>JANAVB010022600.1:10106114-10459156 GCA_029216955.1 Iris pallida | reverse complement strand
TATATATCAACAGAGTGTGTGTATATATATATATATATATTATATATATATATTTATATATATATATATATATTATATATATAGATATATATATATATATATATATATATATATATACACACACACACACCACATCTGTTGATATAATATAAAAATATTATAATATATATATATATATATATATATATATATATATATATATATATATATAATTATATATATATATAAGGAGAAGGCTATTCTCCTTATATAAGGAGAAAAAAAAATATATATATAAGGAGAATGGCTATTCTCCGTGTTAAAATCACGGAGAATGGCCATTCTCCTTGTTAAATGACGAAATGACCATTCTCTGTGTTAAAATGACAAAGAATGGCCATCCTCCGTCATTTTAACACGGAGAATGGTCATTCTACATTTAAAATTACGGAGAATTGCCATTATCCGTGTTAAAATCATGGAGAATGATGGAGAACAGTTGACAGAAACCTAATTTTTACTACAAGAAAAATACCTTATAATAACATTTGAAAAGTGTTTGTTACAAGGGTTCATTTATAAACGTTACAGAATTTTCGCAACAACACATAATATGACGGTTTTGAAGAGTTTTTGGCATATTATAACGATTTATAGCATTTTATATATTATTCACACATATGTAACACTGTTACACGCAAATGTTATAAAAAGTGCTAAAAATTTTAGAGCAGCTGCTCGAAAGTCCGCTCAAACCCGACCCCAAAATCAAAATCCCCCTTCCCCCTCTCTCGCTTCCATTTTTCCTTCTCATCTCCTCCTCTCCTCTTTCCTTCTCATCTTCTCCTTCCCTCTTGTCACCTTCGTTTTCTGTTATACGTATTTCCAGTATACGTGTACGGAATCCCGACCCGTAGATAGACTTGTCTTGTTTGGCTTGATCTTGGTTAATCTTGCCTTGGTTTATTATTGGGTTCATCCTGGTTCGGCTTGGCTTGGCTTGGTTTGGGTTGAGATGGAGGGGAGGGTTGATATATATAAGCCACCAACCCCTTTCTCTCTCCTCATTCACTTCTTCATTTACTTTTTCTTCTTCCTCCATTAACTCTCTCCACCTACCAAGAGAGGCTTAGGCAAGTGCAACTTGCTTCATGGAGGAACTCAGTTTTTGTTGTTCTATTGTCTTCCTCACGAGATTCTAAGACACTTTAGTACTTAGCATTTTCAATTTCATGGTTCATTTCATGTAGATATAAGTTTATTACATTTTTGAATTTCTTGGATTTTGATCTATCAAGCCTTATTATTTTTAAGTTTTGATGGTTCCATGTTGTAGAGAATTTTATTCTGCCCTATTTTGACCTATAGAAGTCCATATTTGAGCTTGGATCGAAGGATGGGAAGTATGGGAACCCCCACTTCTCAGTTTCTTCTTCTTGGAAAAGTTGGAGAAGATGAGCAGTGCTTGACTGCATGGCCTTTTCATGCGGTAAGTCCCCGAGCCGTATGGCCTTTTCATGCGGCAAGTCTCTGAGCCGCATGGCTCTTGGCAGTGCTTGCCGCATGAGCTTGTTTCCCCCCCGAGCCGCATGAGCCTATTTTTCCTGGCCGCATAAACCCATTTCTCTTTGCCGTATGAGCCCATTTCTCCTGGCCGCATGAGCCCGTTCTCTCCGAGCCGCATAAGCCAGTTCTTTCCGAGCCGCATGAGCCAGTTCTTTCCGAGCTGCATGAGCCCTTCCCCCTGGCCGCATGAGATCCCCTTGCCGCATGGAACCCCCCAGCCGCATGAGCCCCCATTGCTTGCTGCATGGCCCCTGTTTTTCTTACCGCATGGTGATCTGTGGCCGCATAAGCCATGGCCCTTGGCTCCCAAGCCGCATGGCTCTTTCCACAGCCTTTGTACCCCTTTTATCATTCTGATTGTTGTATTTATGTTTGTGACTCACGACCCTTTGTGTAACTTGGATCCCTTGATGGAATGCTTGCACCATGTTAATTCTGAACATGTTCCATAAACACGATAGTGGCCCGTTGTGGCACACTCATGACAAGAATGATTGACCAGTAACCTGACATGATGGTGGTCCGTCGTGGTACACTCTTGACAAGTAAACATAACATGATATACCTCGATATGCTGTTGCGATGGCTAGCATGACATGACAAGAATGAATGGCCTGGACACCGTGGAGGATTATGATTGTACAAATGAACCAGTATTGCCTTGCATCATTTCTAGGGCATGGACCCCTGAGTACCACGGTCAGGGGATACCTACTGAAACTGACTAAGGCTAATAACTAGAATAATCCAGTAGTCATGAAGAGATTTCCTAGCTACAGGTAATCCCGTTATCTGGGTGCCCCATCATGGGATCTGTAGTCTACCGTCGAGTAGGGCACATTTCCAGAACACTGTCATGTGTTGCACCCTCCAAGCTACTTAAGGGTATATACATTTCTTGGACGATGTACCCACATGAATTCACCCCTAATTGCGTCCGGATAGCCTGGATGGACTGCAGGGCTTGTGGCTGTAGAACAATCTTATTGCATCATGTTAGTAATTAGGCCTGTGATAACCCTAGTTAGTTAAAGTATCAAGCCGTACTCATTGCTTGGTCGTGAATGCTGGAATGGAGCCTAACCAGTCTAAGCCTTGTCTTGTTCCATTACCTGGCTACTCCGAAACATAATTGCTTGTGGTTGCCTTATTAATGCCTGATCGGAATAATTTCTCATTCTCTTGACATTTATTTGTTTAATTTAGATTTCCTGTCTTATTATTATCTTTCTTATTATATGTTCTAATTTGCTGGTTTTAGTTCTTAAGTGAAGCCTCATTTGTGGAACTTGCTCTTTCAGGGATCTGACCCAGCTGGTTTTGTATGGCCAGATACCGGAGCAGCTCCAGAGGATCTCCCTATCTTCCAGCCAGATGGTGACCACCAGGCGTAACCCTGGCAACGAGTGGATTTTGTTTTGTTCTCCCACTCTATTGTAAAAATATTCTTTTGAGGCGTTTAGCCGACGAGCACGTGTTAGTTCGATTGTACTTTACTTACTGTCTGCCTACGGGTTGTAGCATGATTAACAAATCCTAGGGTTGATCATGTATAACTGAAACTCTTGCTAGTCTTGACATTTTGTATGACTAGCTTTGTGATCATCCAAATATATAATGTATGGGATGCCTTACTATTGTATATTTGGTGTTCTAACATCTTGTAAACTGCTATTACTTGCTTATGATTGAGACAATAGGTTAGTTCATGACCTTAAGAGACTGATGGCTTGTAGCCAAACCCTCACGTATCTAGACAGCCGTGACCATATAGCGAGGTGGGTTGCACTTCAATATGCGTAGCTGGCTATGTCTGCCCCCGTTCTCCGGTATTCTGGTTGTGGGGCGTGACACGGTTTAAGTGGTGGCCCATGCAGGTCTTATGAATCAAGATATGTGAGAGTTTACCGAATAGATGTCTCAATCAGTGCTTGCCCTTGATCTCTACTCGTATCCTCTAAAATTCCTGAATTCTTAACCTGATCACATGCTTGTATCTTTGATCTATCATGGTCCTTCCTTATTATTCCTTATGTCGTCTTCTTCAGCGATATTATTCCTGGTCCTGCCAATCAGCCGAAAGGAGCTCAACGAGTACCCCCACAACAAAAAGTTCAAGCTCAGCACTCAGAAGTAGCTTCCCGAGTCATGCTTCCCGGAGGTCCAGAACCCCCAGTACAGCCAGCCCAGCCTGCCAGGCAGGATGAAGGAGTCTTGGTTGGACTCATCTGGGAGTTGCTTGCATCGCAGGATCGTCGGGATGATGTAGTGCACCAGACAGTACAAGATGCCTTGAACAGAGGTGGTCATCCAGGTAACAGTGCGGCCAACAGTTTCAAGCGCTTGAACCCTCCCTTCTTTGATGGCAGCGAAGATGCTATTGCCGCAGACGCTTGGCTGCAGGATACTGAGGTTATTCTAGAAGCAGTCAGGACCCCAGAGATCGAGACGGTGGTCGTGGTGTGCCTGTAGTTATTGGATCTAGCCCGCAGCTGGTGGACGTTGCAGGCCGTTGGATTAGTGGCACATATTGCTTGGACAGAATTTCGTGAGAGATTCCGGACCAAGTACTTTGACGCTGTAGCTCGGTATGATCTACAGACGAGGTTCACCAATTTGAAGCAGATAGGCAGGACGGTCGATGGATATGCGATCGAGTTTTCCAGGCTTAGTCGGTTTGCTCCCACCTTGGTGGCGGCCGAGTTCGACAGAGCTCAGCGGTTCCCGCAGGAACTTCACCTGGAGATTCTACTAGAAGTGGAGCAGTTTGAGCATCAGACTTTCGATGTGGTATTGAGAGCAGCTAGGAGGCATGAGTATACCTCCCAGAGGATTATGGACCGGACCGGAAGTCGGAAGCGGTCTCACTGCTAGATGAACCAGTCTTCAGCACCAGCCCCGACAGCTAAGACTTTGACCATTGGAGCTCCGAGGCGGGCGGCTTCTGTTACGTCGATTCAGCATTCGACTCCAGCATATCCCCAGCAGCATCAACAGAAGCAGTCTTCCGTAATGGGTTGCACTCATTGTGGAAAGCCAGGACACATAGTGTCGGAGTATCGCAGAACACAAGGATTGTGCTTGGTTTGTGGTGCACCGGACCACAGGGTTGGAAATTGCCCGAATAGGGGGAGTTCGTCTTCATCAACCTTTTCTAGTCCTTCGGTTAGGGGGCCAGCCCCAGTACCATTCCAGCAGCTGCAGTACCCGTTTCCGAGACCCTTACCACCTCAGGCCCAGGCATTTTAGTAGCAGAACCTCCAGCAGCATGCCTAAGTCCAAGCTCAGACCCAGAACCGCCAGAAAGGTTTCCAGCAGAGGGGACCAGCACCCGGAAGGTACAGTCAAGTGATGGCTTTAATTGTGGAAGAGGAGTTAGCATCAGGTGAGGTAGTGGCAGGTACTATTCTCGTCAACTCCTTCCCAGCATCAGCATTATTTGATTCTGGTGCATCGTATTCATTTATGTCTGCACGATTCGCGATACGGATAGGACTGGAGCTCGAGTCATTATCAGTAAGACTCAAAATACTTACTGGTAACGGTCTTGTGGGAGTAGATAGAGTATTTTCCTCTTGTCGGATCGTCGTTAGTGGTAGAAAATTTCCTGCTAGGTTGATAGAATTCCCGATGGCCGATTATGATGTGGTCTTAAGGATGGATTGGTTGAGGGACTAGTATGCTAGAATAGATTGCCATATCGACAAGATTATTTTTAGTATTTCTGGTGAGCCAGAGTTTTCATTCTTCCGAGGCAGAGTAGAGCCTTCTCCTCCAGTATTTCAGATGGCAGTAGCGACAGTTCAGTTTTCCAGAGTTGTAGAAGTGTTTCCTGATGTATTTCCCAAAGAGCTTCCAGGTATGCCACCAGAGAGGGAGATCGAGTTCACCATAGACTTGATTCCCGGATCAGCACCAGTGTCAGAGAGAGTCTACCGGATGGCACCGTCAGAATTGGAGATCTTGTATAAGATGATTCTCAGGACCAAGGGATTCATTCGTGCTAGTGGATCGCCTTGGGGAGCCCCGATGCTTCTTATAAAAAAGAAGGATGGTACATCCAGATTATGTGTTGACTATCGTACCTTGAACTCAGTGACAATCAAGAACAGATATCCTCTTCCGAGGATAGATGACTTGTTTGATCAACTTAAAGAGGCATCAGTATTCTCGAAGATTGATTTGTGGTCAGGATACCACCAGATCAGAGTTAGAGAGCAGAATATTCTGAAGATAGCATTCAGATCCAGATATGGGCATTGGAAGTTCTTTGTTATGCCATTTGAAGCAACCAATGCACCAGCCGTATTTATGGACCTCATGAATCATATTTTCATGTCTTATTTGGATCAGTTAGTGATTGTGTTTATAGACGACATCTTAGTCTATAGCAAGAGCAAGGCAAAGTATGAGCACCATCTCCGTATAGTTCTTCAGATTCTCAGAGAGCACCAGTTGTATGCCAAGTTTAGTAATTCCGAGTTCCGGCTCGATCGCATTTCGTACTTGGGTCATATCATCACCAGAGGTGGAGTAGAGATGGATCCCCAGAAGATTGTGGCTGTTGAGATGTGGCCAGTACCTAGCACAGTTACAAAAATTCGTAGTTTTCTTGGCTTGGCTGGCTACTACCAGCGATTTGTTTCAGACTTTGCACGAATTTTAGCACCTATGACCCAGTTGACTCGCAAGGATGTGCAGTTTGCTTGGACAACATAGTGTCAGGATTCTTTTAAGAAGTTGAAGCGAGGCTTGATGACGGCACCCATTCTCACGCTTCCAGATGGAACCGGGAGATTCTCAGTATATTGTGATGCTTCAGGCAGAGGCTTGGGATGTGTTTTGATGCAACATGGGAAGGTAATAGCTTATGCGTCACGTCAACTTCGTGATCATGAGAGAAATTATTCGACCCATGATTTGGAGCTGGCAGCAGTAGTGTTTGCACTTAAGCTGTGGAGGCACTATTTGTATGGAGATAGGATGGAGATTTTTACCGACCACAAAAGCCTGAAGTATGTTTTCACCCAGAAGGAAATTAACATGCGTCAGAGGAGATGGCTAGAGCCACTTGTGGATTATGACATCAACCTGCAATATCATCCCGAAAAGGCCAACATTGTAGCAGATGCATTGAGCAGGAGAGCCGGAGTTTATTTCCTAACAGCACAGCCAGAGTTGTTAGCAGATCTTCAGAAGATGGGTATAGAAGTTGTCCTTCCTACCAATGTGACATTGATGGCCAGTATGCAAGTTCAGTCCAGTATAGTTGAGAGGATGTGTAGCAGGATAGAGACCAGAGTTATGTATTCATGGGGATGGTATACTTCGATATGAAAAGCATCTTTGTGTACCTAGTGGTGATATCAGACATGAGATCATGGCAGAAGCTCACAGTTCTCAGTATTTGATTCACCCGGGCAGTACGAAGATGTATCGTGATATTCGGCAGTATTTTTGGTGGAATGGCATGAAGAGGGAGATAGCCCGGTTTGTCTCTCGATGTTTGGTTTGTCAACAAGTTAAAGCTGAACATCAGAGATAGCTAAACTTCTTCAGCCTTTACCGATCCCAGAATGAAAATGGGAGCATATTACCATGGATTTTGTGACGGAATTACCTAAATCCCCAGCTGGAAGAGATGCTATCTAGGTTATAGTCGACAGACTCACCAAGGTGGCTCATTTTCTTCCTTTCAGGGTTGGGCAGTCAACGGATCAGCTTACAGAAATATACCTCAGGCAGATAGTCAGGTTGCATGGAGTACCAGTCAGCATTGTGTTCGACAGAGATTCAAGGTTCATATCGCACTTTTGGCAGAGTCTTCAGAAAAGTTTGGGGACTCGTCTCAAGTTCAGTTCAGCTTATCATCCGCAGACAGATGGTCAGTCAGAGCACACGATCCAGACTCTTAAAGATATATTGTGATCATACACACTTGACTTCGATAGTTCGTAGGAAGATCACCTGCATCTCTTAGAGTTCTCCTATAATAACAGTTTCTAGGCCAGTATCCAGATGGCACCCTTTGAGGCCATGTACGGCAGGAAGTACAGACCTCCTTTAGCTTGGGATAATATCGGTGAGGGACAGATGCTTGGTCCAGAGATTATGACGAGGACTATCGAGGTGGTCAGACAGGTCAGAGATCATCTTCGAGTTGCACAAGATCGCCAGCGTCATTGGACTGATTCTCATCGACGTCCCCTTGAGTTTTCTGTCAGCAACCATATATTCCTGAGGATCTTGCCTACCCGTGGCATCATTCGATTCAGCTTACGGGGAAAGCTTAGTCCTAGGTACATAGGGCCGTTTGATATCCTTGAGCGAGTAGGTGATGTGTCCTATCATCTCGCTCTTCTACCGTTGTTGAGGTGCATGATGTCTTTCATGTATCCTAATTGCAACGGTATATCCCAGATCCGAGTCATGTCCTTGATCATTCGAAATTGGTTGTTGGTACCAACCATTCGTATGAGGAGAGACCAGTATCCATATTGGACCGAAGAGAGAAGATACTCAAGAACAAGACTATTAAGTTAGTCCGCATTGCTTGGGGTCATCACTCTTTGGGTGAGTCAACGTGGGAGCGTGAGGATGATATCCGATCACGATATCCCGACCTATTTGACTCGTAAGATATAATGTTTTCCTTATGCCTTATGCTTTTAATTCCTTGCTTGCATGAATGATTGCTTGATTGACTGCTAGACGTAGCATGCTTATGATTAATATAGCTTGCCCGACATCTCTAGCCTCTTGATTAAATTCCTAGGACGGAATTCTTTTAAGGTGGGTAGAGTTGTCACCTCCGTTTTTCGTTATACGTATTTCCAGTATATATGTACAGAATCCCGACCCGTAGCTAGACTTATCTTGCTTGGCTTGATCTTGGTTAATCTTGCCTTGGTTTATTATTGGGTTCATCCTGGTTCGGCTTGGCTTGGCTTGGTTTGGGTTGAGATGGAGGGGAGGGTTGATATATATAAGCCACCAACCCCTTTCTCTCTCCTTATTCACTTCTTCATTTACTTCTTCTTCTTCCTCCATTAACTCTCTCCACCTACCAAGAGAGGCTTAGGCAAGTGCAACTTACTTCATGGAGGAACTCAGTTCTTGTTGTTCTATTGTCTTCCTTACGAGATTCTAAGACACTTTAGTACATAGCATTTTCAATTTCCATGGTTCATTTCATGTAGATCTAAGTTTGTTGTATTTTTGGATTTTTTGGGTTTTGATCTATCAAGCCTTATTATTTTCAAATTTTGATGGTTTCATGTTGTAGAAAATTTTATTCAGTCCCATTTTGACCTATGAAAGTCCAAATTTGAGCTTGGATCGAAGGATAGGAAGTATGGGAACCCCCATATCTCAGTTTCTTTTTCTCAGAAAAGTTGGAGAAGATGAGTAGTGCTTGACCGCATGGCCTTTTTATACGGCAAGTCCCGAGCCATATGGCCTTTTCAAGCGGCAAGTCTTCGAGCCGCATGGCTCTTGGCAGTGCTTGCCGCATGAGCTTGTTTCCCTCCCGAGCCACATGAGCCCATTTCCCCTGGCTGTATGAACCCATTTCTCCTGGCCGCATGAGCCCATTTCTCCTGGCCGCATGAGCCCGTTCTCCTCGAGCCACATGAACCCGTTCTTCTCGAGCCGCATGAGCCCGTTCCCCTGGCCACATGAGATCCCTATGTCGCATGAGATACTTTTGCCGCATGACCCCCCCAGCCGCATGAGCCCCCATTGCTTGCCGTATGGCCCCTGTTTTCCTTGTCGCATGGTGATCTGTGGCCACATACGCCATAGCCCTTGGCTCCCGAGCCGGATGGCTCTTTCCACAGCCTTTGTACCCCTTTTATCATTCTGATTGTTGCATTTATGTTTGTGACTCACGACCCTTTGTGTAACTTGGATCCCTTGATGGAATGCTTGCACCATGTTAATTCTGGACATGTTCCATAAACACGACAGTGGCCCGTTGTGGCACACTCATGACAAGAATGATTGACCAGTAACCTGACATGATGGTGGTCCGTCGTGGTACACTCTTGACAAGTAAACATAACATGATATACCTCGATATGCTGTTGCGATGGCTAGCATGACATGACAAGAATGAATGGCCTGGACACCGTGGAGGATTATGATTGTACAAATGAACCAGTATTGCCTTGCATCATTTCTAGGGCATGGACCCCTGAGTACCACGGTCAGGGGATACCTACTGAAACTGACTAAGGCTAATAACTAGAATAATCCAGTTGTCATGAAGAGATTTCCTAGCTACATGCAATCCCGTTATCTGGGCGCCCCATCATGGGATCTGTAGTCTGTCGTCGAGTAGTGCACATTTCCCGTTATCTTGGTTCCGTGATTCAGGTGTGATAGGTTATCAGGTGCTCTACCTCATGTTGACACAAGGATATCTAAGATCTAAGAGGTCAACGAGAACATAGTTTTAGTGATGTCCCCTAGACTATGATTCTCCAAAATGGTTTCAATTCTATGGGTTGTGCCTTGCCAGTGCGCTGCTGGCTTCAGTGAACCCACACTATCCATTCTCAAACAACTGGCGACAGTGAGCTGCTGTCTAGTCATCGCGGTCATTTAATTACTCTAACTATATCCTTAAGGACTTCAAGGAGCTGCTAGATTTTTAAGCTAGGGGATTATGATAGAGCGTAAACATCTACCTATGAGTCTCAATCTTTTAAAGTAAAAGGTTGACTGGGGAGAAAATAATTGAAGATAGGAAAATACGAATCTTCTAACATTTATCTCATATATATTACGAATGATTGAGAGAAACACTTTAAATCAATCTACCTCAAGATTCACATACGAAAAACAGAATCTTGAATTATGATTCAAGTCCTTACGGCAAAATAGAATTTAAATAAACAGTTCTAATTTATGACATGATGTTTATATCTAAATAGAGCAAAAGATAAATCGAACAGTTTATCATGATTAAAGCCTTAATTATATATAAGCCTAACTTACCAGTGAATAGTAGATTCACATTGGATCATAATGTCATACAAAAAGTATCAGTGTATCTTATAGAGACCTGGCAAGCATTCTAAATAGCATAGCCTATCTAACAACCTTAACTACCCAACGGTCAATTTAAACAAGGGACTCCTACTCCTAGTCATTCTCCTAAATTACTTTAGTCCTAATTGTGAATGAGCATTTCCTGGGCGCAGGCTCACAACAGTACGACTAACGTACCATCACGAGTTCGCAATATTTTGCAAAAACTGACCTGCATGGGCCACCACAAAAACTTGTCACGACCCGCACCCGTTTTTCGGATACGAGACGTGTCCAAGCCAGCCTACGCCGCAGAGTCGGCGGTAGAACGCTGTCAAGCCCGCAAGAATATAAATGCTCAAAATATCACATTTACTGCTCATTCACATTTCTAATTTATTACAACAGTTACAACATTTATATTTAAAGAAAAATACAAAAATTATAATTTATGAAATATTACAACTGCTATCTATTTCTAGGTCGATCTCAGCATACCCAAGCCTCCCAGTGCTAAGAATGATTGCGGCTAAACCTGAAAAATATTGGTTTCCAGTCAGGAATGGAACAAATACACAAACCGACGGCAATGCAAAACACAATAGAATTAACAAGACATGAAAATAGCATATGGAATATGAAAGCTAGTAAGAAAACTGATGACATAGCACGATAGAGAAGTAAACAAGGAAAAACTAATAAAAAGACATCTATCTAGGTGGTGTGAAATATCCGTTTCAACATGTGGACGGCTAGGGGATAAATAAGGCACACTGCACGTGTCGTGCGCTGCAGCTAGCTTTCAAGAATAGACATATTGGAATATTTCTGGGTAGTCCACATGTATACTAAGATATTTCCCCTCCCGACAACTCCGTGTGACGAGCGTGTCAACAAGCAGCAAGATATATGTATAGACATGAAATAAAAAGACTACTATGAATCGGAAAGCAATCAGAAAGTGCACTTGCCTGGGGTCCTTTGCTGGTGAAACCGACAATTCCATACTACTCAATGAGCCACAATCAGTCAACACATACAGAAGTCGCCAGATGCTAAAATAAATAGTATCAATATTTTCAGAATAGTCAAATTAACTAGGATGGTCTGTCCTTAAGTCCAATTCTGGACACAGGGGCAAAATGATAGTTTCGAACAAAAACGATGTCCGCCGTTGGACCCGCTTTGTACCGAAAAGCGTGCCAGAGTCAACGGTCTCTAAAGTCGTCAAACTATAAGTCTACGGATCCGGTTTTCCGATACGAATCAACCGTATGTCCAGAGTTGGATTCCGGCAGGCCGTGCACAAAATCGTCCATTGAGTGGGACCGTAGGGCCCGTAAAACGGTAATTTTATCAACTGTCTCAGAATCGGACCAAACTTGGCATACAGGACTAGAAAAATGATACGGTTCTATTGGTGCAAGTTTCGTTTCGATCTGACGAGCGTGCACAAAGTAATAGAGAAATTTGCAAAGTGCACGATACGGTAAATTTCGACGGATACGTATCAAATTCGTCGCGCACACGCGACCAATTTGAATTCCGCCAAAGCCCACACGACCACGAAACCGTTACGCAGCTTTTGATGCTTTCGGTTCGCGACCATGTTGCCCAGAATGGTGGGACGTACGTCGTGTGGATCAATTTTCTAGTTTTCCAAACTGTTTTAAAAGGGTTTTTCTCCATTTTCAAGTCTATTTATTTTAACATCTACTGATTAATAAAATAATCTAAAAACAGGGTTTGAAAGCTGGTTAGGTTGTCTAGAAGTCTGTTTAGATGGTTTTCGAATTAGGTCTATGGATTGGCGAGAAATTGCCTTCCAAGTTGAGTGTCTGGACTGTGCTAATGTCCTGTTTCGGGACAGTTTCTTCCGACTTTGTGTCGATTTCTTGGACAACCTAAAGCACTACAATTAAATCTAATTAAAAGAATCCACAGGCGGTTATATTGGGTACATACCGGTGCAAACGGCTCAAAAAATGGCGAAGCATGGTGGCAGAGAAGTCGTCACAAACCCGCACATCCAGTTCGTTGCTGCTGTCGGGGTCTGTTGTCCACTGTGCGCGCGCGTCTGCGCGGCTCTGCTCCGGCCTTGTCGCGCCGGCGGCGGCCACGCGACGGCACTGGGACCGCCCAGGGGTCGGGGGCACCGTGGGTTAGGGTTTGTTCTCGAGTCTTTTCTCTCGGCTCTCTCTCTATATCTCTTATATATATATATTGGCGAGTGTTTTAAAGGGGCTCGGGCTGGTATTCGCAAGGGGGGAAACTGAGTTGCTGCTAGGGAAATGGGTGCGGCTCGGTCTTGCTCGGGCTGGGCTGGGCTCGGCTGGGCCGGGCCTAGCCTGTCTGTTCCTTATTCATTCATTTCTTTTTCTTATTTCTTCCACATATATACATACACACAAATTCATGTATACATATATATAAATATATTAATACATACAAGTACATGTATACGTATATATTTTAATACATACGAATACATGTATACATATTTATATTAATACACACCAATACATGTATACATATATATATTAATACACACAAATACATGTATTTATATATATTTATATATATTTATCTAATTAAAGCATATAATCTTGTTTATACATATATATTAAATATATATACAATTAAAACATATAATCTTGTTTATACATATATATTAATCTAATTAAAACATATATACCATTCCCTCTTAACATGTATATATACACATACGCATGTATAAGAAGAATAATATAGTAATAATAATAATAATCATAATAAGAGTAATATAATAATAACACTAATGATAATAATAATAATAACTATGGTAATAAAACGAATAAACCAATGATGGTGTATACCCCATCATGCACAGTATAAAAATCCCAAAATGTACAAGGACATATTTATATACAGTTATTATTGAATATCCACCAATCATAATATTTATAATATTTTCGAATACTAGAAAATATTCGCTAAATTATTTAAAATGTAATACAACACCCTCATATCAAATTCCATCAACACGACTGTCATTGGACGTCTCGCCTGACTACATGGGCTTGAGCTCCGTTCGGGTCCAGTCCGGGCTGGTTTGGTACAACCGGGTCTCCTAGTGTCAAATAATATTTAAATATAAATAATTAAACTATTTGTAATGGTCATGTCACAACTTAACCTGGTTTTCCTAGTTGGGGCATCGCAATGGCTTGGCCTTCCTTGGCATGGCTAATACACTAGTCAAAGCACGTCACTGCACTATCCATGCCATGATTTCTAATCATCTTGTACTCCAAATTTCAACTATGGCTAACATCATCTACCGTAATAATAACTAAATAAATAAATTCTAAAAATCATAATTTAAATCAAATAAGTAATAATAAAAAAATAATTTAAGATTTCCGGGAAGGGGAGCTACAAATCTACCCACCTTAAAAATAATTTCGTCCTCGAAATTCTATTTCATAACTATGCCTAAAATTTAAAAATAAAAGTCAAGGAATAAATCCACTATCACCACAATCTTCTCAAATTTTTAATTCCTCAAAAATAGTTTGTATTCTTCTCCTAGCCGAATAACCTCCAGGACTTCTACCCACCTTTGGTCACACTACTCCTCACACTAAAATCTTAAAATATTATAACTGGTGTTAACAATCCTACCAACAAATATCTAGGCATATGGTATCTATAATCCTCTCGTATCTATCAAGCAACCCGAACTTAGCAAGCAGTAATTTACACGAGTAACTAAGAAATATTGGTGAATTCTAATAAGTATGACCTTCGTCTATCTACAATAGAGAGGACAGGAAGATAAGGAAGAACAATCGAGAGAAATTATGAAGTTTAAAGAGTGGTAGAGAATATGCAATAATACAGGTAGAAAGAGTATTTATGAATCTATAGTCTTATTTGCTAGATTGGGCTACTCTAGTCCAGTCACTTGTTACATTGAAGAACCCTTCGCTCTTAGAGGGCTTGCAATCCATGCAATACATAAATTCCGTTCTCAAAATTTTATTTGAACAAGATTTCATAATGGAACGGAATTTGGGAAATCAAGATTGTGATCTTAATGGGTTCTCTATCTGGCATCAATCGTTGGTTGGCTGAACCTTGGATCTCAACCTATATGGACTGAACAAAATCTCAAGATAAAACTATGTCTACTAAGTTAGGGTAACCTAGAATAGGCTTTAACTCAAGTGGTTGAGCTAGTTGCTAGTCAGGTTGGTTAGCTAGGTCCACAAGCCCAAAATGCGCCTTTAGTGACCTTTGTTCTTAAGTAGCACATGAGGCCTCAATTGGGTGGCACACTAGTAGCATATGCGTAGTGGGCTTCCAGTAGATCACAACCATATATTGGGTCAAAGGAATTGAGTCGAGGTTGAGGCTCTAGTAGAAGTCGGAAAGTATACCGGGTAGGTACTATGGTGAAGGTTATAGCTAGTCCTTTTAACCTGAAAGTCGTAGCACAAAAATAGAGTACAAGGGGACGGATTTGAGTGGGATATGATATACCTAGATGAAGGTGGACTTGTCTAGATCTTGGATATAAAATTTGTTGAGGGGTAACAGCTGGTCTCGTGCTCTGAATATTAATGGCACGGTCAGGGACACAAGGTGATCTAAATGGAAAGTGGGAGTCCATGGGCACTGTTCCTCATTCTAGTGAAAAATTATTCTAATCAATCGGTAATTCTCGTACATCTCAAGATTCTAGAAGACTTACCGTCTACCCACCTTAGAGGTTAGGATATAGTGGCAAGGTTCCTGTCACAGGGCTGGCCGATGGTAGCTACACTTGCGTATACAACTATCATGGTCATGGGGATACTAGGTATCTATCTATCATTTATGAGCTTTCGTCTTTCCAATCGGTGAAAGACAAAAATAATAAAGAGTTCAAGAGAGATGTCACTGAATACAATTTTACGATTCAAAGACGAAGGTATAATTCAAGGAGAATTGTCGAAGCAGTCGCGGATGAGATCCTGGATATCTCTATATCTCAGTCCACGTAGGGTTATTAAATGAAGAGCGAACCAAATGCATCATGGTTGATCAGACCGTAATACAATAATTCTGATTAGACAATATGTTAGCGGGCGTCCCCAATAACATATGTCTCGAATCAAGCTCGATAAAAGAGTAAGTTTGCAAAACTAGGCTGTAATAGCAGAATTGGTCAAGAGAGTCAACATATAAATATGCGAGATTTCTGAAAGGAGGAATAAGTAGTTTGGGTTTTGGGAAAATCAAAACCTTAACTGCTGCTCTTGCCTATACAGGCAATCTACTATCTTCTATCCATAAGGCCTTGATCGACTAATGGGTTATAGACTTCTGAATTCTATATTCTAAGTAACCTATTAGTGTCAGTCAATTACCTTGCTAATAGATAACAAGGACCACGAAATGCTAGGTTGGAAGACTTGCTACCCGACCTACAGAGCTTTCACTAGTTTTGGCTTTGGATCTTATGGAACACACAGGGCATCCTTCTATGCTCTATAGTATCCTAAACTTGTAATCACGCCCGAAATCATTTCGCCTAGAATTATGCCTCGCCTGTATACTCTGGCTATGACAAACCCTTGGTTCCGTAATTCAGGTGTGATAGGTTATCAGGTGCTCTACCTCATGTTGACACAAGGATATCTAAGATCTAAGAGGTCAACGAGAACATAGTTTTAGTGATGTCCCCTAGACTATGATTCTCCAAAATGGTTTCAATTCTATGGGTTGTGCCTTGCCAGTGCGCTGCTGGGTTCCGTGAACCCACTCTATCCATTCTCAAACAACGGGCGACAGTGAGCTGCTGTCTAGTCATCGCGGTCATTTAATTACTCTAACTATATCCTTAAGGACTTCAAGGAGCTGCTAGAGTTTCAAGCTAGGGGATTATGATAGAGCGTAAACATCTACCTAATAGAGCGTAAACATCTACCTATGAGTCTCAATCTTTTAAAGTAAAAGGTTGACTGGGGAGAAAATAATTGAAGATAGGAAAATACGAATCTTCTAACATTTATCTCATATATATTACGAATGATTGAGAGAAACACTTTAAATCAATCTACCTCAAGATTCACATACGAAAAACAGAATCTTGAATTATGATTCAAGTCCTTACGGCAAAATAGAATTTAAATAAACAGTTCTAATTTATGACATGATGTTTATATCTAAATAGAGCAAAAGATAAATCAAACAGTTTATCACGATTAAAGCCTTAATTATAGATAAGCCTAACTTACCAGTAAATAGTAGATTCACATTGGATCATAATGTCATACAAAAAGTATCAGTGTATCTTATAGAGACCTGGCAAGCATTCTAAATAGCATGGCCTATCTAACAACCTTAACTACCCAACGGTCAATTTAAACAAGGGACTCCTACTCCTAGTCATTCTCCTAAATTACTTTAGTCCTAATTGTGAATGAGCATTTCCTGGGCGCAGGCTCACAACAGTACGACTAACGTACCATCACGAGTTCGCAATATTTTGCAAAAACTGACCTACATGGGCCACCACAAAAACTTGTCACGACCCGCACCCGCTTTTCGGATACGAGACGTGTCCAAGCCAGCCTACGCCGCAGAGTCGGCGGTAGAACGCTGTCAAGCACGCAAGAATATAAATGATCAAAATATCACATTTGCTGCTCATTCACATTTCTAATTTATTACAACAGTTACAACATTTATATTTAAAGGAAAATACAAAAATTACAATTTATGAAATATTACAACTGCTATCTATTTCTAGGTCGATCTCAGCATACCCAAGCCTCCCAGTGCTAAGAATGATTGTGACTAAACCTAAAAAATATTGGTTTCCAGTCAGGAATGGAACAAGTACACAAACCGACGGCAATGCAAAACACAATAGAATTAACAAGACATGAAAATAGTATATGGAATATGAAAGCTAGTAAGAAAACTGATGACATAGCACGATAGAGAAGTAAACAAGCAAAAACTAATAAAAAGACATCTATCTAGGTGGTGTGAAATATCCGTTTCAACATGTGGACGGCTAGGGGGTAAATAAGGCATACTGCACGTGTCGTATGCAGCGGCTAGCTTTCAAGAATAGACATATTGGGATATTTTTTGGTAGTCCACATGTATACTAAGATATTTCCCCTTCCGACAATTCCGTGTGACGAGCGTGTCAATAAGCAGCAAGATATATGTATAGACATGAAATGAAAAGACTACTATGAATCGAAAAGCAATCAGAAAGTGCACTTGCCTGGGGTCCTTTGCTGGTGAAACCGACAATTCCATACTACTCAATGAGCCACAATCAGTCAACACATACAGAAGTTGCCAGATGCTGAAATAAATAGTATCAATATTTTCAGAATAGTCAAATTAGCTAGGATTGTCTGTCCTTAAGTCCAATTCTAGACACAGGGGCAAAACGATAGTTACGGACAAAAACGATATCCGCCGTTGGACCCGCTTTGTACCGAAAAGCGTGCCAGAGTCAATGGTCTCTAAAGTCGTCAAACTACAAGTCTACGGATCCGATTTTTCGATACAAACCCAACCGTATGTCCAGAGTTGGATTCCGGCAGGCCGTGCACAAAATCGTCCGTTGAGTGGGACCGTAGGGCCCGCAAAATGGTGATTTTATCAACTATCTCAGAATCGGACCAAACTTGGCATACAGGACCAAAAAAACGATACGGTCCTGTTGGCACAAGTTTCGTTTCGATCTGACGAGCGTGTACAAAGTAATAGAGAAATTTAAAAAGTACACGATACGGTGAATTTCGACGGATACGTATCAAATTCGTCGCGCACACGCGACCAATTTGAATTCCGCCAAAGCCCACACGACTACGAAATCATTACGCAGCTTTCGATGCTTTCGGTTCGTGACCACGTTGCCCAGAATGGTGGGACGCACGTCGTGTGGATCAATTTTCTAGTTTTCCAAACTGTTTTAAAAGGGTTTTTCTCTATTTTCAAGTCTATTTATTTTAACATCTACTGATTAATAAAATAATCTAAAAACAAGGTTTGAAAGCTGGTTAGGTTGTCTAGAAGTCTGTTCAGATGGTTTTCGAATTAGGTCTATGGATTGGCAAGAAATTGCCTTCCAAGTTGAGTGTCTGGACTGTGCTAATATCCTGTTTCGGGACAGTTTCTTCTCGACTTTGCGTCGATTTCTTGGACAACCTAAAGTACTACAATTAAATCTAATTGAAAGAATCCACAGGCGGTTATATTGGGTACATACCGATGCAAACGGCTCGGAAAATGGCGAAGCGTGGTGGCGGGGAAGTCGTCGCAAACCCGTACATCCAGTTCGTTGCTGCTGTCGGGGTCTGTTGTCCACTGTGCGCGTGCGTCCGTGCGGCTCTGCTCCGGCCTTGCCGCGCCGGCGGCGGCCACACGGCGGCACTGGGACCGCCCAGGGGTCGGGGGCGCCGTGGGTTAGGGTTTGGTTCTCGAGTCTTTTCTCTCGGCTCTCTCTCTATATCTCTTATATATATATATATATTGGCGAGTGTTTTAAAGGGGCTCGGGCTGGTATTCGCAAGGGGGGAAACTGAGTTGCTGCTAGGGAAATGGGTGCGGCTCGGTCTTGCTCGGGCTGGGCTGGGCTCGGCTGGGCCGGGCCTAGCCTGGCTGTTCCTTATTCATTCATTTCTTTTTCTTATTTCTTCCACATATATACATACACACAAATTCATGTATACATATATATAAATATATTAATACATACAAGTACATGTATACGTATATATTTTAATACATACGAATACATGTATACATATTTATATTAATACACACCAATACATGTATACATATATATATTAATACACACAAATACATGTATTTATATATATATTTATCTAATTAAAGCATATAATCTTGTTTATACATATATATTAAATATATATACAATTAAAACATATAATCTTGTTTATACATATATATTAATCTAATTAAAACATATATACCATTCCCCCATAACATGTATATATATACACATACGCATGTATAAGAAGAATAATATAGTAATAATAATAATAATCATAATAAGAGTAATATAATAATAATACTAATGATAATAATAATAATAACTATGGTAATAAAACGAATAAACCAATGATGGTGTATACCCCATCATGCACAGTATAAAAATCCCAAAATATACAAGGACATATTTATATACAGTTATTATTGAATATCCACCAATCATAATATTTATAATATTTTCGAATACTAGAAAATATTCGCTAAATTATTTAAAATGTAATACAACACCCTCATATCAAATTCCATCAACACGACTGTCATTGGACGTCTCGCCTGACTACATGGGCTTGAGCTCCGTTCGGGTCCAGTCCGGGCTGGTTTGGTACAACCGGGTCTCCTAGTGTCAAATAATATTTAAATATAAATAATTAAACTATTTGTAATGGTCATGTCACAACTTAGCCTGGGTTTCCTAGTTGGGGCATCGCAATGGCTTGGCCTTCCTTGGCATGGCTAATACACTAGTCAAAGCACGTCACTGCACTATCCATGCCATGATTTCTAATCATCTTGTACTCTAAATTTTAACTATGGCTAACATCATCTACCGTAATAATAACTAAATAAATAAATTCCAAAATCCTAAAAATCACAATTTAAATCAAATAAGTAATAATAAAAAATAATTTAAGATTTTCGGGAAGGGGAGCTACACTCATGACCTTAACAGACTGATGGCTTGTAGCTAAACCCTCACGTATCTAGATAGCCGTGACCGTATAGCGAGGTGGGTTGCACTTCAATATGCGTAGCTGGCTGTGTCTGCCCCCGCTCTCCAGTATTCTGGTTATAGGGCGTGACACCTCTTTCCCTAAAACCCGAACCCTAATTTTTTTCCTCATCCGGCGACGAGACCCACCCGTATCCATAAACGACGAGACTCACGCTTAAACCCAACCCCAACATGCTCGCCATCTCCCTCGGCGTCGCCTTCGCCGCCAACGGCGAGGCCCTCTTCGACGCCACCGGCGTCGATCGCCCTTCAGCTCGCCGCCGTTGCCTTCGAGGCCACCCGCCTCGTCCTCATCCAGGCCCCCTTTTCCACCAATCGACTCTTCTTGATGTCAAGAAACGATCCGGTCATCATCGATCGATCGGATCCCAATTTCGTTTTTGATCCGACTATTTATTATTCAATTTTGGAATTTCTGAGGGTTTCTATAGGTTCATGGAGTTTCCTTCTGATTTTGCTAAAAAAAAAACTCTCTTAAAACCTTTCAATTGCTTACGATTATTGCAATTTAGGACATTAGGATCGTGAAATATGCTAAATTAGGGTTTCGTTAATAGTTTTTTTCTATGATTAATGCTTGTTTTTTTGTTATTATTATAGATGATGGGTGTGATGTCGAGGAAGGTCGTGCCCCTCGGCGAGGGCCTATGCTTCTTCTGCCCCTCGCTGCACACGAGGTCGAGTCAACCGATAAAGCTCTGCGAGGAAGCTCCTGTCCGACATCTTCCCTAAATTGCATGTTCGCTTTCGCGTCGTTGCTTTGTTTGCGAGATTTTGATTGTGGCACCAGCGCTTTTGTGTTATTTCTGTATATATATTGTTTGTCGCATACTGCATCGTTGGATTCCATTCAGTGTTTATTCCATGAGCTCAGTAGATATTCTAATTCTTACATCTCTCTTCTTTGATAACAATCGGTGGTATGCTAATTTCACTTGTTTTTTTTAAACATTATGATTATCGACAAACGGTTCCTCTCTATAGTTTGAGTTGAATTATTCTCGCTTGCATGTCATCTGGAAGTAGGCAAAGAATAGTTGAGAATGCATTTTTTTTAATTCCAGGTCACTTCTGAAGCTGATGAAACTCTTGCAGTTAGCAATATAATAATAGCTTCCTAGTATTTTTATGAATCTAATGTAATAATTTGTTGAATTATATTTCATAATCTGAATCTATGAGGTGAATTTACTTTCGTTCGAGACATAATGCATTGTGCATATCCAGTGTATGTCTTTGCAGTTCTGTTGGTTGGTAAGTTTCAATATGAGACGAGTTTTCTCCATTTCAAACATTTGTAGGTATGTCAACATATAATTTCCTCGTGCAATCTCAAACAACACAATTTACATTTTGACATGAATTGGCCACTGAAGAGATGATATTTGTCTTTGACAGTTTACATAATAGGCGAGTATTCTCCATATCACACTATTCGTAGGTATGTCAAGATAGACTTCCTAATGCAAACTCAAACAACACAATTTAGATTCTGACACATGAATTGGATACTGAATAGATGATATTCGTCTTTGAAAGTTTACATAATATTTGCAGGAGGTTATGTAGTTTACGCTTTTATTTCAGTCCACTTTGCCTTGAGCATGTACCCTTTCGCTTCATTTGGGATGCTTGTCATCATCAGTCTTCTCCGTTGTCATGAATGGTTGAAGGCACGATGCCCTTAGCATCGTTGCAGCTCCAAGAACAATTCATTGTGTTGACCCAAAAAGGTTTGTGTGGCTTTGGTATTTGTAAGTGCTCTGGTTTGATCGACCTCAATGTTAACATTTGTCTGATTACTTGCTTTGGCTTGCATCATACATTTCTATTTCCATTGGTAGTATTTATCAGTAATTTTAATGCATTAGCTAATGTGAATGCTTTGTTCATTAAAATATTTGTTGTTTTTCATTGCTTAATGTTAGAAACTATTATGTTGATTGTAGAAATCGATCTTATCAAAAAAACAAAGCTCATGTTAACTTCTTGTAGGGATGGTTGTATGCACTTTTATTTTGTTCCTTTGAGAACTGGAGTTGTATCTCTAGCGAACAGGGATCTTGGGTCTATTGGCATCATTCTTTGATTGTCTAAGGGGATTTATGGCACCTAGTGAAGCAACTATAGTATCGAAGATGGGATAAATGAAAACACTACTGCTGCTCAGTAGCAGTTTGACGCCATGCATACTCCATTGGCATGGTACATGCTAGTTGTAATAAAATGAAGAATAATTTCCAACAGCTTTCTTTCTAAATAGATATAATTTGTCGGATTCGCCTTTTGGGGTCAAAAGTTGTCTCTGTTAGTTATCCATAATTAAGTTTGGAATCTCTAGCACATTAAATTTTTGGTTGCTCGTTTACTGTTTGGTGAGATCCAGATGTCCTATTTTTACATAACTCTCTGAATTAGAATGGTTTTGAGAGAGTTTTTTTCCCTTCAATTTGGTATATTATCCTTAGATATCACATCTATGATGTTTAATGCTCTCTTAGAAGCATATACTGGTATCTAGAGTGTACCTGGCAGGTTCTAGCTTTTTCTTTCCTACCTGCAGATTGTAAATTGATATATAAGTATTCTCTCAAAAATTAGGGCATCCCAGTCCACTTTATAGAGCTTTTGTTCCTTCAAATTTGAAGTCTGGTGAATAATGCTCACTCATAATTGGTTTACTAGAGTTGGACTTTGGTTTGAAATTGCTCTCCTTTTCCAAAATTGGTACTGGAAGCAGTTTTTTGCAGCAGATGCTCAAAATTGAACTAATTTTTAGAATTATTTTAGAAGTTGATAAATTATTGTGACGAAAACATTAAAAAAAAGTCCAATAAATAATACCAAGCCCAACCTAAATGATGCCCTGGTGTTTATTTGGATGGTTGGAGCAAACATGAGAGCAGCTCAACTTGTAGACTTCCCAACACTTGGTAGGACACAATCAAAGCACATCTAAACCAAGTCTTAAATTGACACCATATATCAGAGGAAGAGAGATCACCTCACTTTTACCTCAATTTTTTAAATTGCTGCAGTCCACAAACACTTTGATAGTCCATAATCTTGGTATGACACTTGTAAACTTTCCAACACTTTGATAGTCCATAATCTTTATGAGCTATTTTTGATTGCCCATAATCTTTATGAGCTATTTTTTCCTTCTTTCATAATAATTTCTATCACTTGCCTTGTTCTTCTTTCATAATAATTTGGTTGTGATAAAATGAAGAATATATTTGTTGATACCAGTGGCCTACAATGATATTTTTTCTTGTTGACATGTAAATTCAAACTTAACTAGCTTAAAGAAGAAAGGAATGAAAATATGTAGAGGATATTTGTTTTCTCCATGTCTAACACATTAAAGCATGAAATGGAGAGACCGGTAATGAATTAGCTTGGAGGATGAGAAAGTTGAGAGGAGCAGCAGGAACACAGGCCTGCACAACCTTAGCAAATTTTAATCTTAAGCTCTTGAAGAAAGCTAGTAACTACATATCTTGATTAGTTGCATTATCCAAAACTATCGAACATCTAGATTCTAGACACCTATGAAAATTTTACTTTCGCTGATTATTTACCGAAATGATTTGCCAAGAACACAATCAGATTTTTGCCTTAGCCAGTATAGTTTGGTCAGGTATAAGATTCATCTGATTTTAAGTTTGAAGTATCTTATTTTTACCTTTATTTATTTGTTGGTTGTAGAATCGAGGATTCTCAAGTTGCTCATTTCGACCGTTTTAAGGGCAATTTTGAAGAAAATTTTTGTATTGGTGAATGTAAAAGAAATATTTTGAGGCCTGCTGCGCTCGAAAGGAATGAAGATGTATATATTTGATTTTTTTTTGAAATGTAATTAAAATGAGGAATATGTTGGTTAAGATGATGATATGTTAAGCAAAGGCTGAAAAAGAGGGATATACATGTAATTAAGATGGTGTGATATTTGGGACTGGAGATTATGAATAAAATGTTTCAGATGTTATAATATTTGTGTTGTTCTGGAAATTATGCATGTTCTGGAAATTCATTGATCATTGCTTTTATAGCGCATTGATTTGTAAGCTTTCACAGGTTATATATAATATATGTATGTGTGAGAGAATACCAGAACAGGCTAAAAATGTTATGTATAATGTATCTTTAATGTCGGTTGAAAATTTGATGTTATATATAATTGTGTCTTTAATGCGGTTTAAAATTTTGTGTTATATATAATAGAACTATTTATATCATTTTCAAATAGAAAATGTCATATAAGGGATAACTATTCATAACGGTTTTTATAAACATTTATAACACCCATTTTTATCACGGTTGCTGGTGTAAAAAAAACCGTCATAAAATATCATATATGACATTTTTTATCCGACATAAAAAGGTATTTTTCTTGTAATGTTTTTGTTTTTTTTGTAGAAAAAAATTTATCAGGAATAAAGATTCAAGAGTTTTCGTTCTTCTTTCAAAACGATGCTAACTCTTATGGAAAAGAAAAAGAAGATCTTCTCTCCATAATTGACCTAATCGTCGGAAAAGAAGAAGAAGAAGAAGAAGATGATGATGATGATGATGATGATGATGATGATGATGAGCGATGATCGGAGTTCGACTGAAAAAATACAGTAAACTACGAACGATCTTTGCGATCTCTGCTGAAGATGAGAGCAATGGAATTCAGATCTCTCGTGAAGAAGAAGACGATGAAAATCATAATCTAAATCTGAGTTTGTGCAAAGAGGTAGTTATGGTATTATCAAAATGGCAATTTTGTAAACACAGAGCATATAAAGGGAATCTTGGAATATCTAAAGTGGAAATATACAATTCTAGGTATTTCATAAAACTCACCTTGTGGGTGGGTTTTTAATAAAAACCAACCCCGAAATTGGGTATCTCAGCAATTCCCAGTTTTCCTATTATATATATTCCCAAAATTTTATGTATGTGTTATGAAATTAAAATTATTTTTTAAATATAAACCTATAACAAGTACATATATTTTCTAAGAATGAAAATGACTATCCATATGTAGTATACGTACAGGCTCATCTTTTAGAATGAAAAGTTTCAAGGGACAAAAAATGTGGGTTGTAGCCTAATGGTAGCAACGGAGGGCAAGCACACGTGTAGATTCGAATCCCCCAAGGACATTTGTCAAACCGAAGAAAAAGATACCTCAAAAAAATTTCTATTTGGGTGAGGCCATGGCCCACCTTGGCACCAAATTGTTCTTCTTCTTTTTTTACTTTCATCCCACTTATTAATATAAATTTGTAGTCAAAAATTTTAGTTTTATTACTTGCATAGCACTTTTTGTCACAAAAAGTTCATTTTGTCACGAAAATATTTTTCTTGACAAAAAGTGAAATGTAAGTCTAATAAAATTTAAAAGGTGGAATGTAAGTCCAACTTCATATTAATAAGTGGGATGAAGGTAAAAAAAAATATGGATGGAGTGCCAAAAGCTTTATATATAAAGTTTTATTGGAACCAATAGGCATCCAAATATGTATTTAATTTATCAAAAAAATTATAAAGAGAGGAAAACTTTTGGATAATTCATGGAGGGGAGATATTTTTTAGAAGAAATGGTAAGAGGGGATGAAATAACATAGTTTGCACTGTAGAAGCCGAGAAATGCATCCGTGAGTTGGAGCATTTCTAGATTTTCCAAAATACGCCAACTATGTTGGCGCTTCAAATAAAAAAATACAAAAATTTATTTCTACATATAAATTTATAACATGTTATTCCCGAAACAGATCGTTAGATGAAATCTCCATCTCTTAGAAAGAGAGATGAATACCCGTTATCTTTGTGAGATACGAGGTTGATGACTCGGTCTTTTTGTGAGAACGTGAGTGGAAGTCACGATCTTTATGTGAGGACCGGAGTTGATGAAGACGGCTTTGCTAGGATGATTAAGATCACCATTGCTCAAAGCAAGATTCGTCCTATTGCGATCTGCTTCCAGGAACCAGCAAGTTCGAAAGAATATCTGGAACGCTCGATGTCACCTCCTTTCTCGAACACGAAGAACTCCAATGGCAGCGGCGGCATAATTCTCTTCGTCTCTTTATTTTAGCGTAAGTCCTCAATGAAGGCACGAAGAGAGTATTTATAGAGAAGGGCCGAAACCCTTATCTAAATTCTGGCCATAACTGATTGCAAAAAGATAGGAACGAATAATGGAAAGATTTGAATGAATTAAATTCAAAATCCCACAAAAATGGATCTGATTAATTGACTCCATCTTTCCACAATCGTTCAAATCTTCCAATCAGCCACATCATGAGCCGCTTGTGTCCCTTAGTCCACTCAGCCTGTGTGCCTACGCGTAGCTACGCAGTCCCGCAAGCGCACAGCAGTACCGCAGCCCGCTTTCCTGTGTGTAGCTGTACAGTAGCAGAGACGCACAGTTCCACAAGCGTGCAACAGTGTCGCAGCCCGCGTAGCTGCACAACAGCATAGACGTGCAGCCCAGCAAGTGCGTAGCAACGCAGCCACGTAGCCTCTGCGTGCACCTGCGTGGTCCTTGCGCAAGCACCTGCACATGCGACTCACATAGAAGATGAGCACACGAGCGCATCAACTGCGCACAAGGCGCCATGTGCTGATGCTGATATGCTAAGTACAAAGTATGCTAACAAAGCACCACTTTGCGCCCTTGAACCCGAATCCGAGTCCGAGTCCGAGTCTGAGTCGTAAAACCCCCTCGGGGCTTAGCTCCATAGGAAAATAATCCCATGAGCATGACAAAAAAGCATTAATGCTTCTTTGTTGGGTTAGCCTTCTTTCCACTAGAAAAATCCTCCCACATGGCACCCATGTGCCTCTTCACATCTCATATGATTCTCTCAACACAAGCAAAGCTTTATATAGAGATATAATCCATTTAGCCTAGGCAATGTGGGACTATCTTTCTAGTCTCTAAGGTAAAACCACCAACAATAGGCAAAAAAAAACTAACAATGTTCCCTACAGTAACTGTCCATCATGTATTAGGATAGATGTCGCTACGACTTGTATTTTCCCACATGGGTTAAATAATAGCAGGATACAAGAATGGACTAAGCCTTAAATTCTGCACCATAACTGTAATTCTTTTCACTCACACAATGACATCAATTGTGCTTCTGGCTGCACATTAAAGGCCTTGTACCAGCTTGGTTTTGGTGTATATATCTTGGGTGTCTACAAGATTTCCCTCAAGTGACGGCCTATGTCACGATCCATACCCGCTTTTCGGATACGAGACGTGTCCAACCCAGACTATGCCGCAATATCGACGGTAGTACGCTGTCTATGATAAGCATGATCCATACAAGTACACAGTCCACATATATCATCCACAACTAAGTTATAACAAAAGTTTAAACTCAAGTCTCAATAATTAATTTAAAGAAAGATCAACTGCAACTCAAAATAGTCTTGGGAACAAACCCGCTAAAATAAATATAAAATACTGAAACTAAAGTTCGCTAAGCTCACTAGCTAAGAATAACACAAAAATCATAAGAAAGAAATATTCTACTCTGCATCAGAAGAAGCAACTGACACATTGGTAACGTCAGTGTCACTAAGATACACACCATAAACCTCAGGGCAAACCACGTGTCTAAAGCTGAAAAATAGTTATCCAGTCAGGATTGGAACAAGCTCACCATAACACTATACTACATAATATAATATACACGCATGCAGAATAACAATAAGGAGAGGATGAATGTAACATGATACCAAAAAAAACCACCATATCTTGGAAAATAGTTTGAAAGTACGATTATGACATGGAACAGTTGAAGGTATAATTAAGACACAAAGACAATATGAGAGAACGAAGAATATAAGATAAACCACTAAACAATATGTCAATACGAATCAAGTCACATGCACTGTGTGTTTTAGAATACTAACGTTCAATATGTGGTTGGGTTAGGAATTGGACAGTCAACACGTGAGGTGTATTAACTGAATAAATACTGTCAGACGGTCTCCTGACCGAATAAACTCTGGCTACACTGGGGTACCACATGTCTACTAGTCGTATTCTCCTACCCGACTGTCTCACAAGTACATGTCCAACACGATTAACATTAACACGATAAACGAGAATCACGATAAACTAGAAATTGGGCATGAACATGTACATACACTCTATTGACTCTAACTCTCGTGTACAAGCAGTAATCAGGTTCAATCGAGAACAGACAACATGGAATATAAAAATATAACAGTAAAAAGACGATATAGAGATACATGCAGTATAAAATAAAGATAATATAATACTACCGTGAAACTTGCCTAGCTCCGAAAAAGGATGAAGTTGCGACTTACGATGTTGTCCGATCTACCCCGACAAATAAATGATCATAAGGTTAGATTATGAAAATCACACTCTAAAATCCTAGAAAGTGGCTAATGTTTTAACATAACTAATCCTATTTAATTCTGAAATAAATTATCTAAAAACCTAATTTATTCTAATATAATTCTGGAATTAAAATTAAATACAAATTTTTAGTCCGAAAAAATTACGGTTTCCAATTCGGAACCCGTGGCACGCAAATCGAGATGCAGCGATCACTAAGTAGTCAAATGACACGAACTTGATAATTTGAGTGCACATCCAAGTAGATATCAGTGCCACGAGTACACTAGAATCGACCATGCCACAAAATCATGCATTGGTCAAAAGATATCGCCATTATGGTTAACCGTGACCAAAACAATAATTTGTTGACAAAACTATGTTCTACGAATTAACTAAAATACTAGATGAAGATAATAATTTCTGAAAAATATATATGTCATACAGATCTGTCTTAACTTTTTGAAACTTTAAACGGTTCGTGAATCTGATTCCTGGTTCTCCGGGAATCTCGAAAACACGAAAACATGTCAAATTTTGGACAACTAGCACTCTACTAATTTTCCTGAAATTCATGTTCAAAAATTACGAAAATTAGTTATATATTCAGAAAATATACCTCAATAAGCTTCCAATAAAAAAATGGCGCACGAAAAGCTCTTCTGGTTTGGCGGCAATCACTTCAGGAAATTGAAGAACAATCTCTCTCAAAGTCGGCAGGAATTAATTAAGGTTTACAAAATACTTATATATATATATATATATATATATATATATATATATATATATATATATATATATATATATATATATATATAGGGGGGAGAGAGAGAGGCGGTTACTGTAGTGCCGACAGGTGGGCCCGCCCAGGCTGACTTGGTAACTAATTAGAAAAGTGGATTTTTAATTACCAGAAATTATTTATTAATTAGTTTTTAATCTAATAGCTCCAAATAAATATGTAAAAATATCAACAAATTCCAGAAAAAATCTAGAAAATATAAAATACCATTATAAACCATAGAAAAATAATTGGGGCCATTTTATTCTCATAGGATTACACAATAAATTCTAGAAGTCCTACAAAATAGGTTTTTCCTATATTTAATTATCAAAATAATATTTTTGTAGCGGATGCTACAACCTACTCCCCTTAAAATATTTTTCCTCAAAAATCAAACATCACAATGATATAATACACAACTCCTATATGCAATCCCACGATAATTGTTAGGCTAAATCATAGAGAGAATGGTTGGAAAAATTCGAAGGAACTAAATCAATACCATCTAACCAACTAAGCTTACCCTCTTAATCTTATCGATCACACTACGCCTTGTATCGACCATTGCTAACTTAACGGAACATAAAGGACATGGTTAGAACGGTAGATACAAATATATCAAAAAAATAACGGACGAAATCAAGCATGATGTATAAGAGATATGATGATGGAAGATTCATTGGGTTGGGAATCCTATTTATGGATGATATAACTCTCCTAGAAGTTATTCTAAATCCTATCTTCAATTATATTCGCAAGCTCACAGCTAGTACTACTAAGTTGAAGTACTAACCATGAGTTCGCAACCGTATACGAAACCTGACCTGCATGGGCTACCATAAAAATTTGTCATAACCCATACCCACTTTTCGGATACGAGACAGGTCCAAGCCCAGCCTATGCTGCAGTGTCGGCGATAGTACGCTGTCTATGATAAGCATGCATGATCCATACAAGTACACAGTCTACATATATCATCCACAACTAAGTTATAATAAAAGGTTAAACTCAAGTCTCAATAAATAATTTAAAGAAAGATCTACTACAACTCAAAATAGTCTCAGGAACAAATCCGCTAAAATAAATATAAAACTGTTGAAACTAAAGTTCGCTACGCTCACTAGCTAAGAATAACACAAAAAGCAGAAAAAAGAAATATTCTACTCCGTATCAGAAGAAGCAACTTGCACATTGGTAACGTTAGTGTCACCAAGATACGCACCATAAACCTCGGGGCAAACCACGTCATCTAAAGCAGAAAAACAATTATCCAGTCAGGATTGGAACAAGCTCACCATAACACTACACTACACAATATAATATACACGCATGCAGAATAGCAATAAGGAGAGGACGAATATAACATGATACCAAAAGAGACCACCATATATTGGAAAATAGTTTGAGAGTACAATTATAACATGGAACAGTTGAAGCTATAATTAAGACACAAAGACAATATGAGACAACGACGAATATAAGACAAACCACTAGACAATATGTCAACACGAATCAAGTCACATGTACTGTGTGTTTTAGAATACTAATGTTCAACATGTGGTTGGGCTAGGAATCGGGCAGTCAACACGTGAGGTGTATTGACTGAACAAATACTGTCAGATGATCCTCTGACCAAATAAACTCTAGGCTACACTGGGGTACCACATGTCAACTAGTCGTATTCTCCTACCCGACTGTCTCACAAGTACATGTCCAACACGATTAACATTAACACGATAAACGAAAATCACAATAAACTAAAAATTGGGCATGAACATGTACATACATTCTATTGACTCTAACTCTCGTGTACAAGCAGTAATCAGGTTCAATCGAGAACAGTGACAACATGGAATATAAAAATATAACAGTGAAAAGACGATATAGAGATACATGCAGTATAAAATAAAGGCAATATAATGCTACAATGAAACTTGCCTTGCTCCAAAAAAGGATGAAGTTGCGACTCACGATGTTGTGCGATCTACCCCGACAAATAAATGATCATTAGGGTAGATTATGAAAATCACACTCTAAAATCCTAGAAAGTGGCCAATGGTTTAACATAAATAATCCTATTTAATTTTGAAATAAATTATCTAAAAATGTAATTTATTCTAATATAATTCTGGAATTAAAATTAATACTAATTTTTAGCAAGAGAAAATTACGATTTCTAATTCGGAACCTGTGGCACGCAAATCGTGGCACAACGATTACTAAGTAGTCAAATGACACGAACATGATGATTTGAGTGCGCATCCAAGTAGATTTTAGTTCCACAAGTGTTCTAGAATTGAACATGCCACAAAATCACGCTTTGGTCAAAAGATATCGCATTATGGCTAACCGTGATGAAATCGATGATTTGTTGACAAAACTAGGTTTTACGAATTAACTAAAATACTAAATGAAGATAATAATTTTTGGAAAAAATATATGTCGTACAGATCTGTGTTATCTTTTCGAAACTTCAAACGATCCATGAATCTGTTTCCTGGTTTTTCGGAAATCTCGAAAACACCGAAACATATCAAATTTTGGACAACTAGCACTCTACGAATTTCCCAAAAATTCAGGTTCATAAATTACGAAAATAAATTATATTTTCAAAAAATATACCTTAATATGCTTCCAATAAAAAAATGGCGCACGAAAAGCTCTTCTGGTTTGGCGGCAATCACTTCTGGAAATTGAAGAACAATCTCTCTCAAAGTCTGCAGGAATTAATTAGGGTTTACGAAATACTTTAATATACATATATATATATATATATTTTTTAATATACTTTAATATATATATATATATATATATATATATATTTTATATATATATATATATATATATATATATATATATATATAAAATATATGGGGAGAGAGAGAGAGGCAATTAAAATATATATATATATATTTTTTAAATATAATTTTTTAAAATATATATATATATATATATATATATATATATATATATATATATATATGGGGAGAGAGAGAGAGAGAGGCAATTACTGTAGCGCCGATGGGTGGGCCCACCCAGGCTGACTAGGTAACTAATTAGAAAATTGGGTTTTTAATTACCAGAAATTATTTATTAAACAGTTTTTAAACTAATAACTCCAAATAAACATGTAAAAATATCAAAAAATTCCAGAAAAATTCTAGAAAATATAAAATACCATTATAAACCATAGAAAAAATTGGGGCCATTTTATGCTCATAGGATTGCACAGTAAATTCTAGAAGTCCTAGAAAATTGGTTTTTCCTGTATTTAGTTATCAAAATAATATTTTGGTAGCGGATGCTACAGCCTACATCTCTCTCCATACACTTTAGGTGAGTTCTTTTAAAGTGTCTTTGGCACGAAGTATTTTGCTTCCTTGCGGTGCTACACCACTATGACATGGCCCAAAGCCGAGACACTACCTCATGTGGATTCATACCACTTGTAGCATGAGACCCAGCCTCTTTGTAGTGCCAAACTATCCAGCATGAAGCCTTTTATTTCTTTACGGTGTTATGTCGTTGTGACATGGTTTGCAAAGTCGAGGCAATGCCTCATGTGGTGTCATCTATTGTAACATGAGGCCCAGCCTCTTTGTAGTGCTGCCTACACTCTTTATCATGCAGCATTAGGACCTCTTGTCTATGCGCGGTGCTACGTCGCTGTGACTTGGCCCAAAGTCGAGGCTTTACCCTTACTAGGTACCTCATATGGTGTCACCCAACTATAGCATGGACTACTATGCTCTTTTGTAGTGCTATGCTACTCGTGCTTCCTGTAAATCATGCCAGACATCTCAGATGCCCAAGAACTCATTAAGGCTTCCAAGCCATTCTCCCACAGGACTTTATTCTTTGTAAAGAACAATCAATAGACTATAGTGGTTATGGGTTAATAACCCAGCAACATCCCAAAGGATTGCCCACTACTCCTGATATTCTTCCAGTCAATGGTCCTTATTTGAACTAAAAGTTAGATATCTAGTAGATTTCTCTTTGAACTAATAGCATAAAACTTTTTAGTAGAATTACAAAGACATAATATCATAGTGTCTTCAAGCCTATCTTACATGTTGTCTTCAACCACCTGGCGCTTGAGATCTTTGGTGCACAGATCTGCCAGATTCTTCTCTCTGAACATCAACTATGGTAATGAATCCTCCTTTAATAAGATCATTTACCGTCATGTGCCTTAGGCGTACAGTCCTCTTCTTTCCATTGAAGAGGTCATTCGATGTCACCGTTGCAGTCGTCTGGTTGTCGTAGTATATCGGTATCGCCGGTATCTGTGCACCAGCCATTGGAAAATTATACATAAGCTCCCGAAGCCATTCTACTTCATCCGTGCAGCCTCCACTGCATACAACTCAGATTCCATAGAAGAGTGAGACAACATAGTCTGCTTCTTCGACTTCCAAGATATAGCCGCTCCACCCATGTAGAAAATATATCCTCTTGTAGATCTATCACTCTCTACTTCTAAGCACCAGCTTGCATCACTGAAGCCTTTCACCACTTTTGGATCTTTGCAGTAGTACAGTGCATACTTCTGAGTCCTCTTAAGGTATCTTATAACCTTCTTTGTAGCTTTCCAGTGCTCCATTCCTGGATTGCTCGTGAACCGACTCAGCATCCCCACGGCAAAAGCTATGTCAGGCCTTATTGTCACGACCCGTACCCGCTTTTCGGACGCGAGCTCGTGAGCAAGCCAGCTACGCATCGAGCGGACTCCAGCCCGACTCGAATACGTAAACGCTGTCAAGGCTATGGTATACTGCCAAATCATGGCAAACAAATCTATATCTCAATCCACAATAAGAGTATAAAACATGAATGAACACTATGGGTCGTGGTCTGCAGCCCACTAGCATATATGTCCGATAAGACTCTAAAGAAAAATAACAAGAGTCTAAACTGAATCAAGAAACGGGATATCTCATGATAATAAAGAAAAGCACGAGTGGATAATAAACACAATAACGATACCTGAATCCCACAAGCGTATCATCAAATCTGCCATCCAGAGCTGCTAACTAACTCCACGTAATAACTAACCTGAGGAGATCATCAGGTCCTCAGGGGACATAGCAAGATACATAAAAACATACATATCTAGCAGTTTATCATGCAATAAAGAAAATACAAGAAATAATAGGAAGAGATCAATCAGCACGAAAATACGACTATACACGACTGGAAGAACCACTACGCCTAAACGAACTGCTGGAGAAGGACAAGAGAACATGATATCACGATGTCAATGGATAACCAATCGAATACTCAAACCCTCGTCCCTAGTGTGGACTCACAGGTTTGAACAACTACTAGCCCTCGTCCCTAGTGTGGACTCGCAGGCTAGCATCACCTTCGTCCCTAGTGTGGACTCGCAGGTGTGAACCATATACTACTAACCCTCGTCCCTGGTGTGGACTCGCAGGCTAGCATCACCCTCGTCCCTAGTGTGGACTCGCAGGTGTGGACAGATAACTACTAACCCTCGCCCCTAATGTGGACTCGCATGTTAGCTTAACTACTAACCCTTGTCCCTGATGTGGACTCGCAGATTAGCTTAACTACTAACCCTCGCCCCTGATGTTGACTCGCAGGTTAGCTTAACTACTAACCCTCGTCCCTGATGTGGACTCGCAGGTTAGCTTCAAGGTTTTAAGACGAGGTAAAGCAGTTCCGTTATGACTTATTCATCCTATGACACGATACGACTCAGTCCAAGTACAAGTGATGACACGACACGACCCGATCACGATACACGAGAAAACCAATCTAATATGAACTACAAAACTGTTTATAAACAAGGCTATATATACTAGCAAGCATGATATACAAATCACATATAAATAATCAACTAGTAAAACTATATAAAAATATAAATATGCATGTAAATAAACTGTAGAGGGAGGCAAGGTATCATGCCTGGAGGTTGCACGCAGATCCAACCAAAATACAGTCAACTGCCAAGCAATGAAGTCCAAGTCCTCACAACTGTCTCCGAAAGCTGTAAAAGACATTGCCAACAGTCTCAGAATAGTCAAATTAGCTAGAATTGCCTGTCCTTAAGTACAATTCTGAACACAGGAGCAAAACAGTAATTTCGGGTCAAAACGGTGTCCGCCGTTGGACCCGCTTTGTACCAAAAAATATGCCAGAGTCAATGGTCTCTAAAGTCGTCAAACTACATGTCTACGGATCCAATTTTTTGATACGAATCCAATGGTATGTCCAATTTTGGATTCCGACGGGCCGTGCACAAAATCACCCGTTAAGTCGGACCGTGGGGCCCGCAAAACGGCGATCCGATCAACTGTTTCAGAATCGGACCAAACTTGGCATGCAGGACCAAAAAAAGATACGATCCTGTTGGCGTAAGTTGTCTCGATCTGACGAGCGTGCACAAAGTAATTGGAAAACTTGCACAGAGGCCGATACGGTGAATTTTGACGGATACACATCAAATTCGTCGCGCACACGCGACCAATTTGAATTCCGTCAAAGCCCACACGACCACGAAGCCGTTATGCACCTTTCGATGCTTTTGGTTTGCGACCATGTCGCCCGAATTGGCGGGACGCACGTCGTGTGGAAGGATTTCATTGATTTTAAAACAGGTTTTTGTCAAACTTCGGGATCGGATTTTTCGACACACAGTCAACAAAATCCGATTCTACAAAAAGGGATTCGAAAGGGATTCTGCACACCCCAGAACCAGAATACTGGAGATCAGGGGCGAGACAAAGCCAGCTACGTATATCAGAGTACGCCAGTACCCCGAGATACGGTTAAAGCTGTCTAGAAGACAAGTGGGTGGACTCTAGCATGCCACTGACGACTCCTAAGGTCGAACAAATCCTATCTCAATCCAATCAACATAAGAAGCAATAAAGAGTAAATCACATATGAGATGGGTAAGGCGTCCCAAACACAAGTACATACGTAATCATGAGAGCTGACATAATAAAAGATATATCAACTGACTATACAAAAGGTACGTAAATGTACAACTAACAGCTGTCCAGAATATACATCCACGCCGTACTAAGACGGAGGGAACAAAACCCAGAAATAAGGACTAACATATGTCCTTGGCTAATACACCACAAAATGAAAGTACAAGATAAAGTGGGAAGTAAAGGTAACCCACTCGCTATCCATATCGGTCCTCTGAGTGCGAACCATCCGGAGGAGAAGACGGTAGATCCTCGTGATCAACTATGGAACCTGGCCATGCAAAACCAGTGGGGTCAGACCCCAAATAGCAAGTACCACAAGGAAGGCTCGAGGTGAACGACAAAACCCAACAACAACACAACAACATAATGACAGAAAATAAATAAATATGGGTCGAGACTAGTGCGGTACCAATGCACGTATCTCGAGAATATAAATAATTGAATGGAAATACTGAACCGTATAGCAATAGAGAACAATAAGCCAATGAGCAACAAGGGACTTAGGAACTACTCGAAGTCGGAGCCACAACCCTTAAACCAAACAAGGACCGGGGTTGCAGATATTTTCCCGAGCAGAACTTAGTCTCTGGCCACTCGACGACATAAGAGCATATAAAGTAACAAACAATCAAAAGTGCACGGCCAATCATTGCCTACGGCTTTCTATCATTAACTAGCTAGGGTTATCACAATCCTAATTACTAGTATGCAAGTTGAGGATTTTCGCAACTACCTGACTGCAGATACCCGGATGTCCAGGGGTACGAGTAGTACATCTATTGCCCAACAAGACTGCTGGCAGATGAAACGTGTCTAGACTTGTAACATGAACAACCATATCATAAACTTGTAAAAGAAAACATATAACTGACTGTGCCGTAACCCGGCATGACATGTGACTCGATCGTATATCAATACGCGCAAACTTGGTAGGTCATGGAGCCCTTGCCTAGCAGGGTTGAGCCATGCCTCATGGGGCCCTTGGAGCTCGGGGTTGGTAGTGCAAATTTCCTCCTATAATGATCTACTTGAATTTACTAGTCATTTACCTTATCATATTCATGTCAAGTTCTCAAGTCGTGGACACTCAAAAATTTCCTAAGATGACGTGTGTTATGTACGAGTAATTCGTAAGTTATCACTTACGAACATCCCCGTACTAACATCACGTGATACACGGAACAATACTCACACTCGATTGTCCAGTGCCAAGATGCAATAGATTAACATTCAACAAGCTATATCCACGGTGTCAAGAAAGAACATGTACTCATATCTCAGGTCTAGAAATCAATAAGAAAATCAAGTCATGAGTGCGCTACTACGAGCCACTAAATCGAGCTAGGCATATATAGTAATCTGGAGTGCACCATAACAGGCCACTATCTATAATCTGGACATAGAATAATACGTGAACATAAGCATGTACCATGTATATAGAGTGTACAATCATTCTTTAACTATCCAAGGTCATCTAATCATGTTAAGAGTCCATTACAATCGAGAAAATATCAAAAACGGACAAAAACGGGCAAAAACGGTCAAAAACAGCCTAAAACAGCATAAAATGGCATACCGGCGGTATACTGCGGTATACCGGCGGTATACCAGACTAAAGACAGAAGGTTTCTGGTGCAAAAACCAGCATACCGGCGGTATACTGCGGTATACTGGCGGTATACCATTTTTCCAAACAGCAACAAAATCTAGATTTTCGGTAAAACTCGTTTCGGCCATAAAAACTTCATTTTAAATCGAAATTCGGACTTTCAAAAGTCAAAATTGAATAGAATTGAATTTCCAACAACATGAAAGTATTAGTTTTCACAAATTAAAACATTTGATAGATCAATACCTCAAAATACTCAAAAATTATATCTAGAAACTCAGATCTATGTAATACTGTCGATCAAAACCAAAAGTGCTATATACTAAACATGTTAAAAATTTAAAGAAGCATATTATAGGCCAATAAAACTTTAATTTCTATGGAAAACAAAATTTTAGCATGGTCATGTCACTTTTGAGCAAGATGTACTTGCCTAGGTTTTAGCAACCGAGCCTAATCTTCTACTCCACCACCAAGAGGGGTTCCGAAACCACACTCTAGGCCTCAAGGCCAAGCCTTCCTAAGCTTGAGGAAGACGGAAGAGAGTGAAGGGGAAATGGTGAAGAAAAGAAAATAGAGAGGAGAGAGAAACTCATAGGATATATATATAAGGGTGAATTAATCGTGACCGTTGGATCGTGATCCAAGTCAAAATCTAGATCAATCTTAGCCATTGAAAGAAAACCAATTGTCCATTGGATAATAGAATGCATCTACACTATTCACGAAAATATCTAAATACTATTCATCAAAATATCCAAAACACTATTCATGAAAATATCGGAAACACTATTCACAAAAATATCTGAAATCGAAAATATCTAAAATGTGGAAAATCTATCCGAGCGGCATGCCGTCGGTATACTCTGGTACACTGTCGGTATACCAGCCAAGGAGAAAATCTATAATTTGGGAAAATTTTAAAGCGTTCCGAAAATCGAGAAAATACGAAATACAATACAAAATACGTATCCGTATATAAATACCGATACTGTGAGACGAGTCTCACAGATTCGAAGCCCTATAGGTTATCTAGGACTGTCATTAAATAGTTTTGACAGAAGCTTATTGGATTGCTCGAGATTTGCTCCCAAACAGGGTTGCCTGGATTGGCTATATGTCCTGTTTCGGGAGAGTTTTTCGACGATCTTTCGATCGAATCTTGGGACTGGCTGATCCATGATGCTCGAATCTATTTACCAGGCTTACTAAAGGGTCATATAGGCTATACGTAGGATTTGACAGAACGACAAACGATCGAGAATTTGAAGAGAACCCTGACCTTGAAAATGGCGCTAGGCCTGGGTGCGGCTGCTGCTATCAACTCCGTTTCCGACGCGCGTGCGCTGCCTCCGACGCGTCGCGGCCGCGCACGGCGACGCCCTAGGCTGGGAAGGTCACCGGGAACAGTGGTGTCAGCACAGGTTGGGGGTTTAGGGTTTTACAGAGTTTTTGCTTCCTCCCTTTCTTCGATCTCGCTAAAGCATATATACACGTATATATGAAGCCTGGGTCAGGCTGCTTCTGTTTGTTCAGGCCGGGGGAAAAGTAACAGGGGTGTGGAGAAAATTCTGGGCCGGGTCTGTCCTGGCCTGGGCTGGGTTTTCCTAGTGGTTGGCCTGGTTAGTTGGGCTGGGAATCCTATATATTTAACACTAGCCTTAATCAATATATACATATACACATTTATCTATATACATTTATTTATACATACATATTTACACCCACATGTATATATATACATATATATACGTACACATCTACATATATATATATGACAGGTAATATGTATATATAGTAATAAATTCTGAAGGTATGTTTATACAAAATATAATATAAATACCTATTTGACGATGAAGAAAATAACCTTTTAATAATAACTAATAATAATAAATAATTATATTCAATAACACAATAATAATATTAATAATACTAATAATCCCAATAACAACTAAAATATAAGCCAATAGAAAGTGTAGTAAGGTTTGGTGAATCTAGTACGCACACTCTTTATTGGCTCCCGAAAATCACACAAATATTGTAAACACTAATAAAATAATAATAATAATACTTATAATGTATATATAGCAATTATTAGAAATTAATTGTCAATTCCTAAAGATATTGCATCTACCTAGAATATGTCTACATGGCCGTATTGGGTCTCACTACATGCCTACATGGGCTTGGATTTGGTTCGGCCAGTTCGGACTAACTTGGTTCAACCGGGTTCCTGCAAAGTCAATAAATCTAATAATAATTAATTAAACTTATTTATAATAGCCATGCTATAACTTGGCCTGGTTTTCCTAGTTAGGACACTCATATGGCTCGGCCTTCCCCTACCATGGCTAAACACTAGTCAAAGCACGCCACTGCACTATCCGTGCCATGATTCCTAGTCGTCTGGTACTTCAAAACTTAACCATGGCTAAAGTCATCTACCGTAATAGTTAATTAAAATAATTATTGATAAAAATCTAAAAATCACCATTTAAGTCAAATAAATAAATATAAAAAAAATATTTTCAAGAATTTTCGGGAAGGGAAGCTACAAATCTACCCACCTTAAAATAATTTTGTCCTCGAAATTCTAATTCGTAACTATTCCTTGAAAATCAAAGTCTACTATCACCTTAATCTCCTCAAATTTAATTTCTCCAAAAATATTTTACGACCTTCTCTAATCGTTTTATAACTCCGAATACTTGAGGACTTCTACCCACCTTTGGTCACACTACTCCCTCGAAACACAGGTCACTAAAACCTTATTATCTTCTAGCTAGTTGCTAACAGGTCTACCAACCGATATCTAGGGCATGTAGCATCTATAATCCCCCTTAGCTATCAAGCAACCAAAATTTAAATAATCAAATAATATTATTCTATAACTTAAGAACTTCTAATCAATCCTAGACAGCACGATCGTTCGTCACTTCGAAATAAAAAGAGGCGAGAATCAATGGTACGGGAAAGCAAGGAAGTATAATCGAGAGCAAATATGGAGTTTTCAAGGACGTAGAGAATTTTTAGGAAAATTTTCAAAGCAGAGTGGATTGAGATTTCTAAGATTTAGTCAGCTGTGCAGGCTCGTACCGGTACAGTTACGTAACCGATACGATATGCTCAGACCTGCATGGGCCACCAAAAAAACTTGTCACGACCCGTACCCGTTTTTCGGACGCGAGCTCGTGAGCAAGCCAGCTACGCATCGAGCGGACTCCAGCCCGACTCGAATACGTAAACACTGTCAAGGCTATGGTATACTGTCAAATCATGGCAAACAAATCTATATCTCAATCCACAATAAGAGTATAAAACATGAATAAATACTATGGGTCATGGTCTGCAGCCCACTAGCATATATGTCCGATAAGACTCTAAAGAAAAATAACAAGAGTCTAAACTGAATCAAGAAACAGGATATCTCATGATAATGAAGAAAAGCACGAGCGGATAATAAACACAATAACGATACCTGAATCCCGCAAGCGTATCATCACGTCTGCCATCCAGAGCTGCTAACTAACTCCACGCAATAACTAACCTGAAGAGATCATCAGGTCCTCAGGGGACATAGCAAGATACATAAAAATATGCCTATCTAGCAGTTTATCATACAATAAAAAAAATACAGAAAATAATGGGAAAAGATCAATCAGCACGAAAATACGACTATACACGACTGGAAGAACCACTACGCCTAAACGAACTGCTGGAGAAGGACAAGAGAACACGATATCACGATGTCAATGGATAACCAATCGAATACTCAAACCCTCGTCCCTAGTGTGGACTCGCAGGCTAGCATCACCCTCGTCCCTAGTATGGACTCGCAGATGTGAACCATATACTACTAACCCTCGTCCCTGGTGTGGACTCGCAGGCTAGTATCACCCTCGTCCCTAGTGTGGACTCGCAGGTGTGGACAGATAACTACTAACCCTCGCCCCTAATGTGGACTCGCAGGTTAGCTTAACTACTAACCCTCGCCCCTGATGTGGACTCGCAGGTTAGCTTAACTACTAACCCTCGCCCCTGATGTGGACTCGCAGGTTAGCTTCAAGGTTTCAAGACAAGGAGGTAAAGCAGTTTCGTTATGACTTATTCATCCTATGACACGATACGACTCATTCCAAGTATAAGTGATGACATGACACGACCCGATCACGATACACGAGAAAACCAATCTAATATGAACTACAAAACTATTTATAAACAAGGCTATATATATACTAGCAAGCATGATATACAAATCACATATAAATAATCAACTAGTAAAACTGTATAAAAATATAAATATGCATGCAAATAAACTGTAGAGGGAGGTAAGGTATCTTGCCTGGAGGTTGCACGCGGATCCAACCAAAATATAGTCAACTGCCAAGCCATGAAGTCCACGTCCTCACAACTGTCTCTGAAAGCTGTAACTGACATTGCCAACAGTCTCAGAATAGTCAAATTAGCTAGGATTGCCTGTCCTTAAGTCCAATTCTGAACACAGGGGCAAAACAGCAATTTTGAGTCAAAACGGTGTCCGCCGTTGGACCCGCTTTGCACCGAAAAATGTGCCAGAGTCAATGGTCTCTAAAGTCGTCAAACTACATGTCTACGGATCCCGTTTTTCGATACGAATCCAACGGTATGTCCAATTTTGGATTCCGGCGGACCGTGCACAAAATTACCCGTTGAGTCGGACCGTGGGGCTCGCAAAACGGCGATCCGATCAACTGTCTCAGAATCGGACCAAACTTGGCATGCAGGACCAAAAAAATGATACGGTCCTGTTGGCACAAGTTTCGTCTCGATCTGACGAGCGTGCATAAAGTAATTGGAAAACTTGCACAGAGGTCGATACGGTAAATTTCGACGGATACGTATCAAATTCGTCGCACACACGTGACCAATTTGAATTTCGTCAAAGCCCACACAACCACGAAGCCGTTACGCACCTTTCGATGCTTTCGGTTCGCGACCACGTCGCCCGGATTGGCGGGACGCATGTCGTGTGGAAGGATTTCATTGATTTTAAAACATATTTTTGTCAAACTTCGGGATCGGATTTCTCGACGCACAGTCAACAAAATCCGATTCTACAAAAAAAGGATTCAAAGCCCTATAGGTTGTCTAGGACTATCATTAAATAGTTTTGACAGAAGCTTATTGGATTGCTCGGGATTTGCTCTCAAACAGGGTTGTCTGGATTGGCTATATGTCCTGTTTCGGAACAGTTTTTCGACGATCTTTCGATCGAATCTCGGGACTGGCTGATCCATGATGCTTGAATCTATTTACTAGGCTTACTAAAGGGTCATATAGGCTATATGTAGGATTCGACAGAATGACAAACGATCGAGAATTTGAAGAGAACCCTGACCTTGAAAATTGTGCTCGGCCTGGGTACGGCTGCTGCTTTCAACTCTGTTTCTGACGCGTGTGCGCTGCCTCCGGCACGTCGTGGCCGTGTACGGCGGTGCCCTAGGCTGGGGGAGGTCGCCAGGAACAGTGGTGTCAGCGCGGGTTGGGGGTTTAGGGTTTTGCAGAGTTTTTGCTTCCTCCCTTTCTTCGATCTCGCTAAAGCATATATACACGTATATATGAAGCCTGGGTCGGGCTGCTTCCGTTTGTTCAGGCCGGAGGAAAAGTAACAGGGGTGTGGGGGAAATTCTGGGCCGGGTCTGTCCTGGCCTGGGCTGGGTTTTCCTAGGGGTTGGCTTGGTTAGTTGGGCTGGGAATCCTATATATTTAACACTAGCCTTAATCAATATATACATATACACATTTATCTATATACATTTATTTATACATACATATTTACACCCACATGTATATATATACATATATATACGTACACATCTACATATATATATATATATATATGACAGGTAATATGTATATACATTAATAAATTCTGAAGGTATGTTTATACAAAATATAATATAAATACCTATTTGACGATGAAGAAAATAACCTTTTAATAATAACTAATAATAATAAATAATTATATTCAATAACACAATAATAATATTAATACTAATAATCCCAATAACAACTAAAATATAAGCCAATAGAAAGTGTAGTAAGGTTTGGTGAATCTAGTACGCACACTCTTTATTGGCTCCCGAAAATCATACAAATATTGTAAACACTAATAAAATAATAATAATAATAATACTTATAATGTATATATAACAATTATTAGAAATTAATTGTCAATTCCTAAAGATATTGCATCTACCTAGAATATGTCTACATGGCCGTATTGGATCTCACTACATGCCTACATGGGCTTGGATTTGGTTCGGCCCAGTTCGGACTAACTTGGTTCAACCGGGTTCCTGCAAAGTTAATAAGTCTAATAATAATTAATTAAACTTATTTATAATGGTCATGCTATAACTTGGCCTGGTTTTCCTAGTTAGGACACTCCTATGGCTTGGCCTTCCCCTACCATGGCTAAACATTAGTCAAAGCACGCCACTGCACTATCCGTATCATGATTCCTAGTCGTCTGGTACTTCAAAACTCAACCATGGCTAAAGTCATCTACCGTAATAGTTAATTAAAATAATTATTTATAAAAATCTAAAAATTACCATTTAAATCAAATAAATAAATATAAAAAAAATATTTTCAAGAATTTTCGGGAAGAAAAGCTACACTTATGGCAGTAGTCGCATACATCAAACTCTCGATGATGATTGAATACTCAAACTGTCTAACATTTTTTCTTGGATTTGGCTTCTGCTTCTTGTCACACCTATAAGGCGTATCGATCCCTAGAAGATCCTAATACCCATAGCGTGTGAGCATCTTCTCAATATAATGAGATTGTGATAATGCCACTCCAGTTTTTATTCGGATGATCTTTATCCGTAGGATTACATCAGCTTTCCCTAAGCCCTTCATGTTGAACTTAGCCGAGAGGAACTTCTTTGTCTCAGTGATACTTGCTAGATCTATGCCCAAGATCAGCATATCGTCCACGTATAGACAGACGATAACTCCTCTTCCGTCAACAAATTTTGTGTACACATACTTGTCCATCTCGCTGACCCTGTAGCCGTTTGATCTTATGACTTTATCAAACTTTTCATGCCGCAGCTTTAGAGCTTGCTTCAGACCATACAAAAATTTTTCCAACTTACAGACTCTGTCTTCGAGGCCCTTGACGATAAATCCATCTGGCTGTTGCATGTAGATCTCTTCGGTCAATTCACCATTCAAGAAAGCGGTCTTAACATCCATCTGATGAATTACCAGATTGTGAATTGTGTTCAGAGAAATCAACATCTTGATGGTAGTCATCCGCGCTACTGGAGCATATGTGTCAAAATAATTGATCTCCTGCTTCTGAGAAAACCTATTGGCAACTAGTCTTGCCTTGAACTTGTCAACAGTTCCATCGGCCTTCATCTTCTTCTTGAAGATCTATTTACATCCGATTGGTTTTGCTCCTTCAGGAAGATCGACCAACACCCACGTGTTGTTGGAGATTATCAAGTCATACTTATCAGTAATAGCCTCCTTCCAGAAGATAGCATCCCTGGTCTTCATCGCCTCATCATAAGTAAGCGGATATGTTTCCATATGATAGATGACAAAATCCTCTTCGAAGTCCTTTTGTCTTCTCACTCGCTTAGACACTGGTTCTGGGAGTTCTGGTTCAATAGTTGTTTCTGCAGCAGCAACTTCTTCTTGGACTACATGTCCATAAGGAACTTGAGCTTCTTGTGCACTCACATTGTTCTCCAGAATGTCTATGAGAATAAAGTTCTTGTGCCTTGCAAATTTATCTTCAAATAATTATGTATCATGGGATTAATGATGTGATTTGAATCAACATCAAGGAATCTCCGAGCATCACACTTGTCAGCATAACCCAGGAATATAGTATTTGTAGTTCTCGTTCCCAGCTTCTGAATCCTCAAATCTGAAAGCTTTATGTATGCCATACACCCCCACACTCGAATGACATTCAAGTTGGGTCTGACCTTGAACCAGAGTTCATGAGGAGTGACTTTCGAAGTTGCATGCAGCACTATATTCAATATAAACATAGCCGTAAGCACTGCTTCACCCCAGAAGCAATTTGGTAGACCCGCAGTCAACAGTATTCACTACACCAAAACAAACAATTTGTAACAGTTTTTTTTAATAATTAGTAATGGTTATTATCGTGACAAAATAGTTATGGTTATAACCGTTACAATTGCCAAATAATCGTTACTAAAAATCAAAAGTTTTATATTATTATTATTTTTATTATGCTCACACTAATAACCGTTAGAACATATTATTTTTTATGTCACATAGGTATCACATGCAAAACATGTGACATGAAGAATGTAGCAAATCCTCATTTTTCCCGATCCTTCTCATTTTCCTCTGAAATTTTCACCTTTTCCTCTAAGCTTAATTTCATTTCCCTCCCATCCTAACAAAAGGATCGGCTGCTTTTTCCTCCCAAACAAAAGGATCGGCTGCTTCTCCCTCCCAACGAAAACCCTCTTGATTGCCTCACGAAGACCAGCGTCCTCTCGGCGCGCATTCGCCACCTTTGGCACCTCCGGTCGCAGCCTCCGTCCGCAGCCTTGTCCTTCCCTCGACTCCCTGGACATCTTCTTCTTTCCCTCTCTCTCGAAAGCAATAGGTACATCTTCTTCTTTCCCTCTCTCTCTCTCTTTCTCGGCTGCCATAGGTTTTTCCTTCCAAAGTTTTTTTAAATTTTTTTTAAATTTTTTGATATTGATTTGAACATATTTTAGGGTTTTTCATTTTTCTTTCTTTCTTTCTTTAGCTCTAAAGATGGTTTTAGGGCTTTGTTGGTTTTAGGGCTATTGGTAAAGCGAATGATTGCTGCTACTAGAGGTCTTAAAGGGGTTTTAGGGCTTTGCTGATTTTAGGGCTATTATTGATTTTAGGGCTGTTGCTGTAATTATAAGACTTTTATTTTGTGTGTATATATCCACGTATTTCCTAAATTATCAAAATACTTTGGTCAAATTTGCTTTGTAAAATAGGACATGCTTGTAGATTTCTTTCAGTTCTATAGGCTGACAAATGTTCACACTATACACATGATACAGACCAGCTTATGAATTGGATTGCAATTAAACTAGGCTAAGGGATAAATTTGATATTAATTTTTATTTTTCCTTAGTAATGGAAGTACCACTCATGCCAAGATTTGACTGTTCGCCATTTGTTTCCAGTGGCCAACTTCTCCCACGATATTCTAAGGATACGAATAAGTGTTTGGAATCAGGATTCATCAAGAATTGCACCCTTCAAAGCCTGAAGGGATCGAAATATTTGCTGACTTGGCTCTACTATTAAAATGTTGTATTGTGGAACAACCTCACTTGGCTCCACTATTAAAATGCATTAGAAAAAAAATGAATACAATACAAGTTTGTTGCTATTTTGGGTAGTAGTTGACTTTTTTGAGTTTATTGTACAATTTAAATTGTTTTATCCATGTTATTCTCTTACATTTTGGTTAATCCATTCAAATTTGCATTTTCTTATCATTTTGTTTGATTGGGCCATTCCTACTTGCATTTTTTCTGTCTGCTCTTAATATGTCTGGTCTTATACTGAGTTTGTCTCTCCGATACTGTATTGGCATGCACCTTGACAAAAAACTCACTAGTACATATGTAACAGTACTAAGTTTGTTTCTATTTATGGTAGATTATACTGAGTTTGTTTCTATTTATGGTACACTATACTGAGTTTCCTTCTATTTTTAGTTGTAGTACCAGTTTTCAATAGTAGTAGCAATTTTCAGTAAGAATCACTTCTTCCGTTTATGTATAAATATCTAAGCTAGAAGATTGTAATATTTGTTGATTAATTAAAAGTTTTTGAAGCTTTGTGAGATTTTTTACATATTGACCATTATTATAGACAAGTACTTCTTATATATCTTGTTATATGATTCAGAATCCAGTAAATGAGGTCAAGGTGGAAAAGCATGAAACACCAGACTTAGATAAATAACAATTTGACCTACTTTTTGTACTTGTGTTTTGTGTGTTCCCACATGAATTCCTTTACTTGTAGTTGATGAATGTTTTCTCTAAAAAGAGATGCATGAATGTTTAGGAGGATATTCATATTGCCAGGATTTTTACTGATATAGATGAAAACTATCCATACTAGCATTATTTTATTATTTATATATGATACTCATATTACCTGAATGGTTTTGGACCTGCTATGTTGCTACTGGTACTCGTTATGATCAGGTTTCCAACACATAGCCTTATAAGTGTGTGGCAAATAGCTAGATAAGCATATCACTAATTTGTAACCCCTCTTCGCTGTCAATGAGCCTCCTTTTATGCATCATACCACCAGTAGTATTGCTACCATGTTACTCATATTGCCTGAATGTTGTATTCATATCTTGCACCATATATTGATATTTATACTGGTACCATGTTACCAGTAGTTTTGCTACCATGTTACCTCTTAACTTTGATATTTCTTACCGCTCTAACTTGTTGATGGAGTGCAGAATGTCATCCAATCCTTGTTAAACACAAGCTACCCCTCCATCAAAAGGCAAGAAATACTTGCTCTATATTGAAGCAAATGGTGTAATTAGAGGTAAAGATGAAACAAAATGTAGTAGATGTGGAAAATATATCCGAGCTTGGAATGGAAATATTTGCTGCTATCAGAAATTTTAACACAAAGCAAGCTCTTATTGCCTGTTACATTTCCCTTCATCTATGTCTTTCATATTACCATGCTGCAATCTTGGCCATAAGTCTACTTACATTAAGCTTTTCTTTGGTTGGCCCTTGTTATCTTTTTGGTATTGCCTTTTATATTTTTCTCTACTTTTTTGGGAACTGCTGGACATGTATAATGCTGCACACAAAATCTGAACTCCCATAACACACAAACAAATTTCTTCTATTTTGGACATGTATACTGATGCACACAAAATCTGAACTCCCATAACACACAAAATCTGGACATGTATACTTTTTTTGGAACAATTTCTTCTTTTTAACTCCCATAAACACAATAAAACACTGGTACAAATTTCCCATATATACTGCTGCACATAAAATTTGCCTTAGACTGATACATGGACTGCACTGCTATGCACACGGACAATCTGCAGTCACACAGATTTCTAAATTGAATTTCTCTACTCATACACCCTCTGGTAATCGACTTCACAGATTTGCACACACATGACTACCTACCCTTTCCATTTTTATCTCGACACTAATTTTTCCCAAACTTATTGTAGTCCACAGATTTTCTTTATGCAGTATAGAGGGCTTCGGAGGAAGGTTGGTGGTACTTATAGAGGTAAATTCATGGAGAATACGCTACGCTTTATTTTTATCATTATTTGTGAGACTCTCATGTGAATCCTGTACTTTTACCCTACTGTTATTTGTGTGACTTTTATGTGACTCTTGTACTTTTACCCTACTGTCTCTTTCATCAGAATGTCTAGGTATTAGGCATGACTCAACCAAAAAAAATTTATCTTTGGTTGAGGCTTTCACTGCAAGTTAAATTTTGGAAAGAATTATTTGAACTAGATGGTATCCAGCCATATCCGGCCGCATCCAGACACTATCCTTGTCCAGGACAAACTGGATAGGAGCACTGATGCCTATTTGTCATGTTCATTCAATATATAGGTAGAAAAGAGTGAACCCAACAAACTGGCATAACAAAACACTACACTCTCAGTCCCCCAGTCATGTCCTTGAAGATGATCCGACCTCATTTGACCAACAAACCTAACCAACATATTTCAAAAGGTCGAGTCGGACCAATCATACAAATACGGAATAGGCATCAGTGCCCCTGTGTGTGTGTCTTCCTTAGAAGTTGAAAGTATAAGTTAATGAACTGATTCTTTGGGTACAGGTTGACCGAAAATGGGTTTTCTTTGTTCTTGATAAGCAAGAACTGCAAAGGTGAAAATGCCTAATTCCTTTTGGTAAGTTGTTAAGCCTTTTTTAAAATTTCATGTTCAAGTATGTGAGCCAAAAACGCACAACTCAAGCAAGCAATGTGTAACGGCATACAATGTTGTGATTTGATGAGAGATCTTGATTCCAAAGGATCAGTATATCAGTTTTCCTCTGATTCTATATATTTCTGGAACATCCCTTCTCAACTTGGTTTGGTTCATAAATGTTTGTGAAGACCAAACTTGTAAGAAATTCCGACCGATGTCCTGACAGAAACGTAGACATGTAGATATGCTTAACCTGCTGTCAGAGTACTGGGTTAGCAGCTATGCACATAGGTTGTCTACTTCCTTGAGTAGGAATAAGAAAACTTCCGTGTAAAGGTTCGAGATGTAACCAACCTTACCCCTACATATAGCGAGAGTTTGTTTCTGATACGCACCAGAAGGATTTCCCAAAACTATGTTTGCACATGGTGCAATAGAAAATTGTGATGGGGGCTCCTCACTTCACCACTAATGTAGCAAGACATTTTGTGGGGGCATAACAACCAAAATAATTGGCCCTTCCTCCCTCATGCTTCCAACCCCAGATGTGTATGCTTCCAGATACCAAGTGTAAGGATATAAAGCCAAGTGCCCTTTTCTTCACCCCTCTCATGTCATAGCAGTCATCCCCCACGCCAATTTCCATCCATGGATAGGCCTCCCTGGATTATATGGCAGTAATGTTTAGTCTTTTATAAACTGTAACTTACAATATTTGTATGCTTTATTTGGTACTTATTTTACTTGTTTGTATATAAGCTTTTAATTTGATACTTCTTTTACTCCTAAATGCAGGAATTATATTGTTTCAGCCATGGAAGCAGGCACTTTCCATTCTTCCTCAAGAGAGCCTTGTCTTGCTTCATCGGAAACACAAGTTTGAAATGTTGTGTGGTTTGCTTCATTTAGTGCCGGTTCTTGTCCTTTTGAAATAGTGGAAATGTTTCCTTATTAAAATGTATGTTATTAAAAATTATGTGGTTTAGTTACTTGTTATTCAAATGTTATGTGGTTTAATTGCTAGTTTGAAATGGTTGAATTATTATTGGAAATTATGTAGTTTAGTTACTAATTTGAAATTGTTGAAGTGTTATTGGAAATTACGTGGTTTAGGTACTTGTTTGGAATGGTTGAATTGTTATTGAAAATTTTGTGCTTTAGGTACCAATTTGGAATGGTTAACTTAGTTTGGAATGGTTGACTTAGTTTGGAATGGTTGAAGTATCATGAAACTGAAATGTTATGAAGCAGGTTCTTTTTGAAAATTTAGTTACTAGTTGAATGCAGGTTCTTTTTGGAATTTTTTTTTCCAAAAAAAGTGTTTTTGTAACAGTTATAACCGTGGCAAACTTATAGTGTGGTTTGGCACAGAAATATTTGATCACATTTATAACCGTTGCAAATGATAAATTAGTTACGGTTATAACTGTGACTAAATTAAATTTTTCTAACGGTTATTACCGTTATGAAAGATACAAATTCGTAACGGTTATTACCGTTACAAATAATTTACCACGTCCCAACCATCACGCTTATTACCGTTACAAAAAAATTTTGTAACGGTAATAACCGTTGGTAATTGTCTATTATGGTGTAGTGATTGAGTTCATCATCTCTGTTAACGTTCTGTTCTTTCTTTCTGCAACACCATTTGATTAAGGGGAGTACAAAGCAGTTGTCTCGTTGACAATTCCATGTTCTCTACAGAACGATACAAATTCATGAGACATATACTCACCACCTCGATCACTTCTGAGTCGCATGAGTTGTTGTCCGATTTGATGCTTGGCTTCAGCCTTGAAGTCCTCAAACTTCTCAAACGCTTCATCTTTAGACTTGAACAGATAAACGAACGCGTACTTTGAGAAGTCGTCAATGAAAGTAATAAAATACTTCCCAATCTTTGTGGAGAACTGTTTGAAGTAACAAATATCTGAGTACACCAGCTCTAGAAGATCTATACTTCGATTTACCTGCTTGAACAATTTTTTGTGATCTTCGTCTGTGCACAAACTTTACACTTCTCCAACTCCTTATCCTCATATTTGGAGATAAGCCCTAGACTAGACATCTTGTTTATTCTTTTACAATAAATATATCTTAGTCTATTATGCCACAAATCAAGAGAATAACCAGAAGAAGAAACTGTATTAACTTTCTCCATAGGAGTTACAAGTTAAAGTTTAAACATCCCTTCGGTACAGAAAGCTTTTTCGAAGTATGTTCCTTTATAAGACATAAAGACTTTGACTAGTGTTGATGTCCATCCACAAGCCTACGTTGTAGAGCAGACTTCCCGAGGCCAAGTTCTTGGCTATAGCCGATACGTGCTTCACATTTTGCAGCATTAGCGACTTCCTCGAAATCAGTTGCAGTACTACCGTCATAACCTTCTTAGAAACAGGTTGGTACGAGGTAAACCACTCTTTTGAGCAAACATGACATGAGACTCCAGTGTCTATCTACTAGTCTGTGTCAACCCCAGCTGAGTCAACCTACGCAATCATAACTACAAAGTTAGCCCCACCTTGCTCCTTTTGTTTTAGTTTTTCTTTGCAGTCCCTCTTTTGGTGCCCTTTCTTGCCACAGTTGAAACAAGTCCCAGGTTCTTTGCACTTGGTATTGAACTGACCTGACTTCACCTTCAGATGGAGAACGTCTTTCTTCTTTTGGTAGGGAGCCTTCTGCTTCCTTTTAGAATTTTTTTCTTGCACCATGTTCGCCTTAGCCATCTGCTTAAACAAGACGTCCACTTTGAGTTGAGCCCTAAACTCGTCTTCAATATGTATCCAGTGCAAGAGGCGTTCCAGATCCACTTTTATCTTCTTGCGTTGCATGTCCGCGATAAAGTGGCTCCACCCAGGTGGGAGCTTGCGACAATACCTCCGACGATAAAAGCATCAACCAGGGGTATACCGTCATCCGCCAGCTTCTGATGTAACTTGAGGAACTCATTGACTTGAGGTAACATGGTTTTGTCGTCCTCAAACCGTATCCTACAGACCTTTTTGGTCGCGTTGATCTTGTTTCTGTTCTCATTTATCTTTTAGAGATTCTCTACAGACGTCCTTTGTATTGACCGTCCTGCTGTATGACTCCGCCAGAGAGTCCTCCATATTGTTCAAGATCAACAACTTGCAGATGTTGTTATTTCTCCTCCACTTCGACTGCAAAGTCATGGCTTCAGCAACTATTCGATCATTTTTACCCTCTGGAATCAAAGGCTCAGGATCTGTCAATACATAGTCGACGCTCACGAGTTAAAGATTAAGACTGACATTTCTCTTCCAGACGTTACAGTTCTTCCCATCAAACTTCTCAAGTTTGTTAACACTTGTGTCAAAAAGTTGTGTACGGTTTTTATCCACCTGATCTAAATCTTGCTTTGAGATTGTTATTCCCGAAATAGATCATTAGAAGAAACCTCAATCTCTTAGAAAGAGAGAGATGAATACTCGTTATCTTTATAAGATACGAGAGTGATGACTAGGTCTCTTTGTGAGAACACGAGTGGAAGTTACGGTCTTTATATGAGAACCGGAGTTGATAAAAACGGCTTTGCTGGGGTGATTAAGATTACTGTTGCTCAAAGTAAGATTCACCCTATTGCGATCTACTCTCAGGAACCAGCAAGTTCGAAAGAACTTCTGGAACGCTCGTTGTCACCTCCTTTCTCAAACACGAAGAACTCCAATGGACTCCAATGGCAGCGGCGGCATAATTCTCTCCATATCTTTATTTTAGCATAAGTCCTCAATGAAGGCACGAAGAGAGTATTTATAGAGAAGGGCCAAAACCCTAATCCAAATTCTGGTCGTAACTGATTGTGAAAAGATATGAGCAAATAATGGAAAGATTTGAATGAATGAAATTAAAATCCTGTAAAAGATGGATCTGATTAATTGACTCAATCTTTCTATAACCGCTTAAATCTTCGAATCAGCCACATCATGAGCCGCATGTGCCCCTTAGCCCAATCAGCTCGCCAGCATGTATGCCTACGCATAGCTGTGCAGCAGCGCAGACGTACAGTCACTCAAGCATGTAGCAGCACCGCAGCCCACATACCTGCATATAGCTGCACGGCAACACAGGTGCGCAGTCCCGCAAGCACGTAGTTGTCTACGAAAAACAAAAAGAAGATTAGATTTCTACAAACTGAGAAAGAGTACAAAAAGAAGTATAATTGATTTCTGGAGAAGTACAACTATAGGAATCTGATCAGAAGACGACCACTTTATCCCTTGAACGATGTGATATTGAAGACACGAGCCTCTGGAGGATGCAATAACACTTTAGCAGGAGATTATGATCATTCCTTGATGCTTTGAGATTGATTTGAAACTCCATTTATAGAGTTCTGGAAATAACTGTTTAGCAGTTATTCTCGGTTGCGCGAGCTTTAGGTTGTACGCCTGTTCACTTGCGCGAACGGTTACACCAATTGTTGTGGATGCGTGGCATCATTTATTTGAGATGCGCGTGGTCGTGGACAGCATAGTGGACACGTTCTACGAAGTTAGTGGATTGTGCGTCATCTCACCCTATTCTGAATATTGTTTGATCGTCTTATGCGAGTTTCATCAGGTTGCACGTCGGCACAATGTAGCAACTTGTGTGAACGGTCGCACCAACTCCTGTGGATGCGTGGCATCATTTGAGTGAGATGCACATGGTCATAAGCAATGTAGTAGACACGTTTAACGAAGTTAGTGGCTTGCGCACTACGTCACCATGCTCTGGACGATCACATTGCACGAGCTTCATCAGGTTATGCGGGAGCGCAACGTGGCAACTTGCGCCTGGGTTCAACCTCGCGCAACCTGACACATTGCGCAAACTGCTAGCTATCCAAATCTACTTGAGCATCATGTTGTGCAGGATTCGAACAAATTTTCCTTGATATACGTGCTATCAGTTGTCAGGTAATGATGATACTGTTACAGATTCTCGAGGGGATGTGCCACGTGGCTCTCGCGCAACCTGAGATGGGCACAATCTGATATAGCTCAACTTGATATAGGCGCAACCTGATATGGCGCAACCTATTGATATTATGTATCTTGGTGAGATGACTTCTAGGTGAGTAGCATAGCTTAATTTTTAGCCTCTACAAGACCTCCTTCAAAGTTTTTGAAACTTGAAAAGACTTCAAAGTTTCAAAATACTTTGAATTAGAAATGACTATGTCTAGGTTGCGCTAGTCAACTCGAGCCCGGTTCTTCAACACAAGTTGTGCGGTTCAGCCTCACTTGAAAAGGTGTAAATAACCGTACGCTTTGGATTTTTCATTCTTCACCATCGTTTCAGATTTTTTGAGAACCCTATTTTCTTTTCTTCTTCCTGATCTTTGAGAGCTTCAACCAGCACTAATAGCACCCAAGTGCTCTGCTGCCAAAAAGGGAAAGACTGTGGTCGAGTCCTCTTCGTGTGTTCCGCCTTTGTCACGTCGAGAAATGGCCAACCCGGCCATGGAGGGTAAGTATGTGACCATAGACCCGATTGTCGACCACCCTATTTAGGGTTTGGCCCGATTCTGACAACGTATGCCCGCTTTTGTTAGAGTTTGGCACACTCCATAACTTGCGCCTCCCTTTTTAGGGTTTGGTTGCTGTCGACCCGCGTTGCACAGCACTTCAAAAAATTGTGTTGTCTTTTAGGCAAAACTTCGACATATTGTGCGGCAAGGTACGGGACAACCTGATTACTGTGCATAGTCACGCAACCTAATGGTCACACAATGCAAAAATCATGCACTCCTAATCAAAAGATTATTAAGTGCTCGGTTCATTCCCAACAACGAACCTAATTATGGGACGCTCTTTTCCGAAATGTCTTTTTCGTTTCTTCCTCGTTAAATGTTACCCGCCCATTTATGGGGAAAACGAAGAGTTGGCGGGGCCCGACCTTCACTGTATATATAAAAGGGCATGAGGTTCAAACTCCGTCTTTATTCATTCTTATGGCATCCATGAAGAAGGAGGTGAATGTCGATGGCAACGATAAAGCTTCTGAGGAGAAGTTATACTCTGCGCCAGTGGAGTATTTGCTGGAAGCTGACCCGTCCCTGAGGGCGGAGAACTTTCTTGACTGTTTTGGCCTGACCCCAACAGTCTTCGCTCATTCTAGAGGTGGGCCATCGTCTTCTTCCGAAGAGCGTGGCGTATTAGAACATAGGGAATGATTCCTCCGTTTGATGCATCGCTCAAGAATCCATAACCTGGAGGAATTGAGCACTGTCTTACGTCAGACTGATGACGGGAAGAAGAAGTGACGTGATATGAGAGCGTCATTTTACATAATGGCCATAGCACCTATGTATGTAGTGTTTGTCCTCTTTTCCATTATGAAATGAAAAAAATTGGACTTTATTAAATCCTGGCGCATTTGAGCTTTGTTGTGTAACTGTCTTGACACATCCGCGCTTTTTTTGACTTTTCTTGATTCTGGCAACCTTAACTTCTAAATGATACGTGGCGCTTCACATGCTTTTGTGTTTTATTCTTCCCAAAATACACGCCTAGGGATGCGCATAATGTCTCAACTTTAATTGCATATAAATAGTTGTGAGAAGAAGAGAACATTTACTGTATTCTCATCTTCTTTCTATGCTTGCAGGGGACCGACTGACGAAACTCCCCAGAACTAGTATCGATGATCTTGGATGCTATGGAGCTGAACCACCTTGACACACACATCAGACAGCTCAGAACTCTTCATATTTAAAAGGACTTCCTCGAGATGGTAGGAAGGGCCTTTATACATGAGAGTTGGATGGTGGAGACACAGAATTAGAAATCGTATCACAAGGCTGATCTCATTCCTACTTCTCATGAAGGGTCGCCGTTTCTCCACCAGTTGTATTGACAGCAACTTGTCTTTGAACTGTTGTACTCTGTCGTTATCCTCTGTCTTTCTGAGAGAGAAGACCAGAGTTGATTCCGTTGCCTTGCTCACTGCTTCAGGTCGAGTCGACAAGGAACTGGCACCAACAAGAAGATCCAAAGATGTAATAGACCTCCATTTTATATTTAGAATGAAAATCTGAGATATAATAGATTTTCATTAGGATGTAACTATGTTTTAAAGAAGGACAAAGAATGATTTTTTCTCCTTTATGATTTAATTTGATGTGATGATATAGAAAATAGAATCCAGAGGTAATGTGGACGTGAACTCATTTTTCTATTGATTATCTTCAAGTCAGCTGGGACTTAAAGACAGGATATCATGTCTAAAAAGATGATATCTGTGATAATACGAAGTTATCATAAAGATAGGATACCTTTTAAAACAACGGGGTTTCAAAAGACAGAATTGATGATTTGATGGACTCCACTGGGGATTTTGAGTATTTATTATCTGTGGCTTTATTTACGAGAAAATAAATAAACGATAATAAATGTAGGCCTATTCGTGAAATGAATAGAGACGAAAAGATTGATGAATGGATAAGCATGCCCTTTCAAGGAAAGGTCGCTTCGGTTCTCGAGATACAATAAATGAAGATCCATTCACGAGATGAAAGGAGATGAATGAACGAATATGCCTTTTCGAGGAAAGGTCGTTTCGGTTCCCGAGATAGACTGTTTTGGCCTTTCAGTCTATAAATAGTGCAAACTTTTTAAGAATGTTATCCACACCTATTCCTTTATTAAAATGTCTTCTGAACATGTACCCAAGGAAGCTGAGATCATTTTGACGATCGAAGCTGTTATCGACACTTCTTCTGACGAGTCTCCGTGCCTCTTTAGAGAGAGGTGGGAGAAAGCTCGGCTGTCCTGAACAGAAGCAGGACATTCTTGCCAAACTGGTGGAACCTGGAAGCACTGCCGAAGAAGAAGCTCTAAGGAAAGCCGCGTGAATTATTGGTGTCATCCAACAATAATGTATTCGAGCTTCTTGCAAAATTTGTCTTCGATCAGGAGGGCTCTGGTTCTTGTTGATTTTCTGTATTTCCTTCTGTCTGAGTTATACAATAAAAGGAATTTATTTATTCTGATTCTCTGTGTGATATCTATTTATCTTCAAACATGATATTTCTTGAGAAATTTGCCATTGATAGGCATTATGGTGACTCGACATCCATACCAGTCAATTGATAAGCTCTGTTTAAGAAAACTTTGCTTACAATGTAGGGTCCTTCCCACTTCGCTTTGAATTTACCTTTGGTCAAGTGCGTCTTAGTCATAGGACGTCTGACGGTTAGAACTAGTTTTCTTTTTGAAATGCTCGCACTTTGACTTTACGGTTGAAAGCTTTTGATAGACGTGCTTGGTATAGCTCAATATTGTTGAGCTAGGAGCCGTTTCTCGTCAAGCTTCAAGCTCCTGAAGTCGAAGACGATCATTTTTCTGTTATGAGTTCATTGTGAATTGCAATCCTTAAGGAAGGATTTGAATTTCCAATGGTAGGACAGCTTCACAGCCATACACCAAGGAGAAAGGTGTGCAACCAGTTGGAGTATGTATACTAGTGCGATAAGCCATAGACATTCTCCAAGCTTTTTACTCCAATTTTTTTATTGGTAGAAACGAATTTCTTAATAAGCTTGGTGATAGTTTTGTCAAATGCTTCAGCCAAACCGTTCGCTGCAGGATTGTAGGCTGTGGAAGCAACATTGTTGATTATGTTATCATCGCAAAACTGAATAAATTTTTGACTGATGAATTGTGGTCCATTATCATGAATGATTCGTCGAGGAATGCCAAATCTGTATATCACATGATGTTTGATGAAGTTGATGACACTACTAGTCTTGACTTTAAATAAAGGTATGGCTTCCGTCTATTTTGAGAAGTAATCGGTTATAGCTAGTATAAATCGATGTCCTCTAGATGACGGTGGATTGATAGGACCAATGACATCCATACCCCAAGCTTCAAAGGGCCATGATGCAGCAGTCGGATGAAGAACTCTGATGGTTGATGGATGAAGTCTGTATGAATTTGACAGGCTCAACATTTCCTTGCATATTCAATGGTGTCTGATACCATAGTGGGCCAATAGTAGCCCATACGCCGGATACGATCTTGTAACTTAGGACCAGGCTAATGTGCACCATATACCCCATCGTGGGCTTCACGCAATATTTGTTTTGCTTCATCTCTCGCAAGACAGCGTAAGAGTAGACCATCAAATATTCTTCGATAAAGGGTCTTAGAAGTATTATTATAATAAAATCGGAGTGATCGTCTACGGATTGTTGTAGCTTCTTTAGAATCTTCAAGTAAAATGTCATATACCATGAAGTCAATGAAAGGAGCTCCCTAATCTTCACTAACGACATTGATTTCAGTTGAATTGCTGAACTCAATATTTGAGTTATTCTCAATGCAAAATAACTCTCTATTAGTGACGACAATCATCTGTTGTCTTTTTACTGGGATTGCTAATACAGCTGCCAGATTAGCCAATGCATAGCCTCTATATTGCATGTCTGACGTACATGTTCAATGAAGAAACCTTTGAACGATGTAGCCAACCTAATTGCTGCTTCATGATATGGGACAATATCTTGGTGCCGAACTTCATATGTGCCTAACCTGATTGACAATCAGTTTAGAATCTCTATATACTTCAAGATATTCAATATCAAATTGTTTAGCCAATTGGAGACAAATGAGTAGAGCGTTGTATTCAGCCACACTATTGGAACAATACTCACCTAAAGAATAAGCTCTTTGAATAGCTAACCCTTCTGGTGAGACGAGGCCAATTCCACTCCAGCGATAATGGCACCTTTTGGTCCGATTCTGGATGCACCATCAAAGAATAGACGCTAAGTAAGAATTTCTTTTGAAATCATGTTGGATTCCAAAGTTTGTCTGGAATCTCGTCGTAGAGTTTAGACATTTCGGGAATTGGATGAGCTGCCAGAAAGTCAGAGAGCTTGACCTTTAACAGACTTTTGAGAACATAAACCATATCATATTGTGCTAACAATATGGCCCATATTGCAAGCCTAGAATTGAATGTACTGGGCTTCTTCATCAAGACCCGGAGAGGGTTAACTCTAGAAATAATATGAATAGTTTGGCCAGTGATATAATGTTCGTATTTTAACAGCAAACATCAAAGCTAGACATTTTTTTCACTAGGGTGTATCGATGTTCAGCTCCAATCATTGTACGGCTAAGATAATAGATAGCTTTTCATGACCTTCTTTATTCTTCTGAGCTAATAAAGCACCTTATGAATGGTCCATTGCTCGAACATACATCAGGAAGGGTATTCCTGAGACTGGAGGTACTAGAACTGGAGGTTCATCAAGTACCGTTTTATGTCTTCAAATGCTGTTGATATTATTCAGTACAAATAAAAGACACACCTTTCTTCATGAGTTGAGTGAACGGTCTACAGCGCCTAGAAAGATTTGAGATGAATCTCCTGATGTACGCAAGCCGTCCCTGGAATCCTTGTAGCTTTTTTAGGTTGTGTGGAGGACGCATCTCTTGAATGGCTTTGATTTTCTAGGATCAATTGTATACCTTTAGAGGTAATAACGAATCCAAGAAATTTGTCTAGAGACTCCAGGAATGACTTGGTAGGATCATCTTGAGTTGATGCTGGGCATTAGATCAAATATAGTTCTGAAGTCTTGAATGGTCTTCCTTTAGACTTTTGACAGCAATATTGTCTACATAGCATTCAACCGTCTTTCACAAATGATTACGAAAGATAGTACTCATGGCCACTGATAAGTTGTACCAGCATTTTTGAGACCAAACGGCATGACAGTATAGCAATAGACTCCAAAGGAGTGCCAAAATATGTATGTTTCTTATCTTCTGGATGCATTTAATTTGATTATATCCTAAAAATCCATCCATAAAAGATATTCGTTCAAATCCGCAAGTTTTGTCGATCATGACATCAGTGATCAAAGGAGAAATTTGTCCTTGGGACAAGCTTTATTAAGGACTCTGAAGTCGATGCAGACTCGGACCTTCCATGTTTTCTTCAAAACTGGGACAACATTAGCCACCCAGTCGGATGTTGTTTTCTCTGACGAAGCCACAGGCGATGAGTTTCTTGACTTCGACTTCTATGGCGTCCATCATGTCAGGTCAAATCAACGCTATTGTTGCTTGACTGGCCTTGTATTTGGCAAAATGTTAAGTTTATGGGTACCAATCTGGAGATCTAATCCCGACATGTCTTCATAGCTCCAAGCGAATACATCAATGTATTTCCTAATGAGTTGAATCAGTTCTTGTTTATTCGCTTCAGGGAGGCTTTTGATGACGAATATTGGTTTTGGAGGAGAAGTTTCATCAACGTCGACTTGAACCAACTGATCTTCGGTAGGTGGATCACGTTGCTCGAAGCGAAGCTCCCATTAAGTATCCATCCTTTGTGTCCAAGGATCAGATTCAGAGGCTTCGGCAAAGTCTTCGTCTTCCGAGAGCTGACAGTTACCATATTGGAATATAGAGTCACTCGATGGACATGCTCTACACTAGTGTCTGAATCCCATGAGACAGAATCAGAAGAGTTAGATCGTTCTTTCATCGGATTCAGAGACTTCTGGAGTCGGAATTGGTGAAGTATAACCCAATCTCCGCTTTATTTTGCTGTAATTTATTGTGACTTTCCTTTTGATCAGGGATATGAATAGGAGTTCGTCTGTCCTTACCACCATTGAGACCAGCTTTAAATTATAGCCCATCTTTTGAATGATATCTTTTGATTGTTGACTATAACGACGTAGTTGAAGTCTTCCGTTATCGTGATTTTCTTCTTAACCGTTGGGCATGATCTTCTATTTTGTTTCTTTACTAAAAAATATAGGAAGTTCATCTTTCTTCCGGAAGGAACTAAAAAAAGGAGTCTTGCATTGGTTTGAGCAATACTTTGTCTTAGAGAGGTTGAACTGCTCCTATGGTAAGTGGTTCGAAGTTATCAAGCATTTCTAAATAACATCGAATATAATAAAGAACATCAGTATACTGTAAAGGTGATGCTACTTTATTGATTAGTACATCATCATTTACAAGAAAATTCTTAGCCTTAACAGACGGTTTAGTAAGGTTGATAACCAGAGGAGGAGATAAAGAATTCTTGGCCTTACAGAAGGCTTAGGAAGGTTGATAACCAGAGAGAAGATGAGAAGGTTTCTTATGATGAAGATCGATAACAAGAGGCTTAGAAGAGTGAGCTCTCTTTGTTCCCTTTCTACAGCAAGAAGCTGATTGTTATGAGAGGAAAGATGGATAGTCAAAGCCTGAGAAGAAGAAGGACGAGTAGTACGTCTTTTGACAGAGATTATGAGACCATCTTTTGAAGTATCTTTCTGATCTTCCTCACTATCCATTGCTAATACAATATTCATGAATTCTTCTTTGTACATCCGAGAATCAGTACAATATGCTTCAATGCCCTTGAAAGATTTAGGTCAGCTACTTCCTTTTGGACCTCTCCATTGACGTCTACATATTAGAAGCATTGGTATAGTGGATGGTACAATATTATGCTGTAGAAAGGGTCCTCCTAGCAAAGCATATAAGAGCCATGATTGTCGATATAGAAAGTAACCTTTGTACGAAGATTGCCTATTTGAACTTTCAGGCGATCTTTTCCAAAGGTTCACTTCTTCCAGAATTAAATCCTAGGATTGTCGTGATGGTTGTTGAAAGATTATGTACAAGAATCTTTAAGGCATCTAGTAAAGTCTTTGGCATGATGCTGAGCGCAGACCCAGGGTCGATCAAGATGCGATCAACCTTTAGAGTATCGACATATCCTGTGAAGTAGAGGGGTCGGTCATGACGATTATCTTCCAGCAACATATCATCTTGTGTAAAGGTGATGTTTGGCATCAGCTCCATCACACTATGACAATGAAAGCAAGTTACAGGCTCTTCTGGATTTTTGAGGAGTGCTAGACAAGTATAATCTTGCATCAAAGCTTCACTCAATGTCTCTCGAATTCTTTTAAGAGACGCAGTAATTCAAAAATTGATAACCTTACCGGGGTATTAGCCAGTTGAGCCAGTTTATCAAAGTTATATGGCTTCTCGAGTCCTAGAACTGGAGTCTTCTTTAATACTTTGTCAAAGCGAACAGGCTGCTTTCCTTTGTCAGCTATCATTAGTTTGGGAGGAGTTGGTTCCATTGGAGGCATTGAAGCTGATGGAACATTGACAGCAGGAGAAGATGATGCTAGAGGAGTCTCTGGAGCTAGAGCATGGTTCTTCTAGTCTTCTGAATAATCTCTTGGTAAATTTTTCCAGACCTGGTACCAGTTAAGGCCTCTTCTTCAGATACAGGTCGAAGGATACCATATTACAACTCTTTGTCTTGCTTCTGGAAGGTTTCTTTTGACAATATGAAGAGTTCGTCTTGTAACCCAAACCAACCCGAGTTGGATGAAAGGCATAGAGAAAGAGGTACAGGAGATCCTTTTCCATGATTCAAGTCGGAAGTCTTTTGTAGATCATATCCCATCCTTGTCATTAATTCACGAGACTGTGGACTATATAGATGGAAAGCTGGTTGATATTTGGCTTCTGACTTTGACATATTGTCTCAGAAGTGGAAAAAAAGAAGGATCTGCAGCAGAAGTGAAAGTGGTAGTTAAAGGTGGAGGACAATGTTCACCCAACGAAGTCATGTAACATGACTAGTATTTGGTTGCTTTTTGGACTTTGTGGATGAAGAAAGTGCTTCAAAGTCAACCACCAAATTGGGATAGATCCACATAATCTTCCCTATCAGTAGACAGAGGAACAAGACCATCAGTTCGGACAGGGGAGATTAACAATCTCCAAAGTGGTTCTCGGAAGGGAATGACGCCGTCCTGCACAAGTTGAGCAAAAAAATTGTCAAACTGTAGAGAGACAACATTAGCTGTTACAGTCTTTCCGTCTGTTCGAGAGTAATTTTGCCAGAACTAACCATCTCCTGGATCTTGCCTTTAAGCACATAGCATGCTCAAGTCGGATGTCCGATAAATCTATGGTAAACACAATATTTGGGGTGGTCAGTTTTATCTACTTCATCTGGCCGTTTTGCCTCTGGTAGTTGAAGTTATTGCTCTTGATCAGACAGTCAAAGATACTCATGACATCATTTTCATCAAAATAATATTCTTCTTTCGGACGTGGTGTCTTCTGTGGTGGTATCGTTGGAGTAGGTGTTGATTGTCCTATGTTACGGCTAGAGTTTCTTTGCCTTTGACATTGATAGCCAAAGTCTTTTTACTCTTGCGGTTGTTCTGATGGCCACTATTATTAGGTGTAGCATGTTCATCTTTATCAAGATTAGGCATCTGAATACCTTGTTTGAACTTGTCAACACTTTCTTCTGCCACTTTAGCATTCACTATGAATGAAGGCCAATCTGGAACTGTGTCGATCTGGTCCACATGTTGATTATAGGCAACAGGGTTGATTTGCAAGTGTCTATCAGAGCATCTGGAGTTCCAAGAGGCTTTTTGAGTGCCTCACGGTGGAATTGTTCAATGAACCTTTCAGTTGTTTATTGTGTCGCTGTTTAATTTTAATGAGAGCAGACATAGTCATATCATTTGTTCCCTCATAAAATTATTCCAGGAAAATTTGTTTAAATCCAGAGAAAGAGGTTATAAAACCATCTGGCAAACTACGGTACCAGTCGTAAGCTGCACCTGCTAAACATCCGACAAACTCTAGTGAGTAGAGCGTCATTTAGCTGGAGTTGATCAGTCACGATTGAGGTATTGACTTGGCAATATGCTGCCATCAAACAACATAATAGTAGGGGGTTTATATTTGGGGGGAAATTGGACTTCTTTCTACTCTATGGGATAAGGCTACTTAATCCCAAGCTTCTGTAAGCCGTCTTTCTGATTGAAAGCTTCACATTGAGTACGTAAAATTTTACGACCACATTGGTATCTTCCGATGATTATGGAGTAGTAGATTGATTTGATATGTTAGGAGGGGTACTGCATGATAAGTACCACCCTCGGCACCAGATTGACTTGGAATAGCCTGCGCTGGTAAGAAAGCGGTGTGAGGAGACTGTACCCCCAGATCAATATTGATGGAAGCTGATGTTGTTACAGGTTCTTGAGTCGGAACCAGATTCACAACTGGTGGAACCGTATGTTGTGCCATAATCACATCATGCATGCCTATCATCATCTCAGCCATGTTCTTCAAACTAGCCTCCAAAGCAGCAATTCTCTGCTCTTGATTGTTAGAACTGGAAGCATTTTGATCTTCTATCGCGACATAAGCAGTCGCTTCTCTAGCTATTGAAGACGATCTAGTAGAAAAGATGGTCCTTCCAGAACTTTCACTATCAGCATCAAAGTCATATAAGGAATCACCTCCAGAATAAGTGACAGGGATATCCTGTTGACTGAGAGATTCTTGGTTGGAAGGAAGATTTCTTTGACCGATTGTTTCTTGGTCCGAAGGAAGATTTCTTTGACCGATTGTGTCTCGACTTCTTGATCTAGTATATTGGTATACTCTTTTCCCGGATTCATGAATTCGATCTAAGTATTGTTGACTGGGATTGCAAGATGCATTACGTCTCGGGCGTTTTCCACCCCCAGTGCTTCGAGATGCCATATTGACAAAAGCATGGAGTAGTTCATCTTCATCCACTAGGATAGGTTCAGGAGTCTGAACATAGTTCAAACGGTCAAAGAAAGACCGCTTGGCTGACTGACAGCAGTATTTGATGACAACTTTATTGTGGTGATTGTAATGATGTTCCTACTGTTGGACCACCGCTGGACGGGATGGCTTTGCAACCTTCCGCTTCTGTATCAAGAGTTCACGGAGATCACTAATAGGACGAGAAAAGTTGCAGGAATATAGTCCTTGACGATATTCGGAACATGATTCCTGTTCTTGAGGTGTCCCGTACCTTGAGTGTAAAAGGACGTGCTAAGCTGGTTAGCATAAGTCACATGATTTTTCACCTTAGAATTCTTCCTCTGGCGCAAGTTAGCAACTGGTGCAGGTTGCGCTTGATACATCTTATGTTTTCCCGAGGTTGACCCTAATTGACACCTGTTGATATAGGTGTGCAAGTCTGATAGGGGTGCTACTTGTGCATCTATTTGAGATACTAGTAGTTTGCCTTGTCGGGATCTTAAGATACGTAAGGTCGATAGATCATGCCCTGCCCTTTGTGGAGTAGGCAAAATACCCTTTTGCGTGGAAAGTTCATTCTGAATAGAACCCCTCTTCCTGACAGAGATTTGGTTGTCTCTGTTAAGGATAGTAGGATTTCTATCTGAATCCACTTTTGTGCTAAAAGGCGCAATGGCGCAACCAGCCGTATTTTCCACCTAGTCAACGACTCGAGCAGAGTGAGGAAAAGCCAAAGAGCATTTTCCTTGATTTAGTAATTTCTCAGTACGTTTCTGACTTGATGACGAAGAGGGAACCACTAAACAGTGTTTTTCTTTACGTTGCGCCAATGCAGAAATATGTGCAGGTTGTGCCAGAGCAGGAACAGGCATAGGTTACGCCAGGGAAGAAAAGGCCAAAAGGTGCTTCCTTTGTTTTGTCCAGCAGAGGTACTAGACAAATTTTTCTCCGAGTTTAGAACTGGAGGAGCAGAGGGAGTAGCCAAAAGGCTGTTTCCCTTAGGTTGTGCCAGGGCAGTGATCGGCGCAGGTTGCGCAGAGGCAGCAACATGCAAAGGTTGTGCCAGGGATAAAAAGGCTAAAGGGGACTTTTCTTTGTTTTGGACAGCAGTGTGTCGAGACGAAGTCTCGTTCGATTTCAGAATCGGAGAAGTGGAGGGGTTAGCGAAAAGGTTGTTTCCTTTAAGTTGTGCCAGGGAAGTGATGGACGCAGGTTGCGCAAGGCAGTAGGTTGTGTCGTCGAGGACTTAAGAGTCCAGACAGAGTGCGTCTTGCTCTCAGCAGTGGCAGTAGTACGCTTGGCATCCCATGCATTGATCATGACCTCAAAGGTCGTCTGGTCGACTTGAACGACCAGGGTCTTCTGCGTCTTGTCGATCGACGCGATATCACATTGAGTTGTCACTTTCTCATCGGAGGAGAAAGTTGTCCCCAGCAGAGTCGTCATTTTGTTTGCGAAAAATAAAAAAAGATTAGATTTCTACAAACTGAGAAAGAATACAAAAGGAAGTACAATTGATTTTTGGGGAAGTACAACTATTGGTATCTGATCAGAAGACGATCACTTTATCCCTTGGACGATGTGATATTGAAGACACGAGCCTCTGGAGGATGCAACAGCACTTTAGCAGGAGATTATGATCATTCCTTGATACTTTGAGATTGATTTGAAACTCCATTTATAGAGTTCTGGAAATAACTGTTTAGCAGTCATTCTGGTTGTGTGGCGCGCCTATTCACTTGCACGAACGGTTACACCAACTGCTGTGGACGCGTGCATCGTTTGATTGATATTGTGCCAGTATAGTGGACATGTTCGACGAAGTTAGTAGCTTGTACCCATGTCATACTGTTCTGAATACTGTTTGATCTCCTTGCGCAAGTTTCATCAGTGTTGTACGTGGGCACAATATGGCACTTCTGCGAACGTCGCACCAACTGTTGTGGACGCGTGGCATCATTTGAGTGAGATACGCATGGTCGTGAGCAATGTAGTGACACGTTTTACGAAGTTAGTGCTTGCGTGCCACGTCGCCATGCTCTGGACGATCACATTGTGCGAGCTTCATCACGTTGCACGGGGGTGCAACGTTGCAACTTGTGCCTGGGTTCATCCTCTGCAACCTAACACATTGCGCAAACTCTAGCTGACCAAATCTTCTCGAGTACCATGTTGAGCATGATGCGAACAATTTTTCTTGATATACGTGCTGTCAGTTGTCAGGTATGATGATGCTGTTATAGCTTCTCGAGGAGATGTGCCACGTGGCTCTCACGCAACCTGAGGTTGACGCAATCTGAGATGGCACAACCATATAGCAAATTTGATGTTGGCGCAACTTGATATGGCGCAACCTATTGGTATGATGTATCTTGATGAGATGACTTCTGGGTGAGTAGCATAGCTTAATTTTTAGTCTCTACAGTAGCAGCAGTACCGCAGCCCGCGTGCCTGCACGTAGCTGCACAACAGCGCAGACGCGTAGTCCCCAAGCGCAGTAGCACTGCAGCCCGCGTGCCTGCGCGCAGCTGCACAACAACAGACGCACACAGCCCCCCAGCCCCTGCGTGCACCTGCATGACCCCTCCGCGGCACAGCGGCACAAATGTGCAGCCCCGCAAGCATACAGCAGTGCAGTCCCGCAGTCCATGCGTGCACATGTACGGCCCTGCGCATGTGACTCACGCAGAAGACGAGCGCATCAACTGCGCACAAGGCGCCATGCGAAGTGCGTCAACAAAGCGCCACTTTGTGCCCTTGAGCCCGAGCCCGAGTCGCTAAGCCCCTTCGGGGCTTGGCTCCATAGGAAATAATCCCATGAGCATGACAAAAAGCATTAATGCTTCTTTGTTGGATTAGCCTTTTTTCTACTAGAAAAATCTTCCCACATGGCACCCATGTGCCTCTCCACACCTCATGTGATTCTCTCGACACAAGCAAAACTTTGTGCAAAGATGCAATCCATTTGGCCTAGGCAATATGGGGCTATCTTTCTAGTCTCTAAGACAAAACCACCAACAATAGGCAAAACCAACATAACAAGCATATATCTTATATCTATTACATAATAAGAAAATTCATGCTTCACCGTGGACGTTTTATTTCCAAAAATATCTTTCAATATATTTACTAATTAAAAAGTTAGAGGGGGTATCTAAGTAAAGTTGTTAAATAGCTATTAAAAATTAACACGCATCTAAAATATGTGCATAGCAGATACCATGAGGGACCGACAGGGTTCGAGCTCCCTAACTGTTGGAACATGTAGGTGTGTAGGGTGTAATAGAAAAAATCTAAAATAAGTGCATTTATAATTGTATATATTAAAAATAAAAATGACTAACCATATATGCTATACGTACATACTCTAACTCTTTTAGAAAGAAAAGTTTTTTGGCACGCATGCAGGCATACGCAGTGCACGTGCGCGATCGAAAACGTCGCCGGAGACGCGGAAAGCCGCCTCCGAGAATGCGGCCAACTCCCCCCCCCCCCCCCCCCCCCCCCCTCTTCTTTCTGCTCCTGTGCGCCTCCTTCTCCGCTAAAGCAGACGTCTCAGACCTCCCCCTACTGCTCTGGCAGCATCCTCCGGCAGTGTCGTCTCCTTCTCCTCTGACGACATCCTCCCCTACCACCCCGTCCTCCTCCTCCTCCGACTGACCCTCCTCCAGCGACGTTTCCTACCGCGCGCGTGCACCGGCTGTGCACGCACGCATGCCAAATAGCAACATTGAAATATATGTACGTGTTATAGATATACGCATAATATTATAGAAATACGTATAAATAACTTTAATTTTATAGGCTATAGCATATACATAAAGATTTTGAGTTTGTACATATAATGTAGATGGATATGCTTCTATTTCGTTTTTTATTTGTCAGGTCATAAGAGTTGGCGTATTTATGGTTTCCCATAATGCATCAACTATGTTGGCTTTATACCCTTCTCTCCAATTCTTCCAAAAATCTCTCCCTTCCTCAAATTCTCCGAAGGACCAAAATTTTCTCTCTATATATAAAATTTTATGTTTTTCATTCTTTTATTCGTATCTTCGGATCAAATATATGAAAACCTATATAAATTTATAAATTATATCCATACTGTTCTTTATAATAATAAACAAAATATCAAAATAATTTATCTTTCAAATTAAATCTATAAATAATAGTAAGCAACAGGAATATCTAATAAAATAAAATATATTAAAGATTTAATTAGAATTGGTGTAAGATTTTGATATGATTTAAACTTTAAGACTAAGAAATTAGAAACGAGAGCAGAGAATTGATTATCTATGAAATATTGGTACCAACTCTTAATTAATTGTCAAGTCGATTAATATTTAATTAAACTTATTTGAAATAATAATCCAAACTGTAGTTTATCTAAAATTTTGTTATATCTCATTTGTATTTGTACTCGGCTACGAATGTATCCCTAGTTCTCAACCATCTGTCTCCATTTTATTAATTTTTTCAATGAATTTGATATTGTACTAAAATGATAACAAAAGTATTCCTACCAGTGTTTCAAAAGTTGGATCGAACCTACCAATTGAACCTGTCAATCCATGAAACAATTATTATTTTTCTGGCTAATATAATACTGACTCGCTTTTGTTTCAAACGATCAATCCGACTGGTCAGACCACCAAACCGTCTGATCCTGTTAGATTTTGAAGTAGTTTGATTCTGACTTTTGATTTTTGTTTTGGACTTTATATGCAATCAAAGTTAATATGTTTATTTCTTGACTAATTATACTATGGTAAACATGCAGAACTTTTATATAGTATATATATGTAGTTATGTAATATATTTAATATAATATTGTAAGCTTATATATGTGGTTCAAACCGAATTAACCTATTGGTTGGACCGATTTGACCAAATCCATTGTCTTGACCGGATCGATCTCTCTGGTCCGATTTTTTAAACATTGAATATTAAATCACTATTCAACGATTCAAAGACGTACCAAATTATTTGTAAATTTGATAATTTGTATATTATTTGTCTCATTTGTCAAATTAATTTATTAAAGGATCGCGTAGGCATGGGATAAAAGAATATTTTAGCATCAAAACTAGCATATACTCCCATTCCGTGTACAACAGTAAAAATTTAAGTTAAAATAATGGGAGCATATCTTAAATTTTTTTTTGTTCCATACCAAAAATGGGAGCATAGTTGTTTTAAAAAGTGTTGATATATGGTAGTTATAACATTTGAAATCGAGACCAGAAAAATTTAAGTTAAAATAATGGGAGCATATCTTAAATTTTTTTTTTGTTCCATACCAAAAATGGGAGCATAGTTGTTTTAAAAAGTGTTGATATATGGTAGTTATAACATTTGAAATCGAGACCAGGGCCAGCTCATCCTGTACGCTATGTTTGGGAAGGAGGGTAAACAGAGGGAGGAAAAATTTTGAGAGAAAAGTGGAAGAAAAATTAGAAACTACTTTGTTTGGAAAGGGGGAAAAGAAATAGGAGGAAAGGAATATGGTGGAAATTTTTGGTAAGCCCCACCAAAAAAATCCTACCAAAAATGGGAGGAAAATGTACGTACTTGGAGGAATTGGGTAAAATTTACCCAACTATCCCTCAATTAATTCTTTTTCCTTTTTTACGTTGTTTCGTATTCTTACTTTTTTTTTTCTTCCCGTAGTCTATATATTTACCTCCTATCAAAACAATTATTGGTTGCTACATATTAGATAAATCAAACTATTTTATCTCTTTTATTTTGTTCTATTTTAAATTTTATTCTATTTCAAATTCTAATTATTTTAAAGATAATGTTTCATTATTTAAATCTTAATTCTAATATAAGATTTTATATTTTAATTCATATTAGTTAAATTCATCTACATGACTGTATTATCTCAAGCAATAAAACATAAATATAATTTAAAAACTAATTTTCTAAATCCTAAACAAATATTGATTTAATCTATAACTCACGTGTAAGACATCTCAAAAATAAAAATAAAAACTCATCGTATGAGTTCAATTGCTATAAATTTGATTATTTTAAAGATAATATTTCATTATTTAAATCTTAATTCAAATATAAGATTTTGTATTTAATTTATTTATTAGTTAAATTTCTTACATTACTGTATTATCTCTGACAATAAAAATATAAATATAAACAAAAAGTTAATTTTTAAATCCTAAGCAAATATTGATTTAATCTACAACTCACGTATGAGACATCTCACAAATAAAATAAAAACTCATCGTATGAGCTTAACTGTTATCAATTTAATTATTTTAAGCACAATGTTTCATTATTTAAATCTTTATTCTAATATAAGATTTGTATTTTGATTTTTTTATTAGTTAAATTCATATACATTAATGGATTATCTCTAACAAAAAAAATCATAAATATAAACAAAAAGTTAATTTTAAAATCCTAAGTAAAGATTAGTTTACTCTACAACTCACGTATGAGACATCTCATAAACAAAAACTTTCGGATGAATTTAACTCCTATTAATTTGTTTATTTTAAATATCATGAGAAAGACAAGGACAAATTACTATTTTTATGTATGTCCCACCAACAAACAAAATTAGTTTTTCACTCTTCCTCTCCCAATGTTTTGGTCATCCAAACAAGGAGAGGTAAAGTTAACTTTTTTCTCCCTCTATTTTCTTTTCTCTCAAATTTTTCTCTCCCTCCCCCCATGTTCCCAAACATAGTGTAAGGTACCGTTTGGGAAGGAGAAAAAAAAAGTGAGGAAGGAAAAAGTTGAGGAAAAAGTGAGAGAAAAATTAAAAGTGATGGTGCTTGGAAAGGATGAGAGAAAATAGGGGAGGAAAATTTGAGAGAAAAAGTAGGTGGGTCCTACTAAAAATTTTCCTCCCAAAAATGGAAAAAAAAATGGAGAGAGATGAGAGAAATTTGAGTGAATTTACCCCATCATTGGGGTGAGCAAAACGTGGTTTACAAATCGTTAACCGATCCAACCCGACCCGAACTGGCCAATCGGGTCGGTTTTCGAAGTTTCGGGTCGGCTGTCGGTTTAACCTTTACATATAAAGCGGTTATCGGTTCAGGTCACAGTTTTCTTAATCGGTTACTGACCCGACCCGAAAACCGATATGTCTAATTACTAAAATACCCCCGATCCCTAACCCTATATATATATATATATATATATATATATATATATATATATATATATATATATATATATATATATATATATATATATATATGTATATGTATATATATATATATATTTCTCTCTCCTCACCATTCACTCGTTCAGTTCACAACTCACCGCCTTCACTCTTCACTCTCGTTCTCTCGGTTCCCCACTCCTCCTCTGTCCTCGTCTCCGTCTCTCCACTCCTCCTCCTCCTCCCGTCCTCCAGCCTCCACTCTCCAGTCACCCCTCAGTCCTTCCTCATTCCTCCATCCACTCCATTCCGCCTCCATCCTGCCCCTCCATCCCGTCGCCTCCATCCCAACTGCCTCCTCTGACCTCTATCCTCATATTCCATCAAGATCTGTTGTAGATCTATTCGAGATCCACACTCTCTCTAAAACTCCAGATCTAGTCTAGATCTGTTGAGATCCAACCAAGATTTATCGAGATCTAACAAATATCTGTTGAGATCCAAGCTATATCTGGTAAGTTCGAACCTAAATCTCATTTTTTGTGTTTTTTATTTCTAATTATTGCATGTTATTTTTCTAATTATAAATTATGTTATTATCGCATGGATGATCTTTCGCAGTGGAACGAGAGGAAGTTCTGGTTCAATATTGGATTCGAATTCCAGTTGGTTATCCTTTGCTGTCGATATTTGAACTCACTGTAAGTCCATCTTTTGCCACTTCGAAATTTATATGTTGTGTATCTTTGTTGATTTGTGCGTTGCTGGTGTGCTGGCAAAATTTGCTGCCAAAAAAATTTGCTGCCAAAAAAATAGTTGCTGCCAAAATATTATTGTTCATGTATATATGATGGGTGTGCAGTGTATATATAATATTTTTGTTCATGTACCTGCTGTCAAAAAATATTTGCTGCCAAAAAAATAGTTGCTGCCAAAATATTTTTGTTCATGTAGTGTGCAGTTCATATATTTTTACTAATAGTGTGCAATGTATATATATAATGTGCAGTTCATATGTTTTTGTTCATGTATATATGATGTGTTGTTTATATAGTGTGCAGTTCATATAGTTTGCTCTGTGCAGTTCATATAGTTTGCTCTGTGCACTTCATATATTTCAGTATACATAGTGTGCAGTTCATATATTTTGCTCTTTGCAGTTTCATATATTTTTGTTCATATATATATATATATATATATATATATATATATATATATATATATATATATATATATATATATATATATATATATATATATATATATATATATATATATTCATATATTTTGCTCTTTGCAGTTTCATATATTTTTGTTCATATATATATATATATATATAGTTTGCTCTGTGTAGTTTCATATATTTTTGTTCATATATTTTTGTTCATATATATTCATATATATTCATATATATATATATTTTTTATGGGTTGTTTATATAGTTTGCTCTGTGTAGTTCATATATTTTACAAATCGTGTGCAGCATATATATAATGTGCAGTCATGGCCGGTCCTTAATAACTGGAGGCCCTGTGCGAATTTTAAAATGTAGCCTAAATTTATTTATTCATATTTTTAAATATATTATTATATGTCTTTATCAAAATCTCTGGAGATGCTCTTGATTGTATATTATAACTGAATCTATGTAGTTACTAACAAAATAATTAAAGCTCAAATAATCTATATTCAAACACATTATATAGTATAATAAAGTTATTTTAGATAGAAGACGTACTGACCGTTAAATTGTCTAAATCTGGCGTCAAATTTTTTTGTTGATGAAAACATATAATAAAATGAATAACGATCAATACCCAAATGAGAAGTAATATGTAATCACATAATTTAGAGCCTCCAAGGCCTAAGCAGGGCCAGCCCAGGTCACAGACGAGGTGGACGACCGTCATGGGCCCCCAATTTTGGAAGTCCCGAAATTTTACAATAGACTAGGTATATCAAAAAAGAAAAAAAAAACAAAGACCCAATCTGGAAGCAATAAAAAAGCCAGTGCTCCAATCGAAAAAAAATATATTATAGTTTGATTGATGATTTTGATAGTTTAATAGATGATTTTGCTTGTAAATGTGCTATTTTTTTTAATTTATGTGAGAACAATGGCCCAAAATTTAAATTTTCATAGGTTCCGTAAATCATATGACCGACTATGGACCTGAGTAACCTGATACAAGACCAAGAGCTCCGGTCTTCGACATCATTATTTCTTAAATAAATATGCCTGCACATCCAAATTCTTAAATTATATATATAAAAAAAATCTGATCATTATTGTAGAAAATAAATTCATCTAATAATTGAGGGATCTTTAGAAACAAAATAGCAATTAACACACCGGTTAGAGCAATATCTTTAAGAAATTCTAATTTTTTTCTATGATTATAAATATGAATCTTAGAGTCAGTAGAGAATAGGGATCCAAGAATTGGAGGTCTTGTAGAGTAGGAATTGAGAAAGAAAATGAATAACTTGAAATACAAAATTACAAAACTAATCCTAATTTTTTTTTAGGCCTCCAAAAAATTGGAGGCCCTGTGCGGCCGCACTATTGGCACGGCCCCAGGGCCGGCTCTGTGTGCAGTTCATATAATTCAGTATACATAGTGTGCATTTTATATAAAATATGCAGTTTATATGTAATGTGCAGTGTGCAGTGTGCAGTTCATATATTTCAGTATACATAGTGTGCATTTTATATATAATGTGCAGTTTATTTGTAATATGTACTGTGCATTTCATATATTGTGCAGTTTATATGTAATGTGCATTGTGTAGACTAGGAATGTGCTGTTATCTTTTAGGGTTTGGTAAGGATTAGGTAGCTTATGTTACTTACTTAATTATGTGATGTTTGTTAGGTAACACCAATCTATGGTAATATGTCAGTCATTTTGATACTGTCATTTTGGTACTGTCATTTTGGCTCATTTTGATACTTTGAACAGTTCTGAAATTTTTTATAGTTTGTGACTTGTAGCTCTGAAAAAGTCAATTTTGACGATGTTCTCTTGAAATTTTGATACTGTTCTTTGATACTGGTCTGGAAAAATGACGCACTAAAAGCCATTCTTAGCATTTCTTTTAGTTATTGTATATAATGCAAGTTTGACTTGAGTGTTGAGTCTGGAATTTGGATTGGATGTGCAAACATGAATAATTCTTCTTGATTGTGAATTTGTAATTTGTATATTAGTTCGGTTCTGTACTGGAGACTTGGATACTTCGGTGTAACTTAATTCTGGATATTTGTATTGTACTGGATGTAATTTGTTCGGTTCTGGATGTAATGGAGAGTGGAGACTGGATATTTGTATATTTGTTCTATATTGTACTAGTTGTAATTTGTATATTTGTTCTTTTCTGTACTGGATAGTGGAGATTGGATATTTGTATTATAATATGCACTGTGCAGGACTTTTAAGTCCAATTTGAATTTGGAATTCAACGTTATGTTATTTGTGTTGGAGTCCAGTCTGGATTTGGTAATAGCATATTTATAGAGTCCAAATCTGATTAAATATTTGATTTAATTTAATTTGGATGTCCATAATTAGTTCTGGGCTATTTTTAATATAATAGGATTCTTATTTGGGGGTTTCCTATTTAAGAGATCCTATTATAATCTAAAATAGGATGTTGATGGACTATTTTAGGTGTAGTATGATTCTCATTTGAGGGCTTCCTATTTAAGAAATCCTATTATGACCTAAAATAGGTTTTTCTCATCCTATATATATTGGGTGAGGGTGGAGGCACAAAGCACAGCACAAAAAATAGAGATTCGAGGTGCTCGTCCACAGGAAATCTAAGAGAAAGTTTCACACTTTGCTCTTAGGACTTCGCCATCCAAGATAGAAGGAAGAAGAGATCTATTTGAGGGGTCGTCAACTTCGGTTAGGAAGATTGCTACGGGTTGGTGAACGATTTCAATTGTAATCTCTTTCTTTTCTTCTTGAGTGTGGTGAGGGGGTTGAACCTATTTGGACAAAGGGTTCAACATTAGTTTTTATCAGTCTTGTAATTTCATCTGAGTTATAGAGATTAGGATTTGTTCAGGTGACATAGTCACCGCCATATACTTGTCTTTATCTGTGCTTGGTGTCCGTTAGACGGGGGTTGGTTATTTCTGGTGGGTTGGCCTAAGTTTCTGCTGCGGCAACGTCTCAGACAAGGCCGTATCGGAGCGCAAGAGGGCGTATCCGATTCCCAACAATTTGTATATTTTGAGATATAAAACCGGCCCATTGGAATTCAATGTTATGTTATTTGTATTGTACTGTGCACTGTGCAGGACTTTTCTATATTGGAGAGTGCATTAGAAACCCAGCACATTAAAAACCCATCCCATTGTGGATTTTTATTTTTGTTTTTCATACAGCCCGGCCCATTAAAAACCCGGCCCAGTCCAGTGGCCCGTAAAACTGAACCAACCGAAAATCGAACCGGTCTAATTCGGTTCGGTTTTGGTCGCATTTTATTTTGGATGGTTCGGTTCTCGATTTTTAATGGTTGATTTACGGTTTATGTCGGTTTTAGATAAAACGGTTCGGTTTGAACCAAACTGATGCTCTCCCCTACCCTATCACCCCACAAAAAGATAATAATAAATTATCATTTGAGAGTACCAAAGACTAAATAGTAATTATATTTCTATCCATAAACAAATAAAAAATTATTTTTAAACTTTTCCTTTCCCTTCTTTTTGTCCATCCAAACAAACAGGGACGGATCTAGAAATTATAGTTAGGATAGGCTGACAAAAATTTGGGTGGGCTGGAAGTAGATAAATTCATATAAAAAAAAGCAATAGAAAATTTTATATGAAAAAAAATTGTAAATATTTTTTTTTTGGGGTGGGCTCCAGCCCACCCCACCCGACCCTTGGATCCGCCCCTGCAAACAAAGAAACGAAAAATTAACTTTACTTTCATTTTACTCTCGTTTATTTTTCTTCCCCTCAAATTTTTTTTTTCCCTCCCCACAAAAGTTTCCAAAATTTTAATGCTTTATACACAAATTTCTGTAAATTATTTGTCAATAATTGCCATAAATTATTTTCCATCATTATGTTCATATCTGTATCAGAACTGTCATAATCCCAATAGTCCTCACTATTGTCAGGACTACCATAATCCTGATGTGTCTTACCCTAATATTGGATTCTATACTTTGAAAAAACACTCATTGCAACCTAAAATCTAATAAATAATGTCTAAAAAACACATAAAATGAACATAGGAACTGAGAGATTAAAAAAATCTTAGAACTGGAAGAGGAACAAAACAGAGAAGAAGAAAGAAGAGAGTTTGGTGTGTCATCTCAAATTAAGAGTGGAAGAGAAAGGTGAAGTGGGAGAGTAGTCCCAAAAAAAATTGCAACTATCATGTGCTGCCTCTTATCATGTGGAGTCCCTAAGTACGTATATTGGGTCTATATTAGGGGTGAGCATCGATATAATCGGTCGATTTTTAGTCAAATTTTTCGGTACTTTTTAAAATTGGTATTTAAAAAATCAATACCAATATCGTACCATTTAGCATCGGTTTCGGTTAAACCGGTATTCGGTCGGTTTTTGTTCGGTATCGGTATTTCACCAATTACATTTGATCAACCAACACACTTAATATTGTAGAAGTTTCCAACCAATTGCATTTTTGTTCGGTATCGGTATTTTGCCAATTACATTTTGTTCGGTATCGATTTTTGTTCGGGCAGTTTTGTTTGGTATCGGTTTTTGTTCGGTATCGGTATTGGTTTTTGTTCGGTATCGGTATTTGGTCGATTTTTGTTCGGTATCGGTCTTTTCCCTCCCAACAAAAGTTTCCAACCAATTACATTTGATCTCCCCCCGGTCGTCCGTCCATTCTCCTCCGTCCGGCCTTTCTCAGCCGGTGACCACCATCCCCCTTCACCGGGCCTCCGCAGCCCGCGCAACCAGGTCCGAATATTCGCCGGCTGAGTTGGCCTGGCTGTCTGCGGCGCCCGCGTCGGATGTTGGCCCTTCCGGTCAGTTGACGGCGCTGCCCCAGCCTCAGGCCGCACGTCCATTAGTTCCTTGGCGCTGTTCGTGGGTGGCGCAGACCACCAGGCGCCATCAGCGCTCCTTGCCCACTCACGTTACGGAGCATGCAGTGCCAACGCTCCTGGTGACTCTCCAACGTCTACTGCGTTGATCCTATGGGCCCTAAGCATATGCTGCTTCACCTGTCGTGTGAAAAGAACCAAAACAAGGTTTGGATGAAGAACTCCATCAGAATTGATGCCAGGCCGATAAAAATCCTTAAATGGTATCCTGACTTCAACACTAAAGAGGAACCTACGATCGTCGCTATTTGGGTCACGCTCCCCAATCCTCCCTTGATCTGCTTTGTGTCCATCTGCCATGAAAAGAATCGTGAGTTCCTTCGGTAAGTTCATTGCGGTTGCTGACGAAACTCGTAATCTTACTGAGGCCAACTACGCCAAGATCTGTATGGAGCTGGATATCTCTAAAGACCTTCCTAACAATATACAGATCCATCTGGGGAACAAGGTACACATTCAACAGATTAATTACGATAATAGCATCTTGTATTACAGCCATTGCTATACGAGAGGTCACTCCTCCAAAATTTGCTTTAGGGCTCATCCGGAGCTCAAGTTTAAACAAAAAATAGTGGACCCCAGCCCTCCGAACAAAGATTCTATGTCTCCACTTCTTCCTCTACTGAACAACCACCTTCACTTTGAGGAAAGCGGAGAGAAACTTAAAGAGCCACCCATCGAGGTTCATAGGAAAGCTCCCACGAGCTCCCTTCCCAAAGATAACCATTAATACCTTCAACAAAATTGCGGTGCTCGACATGGAGACTGGGGATGACACGCTTGTGGAGAGGGAGGATTCTGAGCTAGAGTTGCCTTCCTCCGACAGCTACGGCTCCCGGCTCCTCCCGGCTTCTTTAGCGGCGGAGGACGCAGTTGATGTAGCAGTGGTAGTAGCAATTGAAGTTGCATATGACAGTGAGGCGGCACTTAATACAAGACCAGCTTCCAATGCTAGCCTAGCGTATGAAAAGATCACAGTAACAGAAGTAGAGGCTGTAGATGCAGTGGCTCTCCAGAATATCCTGACAGACCAGTACATTGATAGCTCGCCTGTTGTAGAGAAAGATGAGAAGCCTCATGACGGCTCCAATCCCGGCTGGATCATTGGGATTCCGGCACCTTCCCTGGCTGTAACGAATGCAGTGCATCACCAAGCCTCAGATAGGGAAACCAAGACCAAACTTGTGGCTTTTTTTGACCAAGATCATTGATTCTACCCCTATAGGAGAGGACGTAAAAGAGATTAGTCTTTTAATAGCTCTTGCATTTAATCCTAAGTACCATCATGCTTTTCGCAAGAGAGTCAAGATAATGGATGCAGCTCTGGCATCCATCCATAACCTGCATCAAATATTTGTCAACTTTGGAAATGCGCGGCGCAAATCCCCAATGATGCACTCTCCAATCGGACAGTAAGAGTTAGTCCTGATTAGGTTTGCCTCCCCTCATGTACCGGGGCTTCTTCCCCACCCTGTAGGAACAAGGGCTATCTCCCTATTCCATTTCTTGCTTTTTCGTTTCAATGAAGGCAATAGCCACCATGGTCATCGTGGATTATATATATGTATATATATATATATATATATATATATATATATATATATATATATATATATATATACAGAAATGCTTCAAAACCAGACGGTTGGTTTTGTATTATAGAACCACCCTATGTTTTATGGGTTGGATTAAAATTTAGTGGTTGAGATTAAAAGATGTAGACCCCACCACCTTTTAAAGTCATTTAATCTCAACCATGCAATTCCAATCCAACATGTATAACATCGGTTCGGTATTTTCGGTATGGTATTACACTCAAACCGTTTCCACTACCATTGTACCATATTTTAGTCAGTTCGACAATTCGGTATCGGTACATAATTTCGGTTCAGTTTTTCAGAATATTTTTAATCGGTATTCGATCAATTTTTCGGTATCGATCGGTATTTGCTCACCCCTAGTCTATATCAATGCACCACCTTGTTTTTTCTTCCATAAATTATTTGCCAATAGTTGGACTCGTCTCCTCAATGTCAGTTGTTGAGAGTGCGACAATGCGACCGATTCTCACTTCGGTCTCGTTTGGTTCGCAGAATCATGGAATTGAAAAAGAAAAATCATTACTTTTCTATGTTTGGGTGTCAAAGGAATTGAGAAAAAAAGAAAATGATTCACAATGGAAGAAAAATTAGGAAAAAAATAATTACATCCATCCAAGCAAAAAATCACTTTTTCATATTGAAATATTCACTTTCCTGTACAATTTCCTTGACATTTTCAAACATCAAAAAGAAAATTAATAGAAATAGTAATTTTTCAAAGGAAAGGAAATATGATTTCCTTTCCATTCCTTTTCGCAAACTAGAGCACAGAAGCTTTATACAAGTCGGTTCTTGCCCTCCCCAAGTCATTATGCTCATATATATATATTTTTCGGTTAAATTGGCTTCATTAGGAAGACTTGCGACTTTTCAAGCCAATGTTGCTGATGTTCACCTAATGGCATGTGCATCGCGAGTAGAAAACCTTTACATCACATGAAACTAATCTAATTGCTGAGTGCATAAGTCCCACTCAAAGAGTCCATACTCTGTACTCAATATTAAGAAAAGTGGACTTAAGATTGAAAACTCATTTTATTACCATAGTGGAAAGCTTACAATACTCATGATCTCTCTAGTTCACAAAGGATCTTGTTACATACATCATATCTTCTATAACACATCCAAACTACCCTCGGCCGAAACATCTTCGTGTTGCATACCGAGCTCCAGTGCGGTCGTACGTCTCGAAACGCTAATGAACTCCATGCTTCAGTGCGTCCAAGCGAAGTTCTGCCACAAGCAAACCATTCCCTGAACCTGCAAACAATCTAGTAGGACATAAGTACTTATGTATTGATGAGACCCACTCGCCTAAATCAACAATAAATAATTTAGTGCAACATATCTCTTATTCGGTGGTCTTTCAATTATTGTCTTAGGATCAGTTTCATGGCAAGATTTTAGCAGTAAAGCATGTTATAGATAACAACTGAATCATAAATGTGACCAGGACAGTGCCCCTGCAACAGACACTGTTAGCCTTATAATGAACATAAATATAGTGAACGTGTACATCTCCATCCCCAATTGCCAAGCCTGTAAAACGATAACATTTCATTTAACCAACCAACTACTTTAGCATAATCATAAGGGTGGAAAGTTCTGTGCATGCACCCAGATTCTAATATCAGCCCACTGGTCCTATCTACATGAAAAATCATGGCATATCGAGCCATAATGGATGTATCTCAACGTAAGTCTGTGATCGCTCCCGTACGGATTGCTAGTCCTGTTACTCCCGGGGCTTGATCAAAGATGGTAAAACAGATGCAACAGAGATCTACGATGATACAAAAACCAAATAACCCGATTACAATATGGAGGAGAAAAAAAGAGAAGAGAAGATCTCTCGTTCTTCCTTGCAAACGTGTTGCAATTGGGACAGAACGAGGTACAATAATCTAGAGAAATATGAGAAGAAGAAAAATGCTGGGGTGTCAAAACACCGTTGCTCAAAGCAAGATTCGCCCCACACGAATTGCTTCCAGGAACCAGCCAGTTGAAAAACTTGTGGAACGCTCGAAGTCACCTCTGTTCTGACTCCACGGATGGACTTACAATGGCGGCAGCAGCTCTCTCTCTCTTTCTCTTTTTCTGACTTATAATTTCGTAGTACCCACAAAGGAGGCCAGAAGAGAGTATATATAGAGAGAGGGTGGAAACCCTAGCCGCCTCTTCAGTTATGGAAAGATTGAATCAAATCCCAAAAGATAGCAACGAGATTAATTCAAATCCCACAAAGATAGCAACGAAATTAATTCAAATCCCACAAAGATAGGATCTGAATTAATCGTATTGAATCAGTCTTTCCATAACTGACTTGTAGTCTGCACAGTCAGCGGAACCCTCCATGCGGCAGTAGCAGCAGCAGCCTGGCCGCATGAGCCTCATGGCCGCATGGACCGCATGAGCCGTATGAGCCGCATGGACCGCATGAGACCGCATGGCTGTATATGAGCCGCATGACTGCTGACGTGCTAAGTGCAAAGTGCGCCAACAAAATGCCACATTACGCCTCATGAGCCCATGAGCCCGAGTCCGAGTCCGAGTCGCTAAGCCCCTTTGGGGCTTAGCTCCAAATAGAATTAATCTAAGAGAATGATAAAAGCATTAATGCTTAATCCTTGGAGCCTTATTCTTACCTCCTAGTAAAATCACCCACATGGTTCCCTCCTTAGGGTCACCACCCCATGTGCATCTCTCAACAACACAAGCAAGTATATATGTTGAGATAACTCATGGTGCATTTTCGATGTGGGACTAAAATTTTACAAGGCATGTTGAGAGCAAGCTCTCTCCATGTAAAGAAAGCACCAACAAGTCCTGTATTCGAAGGATCCCAAATTTACTAGTATTGTGGCTTATCACATCAGTGGCCGATCGCAATCCGTCCTAATGAAGGGTAACACAAGTACCAATCACAATTCCCTCCTAGGCCGAACGGTCCCTGTGCCTCGACGTAAACTCGTTCGAGGAAAGCAAAACCTGTATATATACAGGTTATCCAAGTCCATTGATCATACAAAACATGCAAAAGTTAAGAAGCCATCACAAGCACAAGTACCTTCTCAAGTCCAACACAAACCATATCTTCTTGCGTTAACATCTTTCCATCTCAAGTTCCATCGACACTATGTCCCAACACGTCCATATTGATGCACAGTGTCCCGAACGACGACTCGAAGGTCCCGAACACATCTGTATTGATACACAACATTTACTAAATTCAACTATTCTCAAGTCATTCACATAATAGCATTTATGTGACAACTGTGCCGTAACAACATGCTTCGCAGGCGAAGCATACCTTTCAATATTCTGACAATTTCATGGTATTGCGCCACAACTTATGAAATCTATACGCATAGTTTTCGTGCACAGATGCATGCTCGACGTCGTTATTCAATGTTCTAGGTCTAATATTCAATATTTTTTGAGTCGTGCACTTGATGCACGTCTTGATATTTGCCTTTCAAGGTTCTACCATCAATGTCCTATCGCGACACGTGTACTTGGTGCACGTCGTCTCGATTGTTCAATGTTGAATGTTCTATCTTATTGTTCGGTGCACACTATGACTCTATACTCATTTGAGCCAAGTCCGTGGACTCCTCGAGGATATCATGCATACAAGGTATAATTTTATTAGGCATGAAGAGTAGGGAGAAGGGTCTGAACCCGCCCACCTTAAGCCAATCTGTCCATTGCTTCGTCGAGCCGTTGCGTTCCGACATCTTAACTTCGTTGCACGATCATCTCGTCCGAGCTAACCATGCGAGCACTTCGTGCTCCTTCGCACTCATACACTGATTTGGTCTATCGCTACGCCTCGGCTCGTTGCAAGGGACTCCGCACAATATCTGCACATAAAACCAACTCAATCAATACTTCTTCAAATTGCAATCGTACCTCCTTGAATCAATAAACTAGAAATCATGTAGTGCTCTTTGACTGGACACATGGATCGGCATGTTTATAAGGACTCTTATCTCTTTCCTTCCTTAGAGTATACTATATTAGGAGCACCAGAATCTTGACAGTTCTGACTATTGTTAGGACAACTTTTATTTAGAATGTCAGAATTCTGACAATCATGTGTCGTTGCTAACGGGTCTGTGTCTGAAACTGAAATTTGAATCCCTAATATTGGGTTCTAAATTTTGGAAAAATACTCATGGATAAATCATTAACCTAAAATCTAATAAGTAATGTTTAAAAACATATGAAATGAACATAGAAACTAAGATTTTTTTAAAAACAAAAATTGGAAGAGGGACAAAACGTTCAAAAAAACAAAGATGAAGAAGAAGAAGAGAGTCTTGGTGTGTGTCATCTCCAATTAGGATTGAAAGAGAAAGATGAAGTTGAGATAAAAGAGTATAGAGAGGAAGAGAGGATAGGACTAATCAGGCACGGATGCACCTTGGGGCCAGGGGGGGCACGTGCCCCCCCCCCCCCCCCCCCGGAATTCTTTAAAAAAAAAATTACTAGTATGCCCAATTTCTAGGTTTCTAGCAGCGTGCACCATCTAATTCTTAACTCTCATCTCTTCTCTAGCAGCCGCCCTCTTCGCCAGTGGTCAGGTATCAATCCTCGATTCTGGTTCTTTTTTCATTATTTTGACTTCTCTATATCGAAAACTTTGTTTCTGTTTGATCTTTTCAAATCACAATATTTTGATTGCTAATTATAATGAAATCAGGCCCATTTTACATTGAATGTGTAGCCTTGGATTTGGAAATTTGTGTTAGACTTTTACTGAAATCAGGCCCATTTTTCATTTTTGCTATAATTTTGCCCCCCCTGAGTTTATTTTCTGGATCCGTCACTGGGACTAATAAATAAAATGTAGTGAATGTGTTGCCCCAATCAGTACAGTACAATCCTTAACGAAATTTCTCCTATCAGGTGATGTTCCTATCATGTGGGCCCCCAATTATATTGTGCCCAATGTTTTAAAAATCGGACCGGACCGACCGGTTCAACCTGTTCATCCGTGAACTGGTTGTTTTTCCGGCCCGGTTCAGTATTGACTCGACGTTTTTCAAAAATTGATATTTTTGTAAAAAATTAATGTCCATAAGTGATTAATTTGGACCACTTAGATTAATCCAGTGGTTGAACCACTGGTTGAACCAACTGGTTGAACCAATTTGATCCGACCTAGCGTCTTGGCTTACATCAATGCAATGCATTGTTTTTTCTTCCATAAATTATTTGGCAATAGTTGGCATGGACCCGTTTCCTCAATGTTTGAGAGTGCGACGTTGCGACCGATTCTCTCTCACTTCTAAGATATATATATATATATATATATATATATATATATATATATATATATATATATATATATATATATATATATATATATATATTCCAGTCAAATTGCCTTCATTAGGAAGACTATCGACTTTTCAAGCCAATGTTGTTAATGTTCACCTATTGGCATGATGCGCATCGCGAGTAGAAAACCTTTACATCACAAGAAACTAATCTAATTGCTGAATGCGCAGGTCCCACTCAAAGAGTCCATACTCTCTACTCAATATTAAGAAAAGTGGGCTTAAGATTAGAAACTCATTTCTATTACAGTACCAAAACGCATATAATTGTACAAATTAATTGTGCCAAAACATTGCTGCTGACGATAAAACATTGCTGCTGACGATAATGATGATGAAGCTTCCGATAATTAGAGTTTATACCCTGAATTTTATACCATTTTAGAGTTTAAATCCTAACATGTCCATTTGAAAAGTTTAGATGCTTAATTTTTATTTTTTGTTTCATTTTTTCTATTATACCTTTTCTAGTCTATAAATGAAGGTTTTATTGTCAAACATGAGTGGAAGGGTATAATGAAAAAAATAGAATAAATAATAAAAATTCAGGACCTAAACTTTCTAATTGAAAAAGTCAGAGCTTAAACTCTAATCTAATATAAAATCCAGGGTCCAAACTCTAATTAGTCCTTAGAAAAATTAGCATTTGCCACTTGGCGGTTATGAAAGACAGGATCATTAGAGCATCCACAGTGGCATCACTCCAAACCACACTCCAAATTACTTCAAACCATACTCCAAAAATTAATTTTGAAGTATTTCCTTCATGTTGGTACACAATGGTATACTCCAAATAAATCCTCCAAATTGATCGAGAGAGTTCCAGAAGTTCATTTGTGAACTTGATAGTTCCTGGGGGCAAGTCGTCTATATGGCGAATCTTGTTTTGAGCAACGATGACTTTGTTCACCCTTGCAAAAAAAATTACTTTTGTGTTTCCTTCTTGTAATTTGTTCTATCGCATTGTAGCGCCTGCGAACGTAAAGGGAAGAACACATTTTGACTTTGTGGTTGTATTTTACATTGTTGGCGCACAGTGAAAATAAATCCAAGAAATCAGAGAACACCTAAGAGAAAATTCATAATCACAGTGAAAATAACTTTAGCTCTCTTGTGTTGAACTTATTCAACACTTTCATTGAGCACAATGAGATGTCTCAAAGGAGAACTATTAGACTCCTTTATATAGCATGACATGGGGCCATATTTGAAAATCCAATATTATGTAGGCTTACCATATATTAGAAATTCATATATGGAGATATCTCATATATGAAAACCAAATAAATATAGAAAACCAATCAAATATATGGTCAAAGTAAAAAAATGTCATAGGCCTACTTTTGGACATATTTCTTCATACATTTTCTTAGAAGTTAGTTTGTAACATGTCCTATAGTGCTTCAGTTGTGTTAGGGATGAAGTAGATAGCAGGCTTGATAGTCTTGCGCGAATCCCTACCCCCTCACAGTGAGATCTCCACTCTTTGATTTGTCTTAAGGACTAACATATTGGATTCTAAACTTTGAAAAAAAAATACTCATTGACAAATCATTAACGTAAATTCAAATAAGTAATGTTTAAAAATATATGAAATAAATATAGAAACTATATATTTTTTTTTAAAAAATCATGGAATTGAAAGATGAACAAAATGTTCAAAACAAAGAAGAAGAAGAAGAAGAAGAGAGCCTTGATGTGTGTCATCTCCGATTAGGATTGGAAGAGAAAGATGAAGTGGAAAGAATAAGTAGAAAAGGGAAGAGAAGATTAGGGATGGTCGTCTCCGAGTAGTGTTCGAATTTCCGTCCCCGTCTCGTTTTTCGGTCGGATTTAACTTTTTATTCCCAATCCCGTTTACCAATGCACTCTCCATCCATGTCCCTGTACCCGCCCTGTTAGCTCCTAATGTGCCGGATTTTTTTCGTCCCCGTTTGTCGTCATGTAAATATTTTTTCCTGTACATTATAAACATAAATAACGGTTTTCATTCCAAAGAAAATTAGAAGACATGTTAATAAAATATAGATTTAATAATAAAAAATATATTGGCAGATCGATACGAACTCAAACAAATGAACTCATAACGCATATCCGTACCCGGCTCCGAACACGGCCGAAATTTTCTTTAATCACCATTCCTGTCCCGTCCCCGTTTCTAAATCTCCAAACTCGTCCCCGTCGGAGAGAAAAAAAAAAAAGTCAGATCCCCATCATGTTCGGAGGAAATTGTCATCCCTAAAAAGGATAGGACTGTTAGAGAAAAAATAAAATAAAAGCGAATGTGTTGACCCCAATCAATTTTGATTAGAGGCCCTAACAAAAATGTCACTACAATGTGCTGCCCCCCTATCATGTGGCCCCCCTAACAATGTATATTGGGCCTATATCAATGCAATGGCTTGTTTTTCCTGCCATAAATGAATTATTTGCCGATAGTTGGACCCGTTTCCTCGGCTCTGCCATTTCGGAATTTCTACGGTCGAGATCATTGTCAGTTGTTGCCCTCTCCAAGTCATTATGTTCATACATTAACATCTTTTTTCCGGTCAAATTTGCATCATTATAAATCTGAAATTAATTAGGACGGGGAACCCATGAGGAAGACTCGAGACTTTTCAAGCCAATGTTGTTTTTTTTTTAGCCAATGTTGTTAATGTTCACTTATTGGCATGATGCGCATCGCGAGTAGAAAACCTTTACATCACAAGAAACTAATCTAATTGCTGAATGCGCAGGTCCCACTCAAAGAGTCCATACTCTCTACTCAATATTAAGAAAAGTGGGCTTAAGATTAGAAACTCATTTCTATTAGGGTGTGTTTGATTGCAAGGTGGAAAATATGTGGAAAAGAAATTAATTTCATGGAATTATTTTCCTAGGAAAAAAATTCCATGGAATTTTAGAAAAAATCCATGGAATTTTAGAAAAATTCCACGGAAAACTTAATTTAGATGTTTGATTGTCATTATTTCCACGGAAAATAGTTATTTTCTATGGAAAATGATATTTTCCTATGGGTTGGACAAGTTTCATTTTCCACCATTTTAGAAGAAAATATAGAAAATGATAATTTTTTGGAAAATAATTCCATGGAAAATATAGCTATCAAACACTACAATCGGTGGAAAATTTGTGATGGAAATATTTTCCATGGAAAAAAAAACCAATCAAACACAGCTTAATACAGTACCAAAACGCATACAATTGTACAAATTAATTGTGCCAAAACATTGCTGCTGACGATGATGATGATGAAGCCCACGACTCAAGTGTTTTTTTTTTTTTTTAGTGTTTTGCATCTGGTAATCGGAGATTGAATGAAAATAAAATTTCTCCCAACCTAACAATCTGTTATTGCCGGGGCACAATTTTTCGATAGAAAACTGAGAATTCGTAACAATTGTAAAAACAATCGTTATTACGTAACACTTCACAGAAGGTACGTAACAGAAATTTCACTAATGCAACACTTCACAGAAGGTGCACAGATTTCTACCAACGCGAACACTTCACCGAAGGTGCGCTAATAGAATTCTGATAAACGAAGAAGGTGATGCAACACTTCACAGAAGGTGCACAGATTTCTACCAACGCAAACACTTCACCGAAGGTGCGCTAAAAGAATTCTGATAAACGAAGAAGGTGAGAGGTGAAAGATGGAAAAAACTCCTGCTGGGGTGAATGATCACCATTGCTCAAAGCCTTATTCGCCCCACACGAATAGCTTCCAGGAACCAGCAAGTTCATCGGTGAACTTGGAACACTCTTGCTCTTCTGACTCCCCGGATGAACACGAACTCCCGTGCAAAACTCAACGCTGGTACAATACCTCTCTTCTCTCTCACAGCTACTAAACACTTGTAAACTTTCTGTCTACTACTTGTGTATTAGTCCTTTTTTGTGAGAGAGAAGGAGGAGACCTTATATAGGCCCCTGCAACAACTTTCCGGTTAGCACAATATTAGGGACATGACAATAACCATCCCGAACATGGAGCAACCGCTCAGAACATGCAAAGACACGTTCTGTCGCAAGTTGCGCCACTCTCGTAACTAGCGTAATTTGTACTTTACGCACACAGCCCCTTTACGCAACCTGCGCACACTACGCACTCTACGCACACTGCGTACGCTGCGCACACTGCGCACTCTACGCACGCTGCGCACACTACGCACACTGGGCTCGCATAACGGGACCCGCGTAACGTGGCGCGCGTAACGATACAACATCTAGTGTAATCTTAATCAAAACTTAGAGGCTGAGTTGTATATGTCACGCCCCGATTCGGGGAATCGCTCGCTTTGTTTCGATTCACGCCGAATCGATCGTCCTCGCTAAGGCGTGATGCCGTACAAGTCTGGAGTTGCACTTGTACAAGGCTAGAACATGCACATTTATATCAATTCATCATATTTGAAAATTAAGCCACAGTTGCGGAAACATTAAGTAAGCGGAATAGGAAGAAAATATACATTTTATTGATGATTGTAGTCAGAATACAACTTTTCTCGATAATATTTGAAATGCCTGTTCGGCTACATTGATTTATGAAAAGAAGTACAACTGATCGGCTGCCATGAAATAATTTCCCGTTCCATACATCACGCCCCTTTAGTACTTTGAAATATAAGCAGCTATCTTTGAAATCTCCGCAATACTTTGTGCGTCTTTAGGGAAAAACAACTTGAAAGGAAACAGCAGTTCAGAAAGCTTTAATTGCGATGTGCGCCCGAGCCTTCTCCAGTACCTGTGGAGGAGGGGTCAGCACATTATAACAATGCGCTGGTGAGCTCCGTTGGCCCACTCAGCTAAACCAACATTTTATTAATGACAAGCATTTTAAAGATATGAACTTATAAGGGACATGCAACATTTAGAGTAAATCACAATTCAAATGACATGGTAGTTCAATAAACCATGTTTACTTTACCATTGGCCGAATCCAGCTTTCCTGCATAAGATACAGGATAATAATAATATACTTACCGCCCCTGCATAAGACATTGATTAGCATACATTCCCACGATGTGACCACTGGTGTTGTTAAACCATATGGACTCTTTTCATTCATTCATTTGCATTTGGGACTTCAAGATAATGAGATGACAGCACAGTAGGGAGCTAGCCTCTATGATGCCTCGCATTACTCATGTTCCCCAAAGCACTTTATTATTTCCTCCTAGGCCGAATCGGTACAGGCGCCCCTGTACCGTTCGAGGAAATTATTGCTCAATCCTTGTATACAAGTTGTCCATGGTCAGGCGAATGTGTGTCCGACTCGTTATACACAGTATGCATAGAATATTTGAAGTAATAGGCATCATGATCATTCTTAGCATTTCATAACCATCATTCTAGGCATCAATTCAATCATTTCCATGTTATGTTCATTGCAGTGTAATCAATTCATTTCAATGTTCTATCTCTAGCATCTTAGTGGTATTGACTTGTGGCATTAGCATCTTAGTATCGATCAACGGATGTTGCAAGACAATTATTTAGTTGGCATGAAGGAATAGCGAGAGGGACAATACCACCACAGAGATCCACACTCACCAAATTAGAGTATCTGCGAGAGAGAGAGAACACTTGCACGCTTAGCCTTCCGTCACGCGTCAGTCTGCATTGGCACCAAAAGATTGATTAATAATCCGTCTCGTTGTGTTCTCTTCTCTCAGAATTCTCAAGAATGAATGCTATGCAAATCGATGAAAAAGGGCAAGAATCAAATCATCGAAAATCATTCAGAAAAGCATTCATCAAAACCAAGCAGCAAAACCAGCAGCAAAACATCCAAAGAAAACTCTTGGACGCATTTCAAGAGAAACCGATCCATCAATTGGAAAGGTTCTTATGCACTTGTCCGTGCTCGATTCGATGCCGACGGTAAGTTTCCCCAATACTCGGTTCCGACCGAGTTAGCCAAGCCACAAGCCTTATATAGTGAACCGCTAGGAGCGGAACACTACAGTATATCATTTTGACAGGACACCGGACATCTGTACCTTCATATTATTACTCTTGCTTTGCTCAAGGCAAGTACCCCTACAAACTTATTTACTGCATATGATAAATAAGCTGTAAATGAATCATGTTAGAACACTACTTTATGAATAAACTGCAAGTCATATCTTCACATGCTTTTTACTGGTTCTCAGTACATGACATGCTTTATAGTATTCACTCACATGTAATAAAATGGGTTATGGGAAAACTGATAGTTGAGTACGTGATCATGCCCCCTTCTCCCGTACGTATGTACCGAGCAAGGTTGACATTTTATATGTATACCTTGTCGTAGGCGTACCAGCTGTATTTGTACCACAGTACATTTTACACCTATTGACGATCACGTACCTGCTCCAGTTTTAAACTATATATATGCATGTGTCGCCATAACAAATGCATCCTTGCCATGATAGTTGTGATTTTACATGGTAGATCGTGACATGTTTTTAGTGGCGCACTATGCGCCTAGCGACGATGCTGACATGCTAAGTGCAAAGTACGCCAACAAAATGCTACATTACGCCTCATGAGCCCTTGAGCTCGAGCCCGAGTCCGAGCCGGACTTAGCTCCCATGAAAATAAATTTTCCAAGAGCAAAAAGCTAGAAGCTTACCATAGAGCCTTATTCTTACCTCTTAGTAAAATCACCCACATGGTTTCCACCTTTGGGTCACCACCCATGTGCACATTCCAACAATACATAGAAGCCTATATATGTTGAGATACCACATGATGCAATTCCGATGTGGGACTAAAATTTCACCAAGCATGTAGAGAACAAGTTCTCTACATGTCAAGAATACAAATGCCCTAACACAATCTCCATTCCAATTGTATTTGTACTCCGAAATCAAGTTGGCTTTCTTCATTTACTTGTGGCACCCAAGAACAAGTGCATGTAGCAAAGCCTACCTTAGCAAATGGACATTGTAGTAGTATTTTCTGTCATATTTGTCACAGCCACAAAGAACCACAGATAGTAAAGTTCATTGTATATAAGACAGTAATTAGAAACATTTATAATGTTCATTGTAACATTGAAACAAAGAACCACAGATAGTAAAGTTCATTGTCAGGATCTAAACTCTAATTAGCACCCCAAAAAAAGTCTTTCTTGATATGTGAATAGCTAATGAAACATTTATAATGTTTCTTTTTGTAACATTTTTGGTTCTGCTCAATAATGCTGGCAGTGCCCAATACGAATCTTTCTCACTATCATAGTGAATCATACTGCTGGTAGTGCTCAGAAACTAGTATTTTCTATGACTTAAGAAAACGTCGTTGTACACAAATCTTTGTCACCATCACAGCGAATCATAAAAAATAAAATAAAATAAAATTATAAAAAATAAAACAAAATAAAATAAAATAAAATAAAATAAAATAAAGATAGATAGCATTGAATATGTTAATCATATCATGACAAGATCAGATGGAACATAGTATTGACTATGAACAATAATGCTAAGTCTACAACCAAATTTTTACAACCATCTTACAGCCTCTCTCTCCCACCCCCTTACACATGGATCTCATCGGTCCCACCTCCCCTCTCCAATCTCCAATCGAAGTTCCACACGTGGTGGTTGTAAGTGAATTGTAAACACTTGGTTGTAGGCATAGCAAAGCCGACTATGAATAGGGAAACACGGTTGTCTTTTTCCTGCTTTTTCAAAAAGCAGCCTTCATGTCCTACGTCCATAAAAGTACTTTTTTAAAGACAGTTGTGTTGAAAGGAATCCTATTTATTTTTATTTTTATTATTTTCTTATTCGAACACAGAGAAGACTGGATGGAACACCGCATTGACTATGACTAGGGAAACACGGTTGATTTTGCTTCTGCTTTTTCAAAAAGCAGCCAACATTTCCTACTTCCATACAAAGTCCAAAAGTGCTAATTCTGTTTCTGCCTCTGGCTCTATATAAATGGAAGGGGAATGAGTATGAGAGTATAATCAATCAGAGAGAGAGAGAGAGAGAGACAGATTCCCATACTATACCATACTCAGCAATGTGCTCCTCCTTCCTTTTGTGTCCTAAAGTAGCATCTTCATTTCTACTTCTTCTCTTCTTCTTCGTCATCATCCCACACCACCATCTCCATGTTGTCATGTCTGCTCTAGCTGCTATACTACCACCAAAACACAACAATGTAACCGACCGATCTTCTCTCCTCCTCTTCAAATCCAAGATGATCTCCCTCGATCCCCATGGAGTCCTCCTTGCTACGTGGAATGACACCCTTCCTTTTTGCCGTTGGCAAGGTGTCATCTGCGGCCATAGGCATCCAGACAGAGTCGTCTCGTTGAACCTGACGTCCCTCGGCCTGGTCGGAACCATACCACCTCACCTAGCCAATCTTACCTTCCTCAGGACGATCGACTTCTCCTCCAATCACTTACATGGCCCGATCCCCCAAGAACTTTCTCGTCTGTCTCGTCTGCAGATTTGACCTTAGCAGTAATTCGCTCAGCGGGATCATTCCATTGGGACTCAGCCATTGTGTCGGCCTCCAAACCATAAACATGTCTTACAACATGCTTGGAGGATATATTCCTACTGAGTTTGGTTCTCTTCCCTCCCTCTACAGACTAGATCTAATGGACAATAGTATTAGCGGACAAATACCGACTTCTCTGGCCAACGCGTCATCTCTTAATTATCTAGTACTTGGAGACAATCCATTTTCAGGAGGAATTCCACCATCCTTAGGAGAACTCTCTGTCCTAAAAGTGCTCCATTTGGGAGCTAACAATCTCGAGGGATACATTCCGCATTCGCTATGGAACCTCTCCTCTCTTGTGTCTCTTTATTTGGGATTCAACCAGCTCAAAGGCTCACTTCCAGAAGATTTGGGTAATGCACTTCCACACCTTGAATTTATAGGTGTCCATTATAACAAAATGCATGGCTCCATACCTTTCTCTTTGTCCAATTCTTCGCAGCTTAGTAATATTGAGCTTAACCACAACAATTTTAGTAGAAGAATTCCACCAAACCTAGAGGGCTTACAACATTTACGCATCTTGATTATGAGTTTTAATCAGTTGGAAGCTAGGGAGCCCCTTGATTAGAGCTTCCTTACTTCTCTAAGCAATTGTACAATCTTAGATGTGCTGCAAATGGACTATAACAACCTTGGAGGCTTGCTACCAAAATCAATTGCTAATATTTCCACCACTCTACGAGTGCTAACAATGCACCACAACTCCATAGAAGGAAGCATCCCTTCAGAGATTGGAAACCATGTTAGCCTAACGGTGCTTAATCTTGGCATAAACATTCTTTCAGGTCGTATTCCTACCTCTATCGGGTTGCTAAATAACTTACATAGATTAGACTTGTCATTCAACAATTTTTCTGGAGAAATTCCATCCACTATGGGCAACCTTTCGCAATTAAACATGCTTTTTCTAGATTTGAATAGCTTTAGCGGAAGTATCCCTGTCAGCCTTGGCAATTGCAAATCTTTGGAATTACTGAACCTTAGACACAATAAGTTGACAGGCACAATACCTAAAGAAGTCTTCAGTATCTCTAGCCTCACCCGAGGGATTTCATTTGAGGAAAATCAGTTAACTGGTATGATATCTTCGGAAGTAGGGAGCTTGATAAACATAGAGCTAATACAGTTGTCTGGAAACAAATTGTCAGGAGAAACACCCTATAGTCTTGGTAAATGTCAGGTTCTACAAAACCTTCATCTTGCTAGAAACTTATTTGAAGGAAGTATCCCTAATTCATTAAGTGCATTAGGAGGCCTTGAAGAGCTCGATCTTTCACAAAGTAATTTGTATGGAAAACTACCGACATTCCTAGGGGTTCTTGACCTACATGTTCTGAACCTATCTTTCAATAACTTTGAAGGCAAAGTGCCAAGAAAAGGTGTCTTTGGAAATAAGAGTGAAATTTCAATCCTTGGCAACGATAAGCCCTGCGGGGGGATCCGATTTTGCATCTACCTATCTGTGCATTTTCACGTCCTAAGAAGAATCATAAGTCTCCTAAACTTGCAGTGACAATTTCAGTTGTTAGCGGAATTTTGTGCTTGTTCTTGCACTTCCTTTTTGTTGCTTCTCGTCATTGGATACATCAAAGACCAAGAAGGAAACATATAGAAAACTATACCATCAAGGAGCAACATATAAGTATCTCATATGCTAAACTTGTCAAAGTAACAAATGGATTTTTTGAAGAAAACCTGATTGGTTCAGGTAATTATGGTTCTGTATATCGAGGAATACTAGATGATCACGAGAATGACACTAAAGTTATTGCAGTAAAAGTATTTAACCTTCAACAACTAGGATCTTTAAAGAGCTTTGTAGCTGAGTGTGACGCTTTTAGAAATATCCGACACCGAAACCTTATCAAGATACTGTGGAGAACTAATAAGGGATTTAGTCCCACATTGGAAAATGTAATATGAAGAGGAGCTAGACTCCCTATAAGTAGTTGAGTAGTCCATCAATAAAATACACACAACAATTATTCTCTACATGGTATCAGAGCCATAACGGAGAAAGAAAAAAATTCCTCCCCCCCTTTCCCCACCGGCAGTCCTCCCCTCCCCCCCCGGCAGTCCCCCCCTCCCCCCCACCGACGCCCCCCACCCCCCCGGCAGTCCCCCCTCCGACGCCCCACCCGGCAGTCCCCCCCCCCAACGCCCTGTCCCCCCCCCGACGCCCTGCCCCCCCCCCCGACGCCCTGCCCCCCCTCCGACGCCCCCCTCCTTTTTTTCTTTTCGAGAAAAAAAAACCTAATTTTGAGAGAGAGATGATGTGGGTGGTTTTTCGACGACGGATGGCTGTCAAATGCTTTATTTGCACCTTCTGTTCCTAGATTACGTCCTCCAGAACAACAAATGCTTTATTTATTTTCTATTCTCGATCTGCAAATTAGGATCTCCATGCGCGTGCCGGTGTTGGCCATGTTAAACGCGCATTCGTAAGGTCGCTGTTGACGACTTTACACGAAGACGACGACGAAGCCGACGAAGACGAGGACGCCGACGAAGCCGACGACAACGACGAATCACAGTTGAAGACGCCATGGATTCGATCAGTGCTGAAAGCAGACGAGATGAAGGCGTTGGTTGATGATATTTTATCAAAGAGATTAACCGAGGCGACCCCACGTGTGATCCATACTGATGTGGATCCGTCATCCGACAAAATGGGGAAGCTGGACAAGTTGGAGACGAAGTTGGAAGGAACGTTCAATTACTTGAAATGATCACGACAGGCCATACGGACGCTGAAGGGCCGTGGCTTGGTTGGGTACGTCAATGGCCAAACCAAGGCGCCAGATGATCCCTCCTCCAAGGAGTTTCCTATTTGGAAGATTGTCAACAATGTTGTGGCTGGATGGTTGACGGCTTCCTTGACCGACCAGGTGTCGGGCAATATCGAGGCGACGGAGGCTGCTACTGATATATGGCAGACTTTGAAGGATATGTACTCAGGCTCGGGCAATCCTATGCGGGTCTTCCAACTGCAGGATGAACTTGATAAGGTGGCCCAGGACGACCGCACCATCTCTGAGTATGCAGCACTGTTAAAGAAGTACTGGTCTGATCTGGATCACTATGATCCTCTTGGGATGGAAGATGCCCAGGACGAACCAGCATTCGCGAAACATTTCCAAAAGTTCTTGGATTATATTTCGTGTCAACGGATGATAAAGTTCTTGAAGGGTCTTAACCCTGTGTTTGAGCATAGAAGGAATGTCCTCCTAGCACAGCCCATGCTTCCATCCTTAGAAGACGCCATAGCTGCCATGGCACAAGAAGAGGCTCGCTTAAAGTTGATGCCCAACAAGGGCTCTTTCAAGGGAGAGCAAGCCGCTGTTGAAAAGTCTGTGCTTGCAGCCTTCAATCAGCCTCCCTCTGTGGCCGGTGTTTGCCACAACTGTGGTAACTCAGGGCATTACATCAGGTTTTGTCCAAAACCCCTGCACAGTCATTCAAGTGATCGTGGACGGGGCCGCGAAGGACGTCGTGGTGGTAGAGGCGGTTATGCTGGTCGAAGGAGAAATTATTCTGGAGGACACAAAGCTAATCTGGCGGAGGAAGGGGGCGACATTCACCTGGCTGAGTTAACCCCTCTTGAGAAGGAGTTTCTTGCGAAGTTACGCAGCACGGAGCTGGGTTCGGACGACAGTCATGAGGCGTCATCTACCTCGGGGGACCACATCCCTTGCTTTGCCTAAACCGGCACAGGTATACCTGCGCGTGCTCTTGCAGCAGCTATCCACCAACCAGGTTGGATTATGGACTCTGGAACATCTTGCCATGTCACGGGGTCCCGCGGTGAGTTCTAGGACTATACTCACCTACCGACGCCGGAGAGCATTCAAACTGCTGATGGTAACTCCAGCCCTGTTCTGGGTAAAGGCACTATCGCATGCACCCCTTCTCTCACTCTCACCAATGTCTTACATGCTCCATCTTTTTCTGTCAATCTTCATTCTATTAGTGCCATTATTCTTGATCTTAACTGTACTGTTTCCTTTGACATTCCTACGGTGACCTTTCAGGAGAAGGGGACAGGACAATGACTAGGGACTGGCACATGGCATAAGGGGCTGTGGTACTTGGACATGACTGGACTGGACAAAGCATTGGCATATCTGGTAGCCGACACACCACCGAAAGATACACGACACAGTGTAGAAGATGAATTGCTCCTCCATCACCAGCATGTCGGTCATTCTTCTTTTAAAGTTATTAGTCGCATGTATCCGTCCTTATACCAAAGGGCTAATAAGGAGAAGTTATTTTGTCATGCTTGTGAGTTGGGTAAACATACCAGAAGCACATATGTGAGTTCCGGTAGTAGAAGTTCGGCTGCATTTGATATGATATATTCGGACGTATGGGACCCTTGTCCTACAACCGATATTATCGATTTTCGATGGTTCGTCACTTTTATTGATTGTTATACTCGCGTGACATGGGTGTACCTTATGAAGAATAAAAGTGATGTCTTTGAGGCGTTTCGCGACTTTCATCGTCGGGTAGAAACTCAATATGGCACTAAGATTAAGTGCTTACGGTCTGACAATGGGACGGAGTATACGAATAAGATGGTTGCTGAGTATTTATCCACTCATGGCATACTACACCAAACTTCTTGTGCCTATACACCGACACAAAATGGTGTGGCCGAATGGAAGAACAGACACCTGCTGGAGATCACACGGACGATGATGCTGGCTATGAATGTTCCAAAACACTTATGGGGACAGGCGGTGTTAACGGCATCTTATCTCATCAACAGAATGCCATCTCAGGTATTGGACTGGAAGACACCGTTGGAGATGCTTACTGGTGCTACCACGTACACTGTTCCACCAAAAGTATTTGGGTGTGTCTGTTTTGTCCAAGATAATAGGCCAGGAGTTGGAAAACTGGATCCTAGAGCGGTTAAATATGTCTTTGTCGGGTACACGGCAACTCAGAAGGGATACACATGTTGGAGCCCAGTTGAGCGAAAGATGTTTGTGAGCATGGACGTTACCTTCAGAGAACTAGAACCATATTATAGTTCGGATGACGGTTCGACGTTTGTTGACACGCCTAACACAGCGGGTGTTAGATGTAAGGGGGAGAAATTAAGCCCATCTGTGGTAGTCGGATCGGTCCCATGTCCGGTCGTGGAAAATTGGACGAAAGGGGAAGAAAGCAGTGACTCCGATACAGAAGATAAAGAAGATACATATGTTAAACAGGGGGAGCAGCAGACAATGGAAAAGGAGCTCCAAGTCTACAGAAGGAGACAGCAGAAGTCCAGTACCGTGTTTGTACCGTGCCCTGTGCCTTCTGTACCAAGTCCCTCGTCTACTCCTGCTCCAACTCTTGAAGATGTTGCCCCCGCACAGAATCAATCTGATTCTGATGCGGATCTCTCTGACTCTGATGGTATGATCTCTCCACCACCTACTGCTCCCTTAAGGAGATCTTCTCGCATCAATACGGGTAAGGCTCCTAGTCGTTTTGCTGATTATGAACATGATATTGCCAATTACCTGTCTTATTCTAATATTTCTTCGAATTATTGAGCCTTCATCGCATCATTAGACTCTACTTCGTTGCCCAAAAGTTGGCAGGAAGCAAAGAAAGATCCAAGGTGGAAAGCTGCGATGATGGAAGAACTTGGGGCACTGGAAAAAAAAAGACGTGGGAGATGGTTCCATTACCCAAAGGGAAGAAAACTGTGGAATGCAAATGGGTGTACACAGTAAAGGAGACGTCAGAAGGAAAGGTGGAACGATACAAGGCAAGATTGGTTGTAAAAGGATACACACAATCATATGGCATCGACTATGATGAAACATTTGCTCCAGTAGCGAAAATGAGCACCGTAAGGACTCTGGTCTCCATTGCAGCAAACTATGGGTGGAAGCTATACAATTAGATGTGAAGAATGCCTTTCTCCATGGGGACCTACAAGAAGAAGTGTACATGGAACTCCCGTCAGGGTGATATGCTACAGAATCAGACGGAGGGACGTCGCATGGAAAAGTGTGCAAACTAAAGAAGTCGCTATATGGGCTCAAGCAATCTCCTCGAGCCTGGTTTGACAGATTCAGAAAGGCTGTTATAGGCATGGGATACTATCAAGCAAATGCAAATCATACAGTCTTTCTTCAGCATGCAAGAGGCCACATCACTATACTTGCTGTATACGTGGATGATATAGTAATCACAGGTAATAATGAAGTCGAGATTGCTAAGCTGAAGTCAAAACTCGCGAAGGAGTTCGAAGTGAAGGATCTAGGAGCGATGAGGTACTTTCTAGGTATCGAGGTGTGTGAAGGCGAACAAGGAATTGTTCTCTCACAGAGAAAATACACACTAGATCTGCTGAAGAAGACAGGGATGTTGGGATGCAAAGCTGCAGTCACTCCAATTGACCAGAAGTGCAAGTTGGGAGCAGAAGCAGGAGAGCCAGTTGATCGTGAAAGATATCAACGACTTGTAGGGAGATTGATTTATCTGGGACACACTCGCCCTGATATTTTATTTGCGGTGAGTGTAGTAAGTCGCTATATACATGATCCAAGAATGGGTCATATGGATGCAGTATTTCAGATCTTGAGATATCTGAAAGGGACGCCGGAGAAAGGGCTATGGTTCAAGAAGAATGGATGTATAGAAGTTGAGGGATACTGCGATGCAGACTGGGCGAGCTGCATAGACGATAGAAGGTCTACCACGGGATATTGTGTCTTTGTAGGAGAAAACTTGGTCTCATGGAGAAGCAAGAAACAGTCTGTGGTAACACGGTCTACAGCTGAAGCAGAATACAGAGCAATGGCTTTAGGAGTGTCAGAGTTGCTGTGGGTGAAAGCGTTGCTGACAGAATTGAAGCTGGACAAGGGAGCACCATTACGTCTTCTGAGCGATAGTCAAGCTGCAATAAGTATAGCTAACAATCCAGTTCAGCACGACAGAATGAAGCACATCGAGATCGATCGATTCTTCATCAAAGAAAAGCTAGAACAAGGGATACTGAAGATTGATCATGTTCGCTCAGAAGAACAAGTGGCAGACTGTCTGACTAAGGGTCTTAGTTCAGTAAGTCTGTCGAAGCTATGTAACAAGATGGAAATGATTAATATCTATCGTCCATCTTGAGGGGGAGTGTTGAGAACTAATAAGGGATTTAGTCCCACATTGGAAAATGTAATATGAAGAGGAGCCCTCAATAAAATACACACAACAATTATTCTCTACAGATACTGACTGTATGTTCAAGTGTGGATTTCAAAGGCAACGACTTCAAGGCAATGGTTCTCGAGTTCAAGCCCAATGGAAATTTAGAAAGTTGGTTGCATTCGGAAGGAAATGATCCTTTCGAACAGAAGACATTGAAGCTTATGCAGGGAATTAATATAGCTATTGATGTGGCACCTGTATTGGAGTATCTCCATCACCATGGCCAGGCTCCTATTATTCATTGTGATTTGAAGCCAAGCAATATTCTTTTTGATCATGACATGATAGCCTTTGTGAGTGACTTTGGGCTAGCCAGATTTATCAATAAGTCCACAACAAGTTCTACTAGCTCCTAATTTGGAAATAAAGGAACTATTGGGTATATTGCTCCAGGTTAGTCAATTACCAAGATGAATTTCTTTTCTGGGATAAAATTATTTTGTATGACGTGTTTGAAAATTGTTCTTCAGATTTAGCTTATTCTTGACAGCTAGAATTTAATTTAATTGAATGTCATGTCGAGAAGAACTTAAGGGGAGGCATATGACAATAACTCCTGATCAAGGCTAAGAAAGTCATTTCAATTGCCCATATTTCTTGAATAAAAATGAAGACATTAATTGAGTCCATTTTACTTCATCTTAGGCTTTGTTGCATAGATACTCTTGCAAATGACTAACTCTCATCCTTACCTTATATGTATTCGACATGACACTTTATCTACACTTATATCAGATATGTCTCGCTCAATTCTAGGCTCAAAAGAGACCAAAATAATGGTTGAAAGTCATTTTGTATGGTTGTGATTGTGCTAAACATATTGGAGTTATGAAAAAGTGTGTACAACAAGTATCCTTGTTGTACCCGTATCCGGAATTTTAGAACTTTGGATCTGCAAGGAACATACATAAATATAATAAATAGATAGTGTTAGGATCTTGTGAGTGAAATATATATGTATTTAGATTGGTAAAGTACAAAAAAAACCTTCTTATATTTGCATTGTTAGCAAAATAATACCCCGTAGAAGTTTGCATTAATTAAATCCTCTCGCAATGGATAACTTGATCAAAATAAGCACTCCTGTCTAATATCGGTTGGAAGTGAACACTAGCGGCCGATTTTTTTTTCATAAAAATCATGATATACCCAAAATACCCCTGATACTTTTAAAATTGCGATAGGAATGACAGTTTATTATAGGAATGGGTTTTCTTGCAGTTTACCCCATGAATGGATTTAGATATAAAAAATGATGATATATCCAAAATACCACTAACACTTTAAAAAACATCTTGATATACCCAAAACAAAAAAAATGAATGTAATGGATTTTTTAACATGCATGTATTGTAAGGTTAGATTTAAATTTTAAAAAAAATAAAAAAATCAAAGCAACATATACCCAAAATCTTAATATATTTTAAATTTTTTTTGAGATATATATTTAGACTTTGATATCCAAGAAGTTAAAATATTTGTATTTGGGTCTCCATAATAGACATAATTAGTGTTTGGGTCTTGGACTAATGGTTGACTGTTAAAACCCAACTAAATTTTTTTTTAAAACGAAAGAAAAAATAAAAAATTAAACTAAAAGCTGACCATAATTAGACTTTTTTTTGTTCGTTTTGTTTTTGTTTTTTCATTTTTTTTTTTGTTTTTTGTTTCGTTTCAGTTTTCTTTTCTTTATCTTTTATTTTTTTTTTTCATTTGTTTCGTTTCTATCAATTTTTTGTCGCTTTTTCATTTTTTCCCCATTTTTTCTCTTTTTGGTATTAATAACAAATTAACATATACACATAAATATATTACTATATTAGTATACAAATTATTATAGATAATAATAAATTAATATAGATAATAACAAATAAATATATTAGCACCCATCCAAAAGCTAATGGCCTTCCTCAATCTTCCGCCACCTAAACAAACCTATACAAAACTAACAAGGGGTTTTTTGCACTTAACCCTTAGATTTTAGATAGGTATAATCGTCATTTCACATCTAATTTGACGTCCGTTAGCAGCAGAAACCAAATTAGTTGTAAACTGAGCCAAAATAAAAAGTTGATGGCTATCTTAAGCTAGGGGTATTTTTTTTTTTTTTTTTGCAAAAAGTATTCATCTAAGGAGGATTTTTTTTTACTTTACCCGTATTTAGATATATCTTCATGCATATATATAACATATATCTGAAAAATATGTGTATCTTAAAATTTCAACATTTTTTTGTATTCCATATTTGTATCATGTGTATCGGATTTGCCTGCATGTCTTTGCAACCTAGTTATTAAAAGAAGTTAAGAATCAATTTTAGTGTTTACTTCTTTTAGTGTGTTGTGCAATTATCTTGTAAACGTTAGTCCAAATCTGGAGAAAGGAGAGTTACATTAGGAAGAAGATGTCCAACACTGAACAAGGTAGGATCTCTTTGAAAAATTTAAATAGTAGACAAAAAAATTGGGAATAAAGGATTTGTTCTTGTTTTTGTTGTTGTCTACTCTATTTGGAGAAGTCTAATTAGCTATTAATGTTTTGTTCAAATGAAGAGTGTGGAATGACCAATAAAATTTCTACACATGGAGATGTCTCTAGCTATGGAATACTTCTAATGGAGCTATTTACTGGGAAGAGACCTATTGATGGTGCTTTTAAGGCAGGCCTAACCCTCCGTACGTTCGTCAATGATGGATTTTCTGAAGGGGTCATGAGCACCATAGATGAGCGCTTGCTAGCAAATGAAGTTCAAGCTAGTGCCCATTCTCAGACTATAAATCATGCAAAAACTTTTGAATGCGTTTCTTTGGTGCTTAAAGTTTGTCTCCTATGCACAAATGATTTGCCAACAGAGCGAATGGAGATTAAAAGGGTAAAGAATGAACTAAATAGAATCAAGAACATATTTTTTGAGCGATAATTGCAGAGAACTGTAACAATTTCAATTCCACTAGCATATAATGCTACAATTAAATAAAAGTGACATATATGCCTTGAGTTTCTAATTTTAGCATGTATTACTTGTGTATTAGACTTGTTGTCTATTAATAGAACTTCATTTTTATGGCATTATATTTATCATCCTCTTGCTTTACTTCTATTAACAAGGTCAGTTCTGGTGACATATATTGCCAAAAATCTTGTACTTGGTTGCTTATTATTATCTTCTAATAAAGGAGCTACTTTTGAGAGTATCATCCCGACTGCTTCTATAGGCTACCGAACTTTTGTAACAAAGATATCTCAGGGATATGAAGGTCTCCTAATTTGCCTAGGGCCCCCAAATGTCTTAAGTCGGCTCTGCATCTTGGTGAAGGCAATGCATTCTTTGAAAACTAATTGGGCCTGAAATAATTTTTCCTCACATTCAATGTTGTGCCTACAAAGACAACAAAATGTCAAGACAAGGTATAAATATCACCACCATAGTAGTAGTCCAACTAAAAGCGAAAAGCCATTTATTTTTGTACGAGCAATGTGCTGTAGAACTAGTAGGTGTATTGTCTGCATGCTGGTCTGACTCAAATTAATAGTTTGGAAACATACATTAAGGATAATATACACAGGAACAAAGTTATGTCTCAACATCATGAGCTACATTTCTACTTAGAAGGGATTAAAAAGGTTCCTGAGCGGCGAGCACAGCAACATATATAGCGAAACAATATCAATAGGCGCATGAGAAAGAAAGAAGAAAAAAACCCTATGATCTATGCTGCTCGCACCAGGTTAATTTTCGAAGTAGTTCCTAGTCACACTGGAAGAAGGAACGGGGAAAAAAAAATCAGGATCTAATTTATGTAAAATATCAAGCAAGCAATGAGCTGCCAATGTATTTGAATGAGTAGAGGCGACATTAAATGTACCAAGCAACTTTCTTCAGAAAGATAATTGAGAAACAGGGGGACACTGTTTATGCAAAGGTAACCCCACAATATTCTATATAAAATTCTAAAATAGATTCAAATTACACACCTGAATCAGCAAACTTGACGCCCGTAAATTTTCAGTACCCCCAGGAAAAAAAGCATTCCAACTGCCAAGTTTCCCAATTAAATTCCATACCAATTAAGTTACAACAGTAGGTACGATCACCATTATCCACAAGAAAAAAATGCTAGGCTACTACATTCATCTCGCTCTCTCGCTAGCAGGAATAATCTTCCAACATAAATTCATCAAACACCAAAATTATGATTTCCCTAAACTCTACCATAATAGGCAAACAAACAAAAAAATTACCAAACCCAAAATCGGAAGCTTCATCATCATCATCATCTGCAGCAGCAGCAGCAATGTTTTGGCCTAATTAATTTGTACAATTGTATGCGTTTTGGTACTTTACTCCTGTCCTGTGATAAAAATGAGTTGTTAATCTTAAGCCCACTTTTCTTAATATTGAGTAGAGAATATAGACTCTTTGAGTGGGACCTGTTCAGCAATTAGACTAGTTCCTGAGATGTAAAGGTCTTCACCATCATCATCAGCAACATCGACTTGAAAGAAAAATCGGAAAGTCTTCTTAATGAACCCAAGTTGGAAGAAAGGAAAAAAAAATTATGAACCCGCCTAATTAATTGCAGATTTTTAATGATGCAGATTTGACTGAAAAAAAAAAAAGAACATAAAGTCTTCATCATCAGCAGCAGCAGCAGCAACAACCGACTTGTATAAAATTCGGGAAGCTTCTGGGATCTTAGAAGTGAGAATCAGTCGCAACATAATGTAAAAGAGGTTTTTGTATCCATAATGTAAAAGAGATTTTTGTATACATGTCTTTTTCACAATAAAAAAGGAAGGAATTAATTAATTAAGAATTGAATATGTTATACATAACATAAGTGCTTCTGCGTCTGCCTATATATAAATGGAAGGGAAATGAGGAAATGAGAGTATAATCAATCAGATACATATTCCCATTCATACCATAGCTACGCGCAGCAATGTGCTCCCCCTTCCTTTTGTGTTCTTCTTCTTCTACCATTCGAATTCTACTTCTTCTTCTTGTCTTCTTTTTCAACATCCCACACCACCACCATCTCCATGTCGTCATGTCTGCTCCATCTTTACTACCACCAAAACACAACAATGTAACCGACCAATATTGTCTCCTCCTCTTCAAGTCCAAGATCTCCCTCGATCCCCATGGACTCCTTGCTACGTGGAATGACACCCTTCCGTTTTGCCGTTGGCCGGGTGTCGTCTGCAGCCGTAGGCATCCAGAGAGAGTCTTCTCGTTGAACGTGACGTCCCTCGGCCTGGTCGGAACCATGCCGCCTCACCTAGCCAATCTTACCTTCCTTAGGAGGATCGACCTCTCCTCCAATCACTTCCATGGGCCGATCCCCCAAGAACTCTCTCGTCTGTCTCGTCTGCAGATTCTTGACCTTAGCAGTAATTCGCTCGGCGGGATAATTCCGTCGGAACTCGGCCATTGCTTAGGCCTCCAAACCATAGCTATGTCTTACAACATGCTTCGAGGATATATCCCTAGCGAGTTTGGTTCTCTTCCCTCCCTCCACACTCTCCAACTAATAAACAATAGTATTACTGGGCAAATACCGACTTCTCTGGCCAACGCGTCATCTCTTAATGTTCTATCACTGTCAGCCAATCATCTTTCAGGAGAAATTCCACCATCCTTGGGCCAACTCTCTGTCCTGAAAGGCCTTCGATTGATTGCTAACAATCTGGAGGGAACCATTCCACCTTCGCTGTGGAACCTTTCCTCTCTCGAGACTCTTAGTTTGGGTCACAACCAGCTGAAAGGATCACTTCTGCAGGATTTAGGCCAGGCACTTCCACACCTTAAACATCTAGCTTCCAACTATAACAAAATGCATGGCTCCATACCTATCTCTTTGTCCAATGCTTCCAAGCTTAGTCTTATTCAGCTTAACAATAACAATTTCAATGGAATGATTCCTCCAAGCCTAGGGAGCTTACAACACTTGCGCTTCTTGATTCTGCATAATAATCAGTTGGAAGCTAGGGATCCCCTTGATTGGAGCTTCCTTACTTCTTTGAGCAATTGTACCATCTTAGAGCGGCTGCATATACACAACAATAACCTTGGAGGCTTGCTACCAAAATCGATTGCTAACATTTCTGCCACTCTACAAGCGCTAACAATGTACTACAACTCCATAGAAGGAAGCAACCCTCCAGAGATCGGAAACCTTGTCAGCCTAACACTGTTTGATCTTGGAAATAACTTTCTTTCAGGTCGCATTCATGCCTCCATCAGGTTGCTCAAGAACCTATATGTATTAGACTTGAACTCCAACAATTTATTTGGAGAAATCCCATCCAACATGGGCAACCTCTCCAAATATTTAAACGGGCTTTATTTATATTTCAATAGCTTTAGCGGAAGTATTGTTATAACCGGGGCACAATTTTTCAATGGAAAATCGAATGAAACAGTTGTAAGAACAACGTTCCAATACAACACTTCTAGGAAGGTGCACAACCAGAGATCCTACAAGGATTCTGGAATACGAAAATCTAAAAAGATTTTGTAAAGGTAACAAACAATAGCAGTGCTTCTAAAAAGAAGATACTATTCGAAATGCTAATTGCAGCAGCGAAGGTGACAGGCGATAGATGGAAGGTGGTGGCTTGCTGGAGTGTCAAAAACACCAGTGCTCAAAGCTAGATCTGTCCACACGGTCAGCTTCCAGGAACCAGCAAGTTCGAGTGAACTCTAGAACGCTCTGGAACAATGCTCTAAGACGGACTGCTCGGAATGACAATGACAGAAAAATAATACTCGAGTTGCTGGAACTCCAGTGGCTCGATGAACTCTCTTCTCTCTTTCTGGAATTTTCAGAATAATTATTCTCTGTGTACGAGAGAGAAGTGAGGCCCTGAATATATAGCTACTGCTATAACCGCTCAGATCCATAATGTGCGCCCCAAAATAACGTCAGATCCACTATTTCAGGATCAGTTATCGCACATTACGGATCAGTTTGAATGCGGACAGCCACTCCCTGTGCGCATTCACTACCAGAATAAGTCGTTTTAGCGACGCCTATAGACGTCGCTAAAACGACAAATTTTGTCGCTAAATATTTTTAGCGACGAAATTATCGACGTTTTGGGCTGGTCGCGGAAATATAAGTCGCTGATCTTCAAAACGTCGCCAAACGTCGCAAGTACCGACGTTTACCGACGTATATATACGTCGGTATATTACGACGTCTACCGTCGTGTCGTCGTTGTATTAGCGACATGTTTGACGTCGTTACGCGTCGGTAACTTTACCGACGATTACCGTCGTGTTGTCGGTGGTTTAGTGACGTGTCCAAAGTCGCTACACGTCAGTAAAATCCTGAGAATTCCTGGGATGATTACCGACGTGCACCGACGTATACCGACGTTCTCCGACGTATAATGACGTCGGTAAACGTCGGTACCCTAGAAAATATCGCAGATTTACCGACGTTTACCGACGTAAACGTACGTCGATGGACGTCGGTAAACGTCGCTAAATCTGTAAAAAAAAATACAGAATGTCCATTTCTCCCTGCAGTTTAAAAAGATAACCATTTCTCACTTTAGAATAGGATCCAAACAATCACAGGATGTCCGTTTCTCGCTGTACACAGGTTTCAGTCCCTATAACCAAGTCTACAACAATCACACAATGTCCAGTTCTCAGAATGTCCATTTCTCACTGTACACAGATTTCAGTCCCTATAACCAAGTCTATTTCACATGCTTAATTGCCAAGTATGGAAACGAATGGCTCAGAACACAACCCAAAATTCATTCTAGCATACATTAGTGTGAATCATCTATGTTCTGTACATATGGTGTAGTATATGTTCTTATCGTATCTAGTATCTGAAGGATATAACAGAATCAAGATGAACTCACATAATGTAATACTAAGACATCATCTACTACTATATAAGATATAGTGATAGGTTGTCACATCATCATTGTCGAGGGATGAGGGTCGGAGGACAGTCAACTTTATCTACGGCTACATAGTTTCTGCCTCGCCAGTCGAATGGCTTAATTGCCAAGTATGGGAACGAATGGCTCAGAACACAACCCAAAATTCATTCTAGCATACATTAGTGTGAATCATCTATGTTCTGTACATATGGTGTAGTATATGTTCTTATCGTATCTAGTATCTGAAGGATATAACATAATCAAGATGAACTCACATAATGTAATACTAAGACATCATCTACTACTATATAAGATATAGTGATAGGTTGTCGTATCATCATTGCCGAGGGATGAGGGTCGGAGGACAAATACCGCTCGAGTGAGCCAAAGGCATGCAGCCACTTCCCTCCCTCCATTCACCCTCTCCCTCTCTCACGCTATGAACGTCACAACTTTTCCACCTCAAGTTCTGATCAAGCATCTTCCTTCTCCTCTCCTCCACCATGGCTCTGGACCCATCTTCTCCTCCCTACTTCATTTCTTCTGTAACGCTCCAGTCCCAAAATACGTAGGACTAGGAACGTAGGCATGCCAGCAGCATTCATACGAAGTACACTCCAATATATAGAAATCTCGTATGAATACATAAGCTGTAAAATGCAGTAGAACCATAACTAACTAATCTCATCCACAAATCAAAGAATAAAAGATATCATATATCAACTATGAATTTGTCTTGATACAATATGTTGGGCGGAGACAAATCCACTACCAACAAAATAAGGAAAAGTACATAGAAAATAAAATGAGTGGCGAGCGAAGCGAAGACGATCCAAGTGTAATCATCCTCGAGAAATAGCAATGAACACGGCTAAAGCTAAAGCACCTGCGAAAGACAATAGCACACACCTGGAGAGATAACCAGGTCCTCAGAGGGACGTAACAAGACACATAATATCATGCCATATAAACTGAATAAATATTGCTCAAATAAATAAGTCAATCGAATTTATAACATGGTCCAATACGCACCTACTGAACGAGCGTACCATCCCCCCAACCAAACAAGGACAGGAGATGGTAAACTACTTCACGGTAACGTATCTTTCCATGCTATGAATCCAATATGGTATCCGGACCCCAACAAGGTTCAATACCTTCTCATCGGAGTAGTAAGTCACACCTACAACCAAACAAGGACAAGATGTGACGAACTAGTCCGCGACAAGTTATTGTTCCAAGCCACGGTCAGATACACGTACCCAAACCAAAAGTACTCGTACCTAACGGATAGGGTAGCCTACCGTTCTAAGTGAAATATAGTTAAGAACAATCCTTCCTACGCATGGGCCCTGGCTGAATAGGATCGGCGTAGTCCCCCTTGGGCACCAGAGGCCCCATCAGTAATTATGGATCATCAACCCCGTATCTCCAGCGGAGAGTCCAGGTCACAAGGGAAGTGCATCGAAGCCCATACGCTAAGGAATTGTCCTCCCCGCCCAATGCCTACTGTGTTGTATCCACAACACAAACCACTATAACCGCTACATCAAACTAGCATGCAACTTCTATTAGCGGTTATTCCTATCGCACGGCTTGTACGTACTGGTGGCCAGCCAATCACGCACTTCCGTGTCCTACATGCGACACACAACTTCGTGTTACAACGTGTCAAGGCCAATGAATGCAACACACAAGGTGGTCCCTTAAATCTAGGTTTAATTTGTAAGAAAATAATACACAGCAGGAAATATAAATGAACAGTAAGTTCTAACAGTTATGCCATGTATCACAGTTTATTTTGTATAAAGAAAATAAATAATGTATAAAATATGAGCTAAAATAATTAAACAGCAAATGGCAAGGTGTCTTGCCTGGTAGGGCGCCTGGTGTGCTGCGATAATCATGGTGGCACGAACTGCAACTTCGGTGCAACAACTATGCAAGGTGACCACGGATGGTGACACGGTCAGTTCCATTGGGTCCAGAATGGTCGAATTAGTTAGGGCGGACATAAGGTAGGCTTGAATTGGCAAGGAATAGGAAAGAGGGGTTTAGTCATGGACATGAGGATATCAAAAGAAATCAGATAAATAATATATGTACGATTTTGAAGAATTATTTATAATTCTAGAAAACTATATTTTATTACAAAAATAGTTTAGATATATATATATACTTGAAAGACAAAATAGTTTTTGGGCTCAAAACCATAAATTTGCCAAAATAATTTTAGTAGGAAACTATATAATTTTTTACCCGAAAAATATGTTAGGCAAATACATACTTGAAAATTACTAGTAATTATTTTATAACTTGAAAGCTACTTATTAGTAAAATATGATTTTAGATATATATTTGGAAAGTGAGTAAACAGAATTCCATACTCGATCTCATAGATACATATAGAATTCTGTGGAAAGCCGTATTCGATGAAAGTCGTATGTACGGCTTGGAGGGAGATCTTTCATATCTTTCGAGATCCACCCTACAATATGGGGTCAAAAAGCCAAAATAAGTGATTCGTTTTTAGCCCTTATAAAAAGAAAACTGATTCTGGAACCTCTTTCACGCTCATGTCACGTCGAGGTACTGCAGAAGAAAAAACTGCAAAATCCGATCCAATTTATCGTAATAATAATCTTAAAGAAAGGAATTAATAGAAATAATAATAATAGTGGTAATAATAATAATTTATAAAGCAACTATCCCACAAGAGACAGAAACAAAAAGTAATTAATTAGATAAATAAAATAAAAAAATAAAAACAAAAATAAAATAAATAAATAAGCTAACAATAGTACCAAGTCCTGGCGTTGTCTTCCTTCGGAAGACTGAAGCAATTTAGAGAAGAAAGAAACCAAGGAGAGAGAGAGAGGGAATAAAAAGAATGAAGGAGAAGACGAAGAGAGAGAAGACGGGAGTGGGAGCTGGAGAGATCGAGAGAGGGAGTGGGAGGTTCTGGGAGAAGAGGAAGAGTGGCGATCGGTCGGCGGAGGATTTGGGGGGTCGACGGGACTCGTAGGAGGAGGAGGAGGCGACTAGGAGGAGCGGTTGCGGTCGGGAGAAGCGGGAAAGAGTGGCGGTGACGGCGGAGTGGAAGTCGGCAGGCGGTTTCCAGGCGGAGGAGGGTTTTGGAAGGGCGGCGGCTAGGGCGGCGTAGATGGGGGTTTCTGGCCGGAAGAGGCGGGCAGGGGTGGCGCGCGGAGGCGCTGGCGCGGCGTCGGTGGCGGTTTGGGTCGGCGGCGCTCCAGGCGCGAGAGGCCGCGCTCGCAGGGCTTCGGGCAAGGTGGTCAGCCGGCGTGGGACGACAATGGGCGGCAGATCTGGACTCACCACTACTGGGCGGCGTCGGTGGCGCGCACTCACCGGAGAGGGAGGCGGTTCGCCGGAGCGGCTGCCGGAGGTAAGTCCGGTCGGTGGTGACGTATCTTTATTTTAGGGTTTTATTTTTCTGGTGGCTCTTGTCGAGGTGGTGGTGGTGATGATTTTGCCGGGGTCGGCCTGGGTTGGTCGGATGACGGAGATGACGAGGTGGGGGTTGTTGGTGACGGTGTGGTGATGTCGGGTGGTCGGGAAGATGGTCGGCTAAGATTGGGTTTGGTCGATGGGTGCTGGCAGGTCGACGGGGCGACGGATTTGGGTGGTGGTGGCGGTGTCTGGGTTCGTTTCGCTGGTGGTGGTGTCGGGGAGGTTTGGCCGATACCCGTGGGTGGTGTGGTTGTTGGCGGTTGTCTGGAGGTGGTGCTGTGATGGTCGAGGGGATCGGGGAGTCGGGGTGTCGTGGTGCGGCGGTAGGTGTATGATGGTGGTGACGGCTAGATTAGGTTTAGATGGTCGTGTCGGGATGTGTCCGACACGAGAGGGGGTCTGTATGCTGGATTTGTGTCCGGTTTGTCGGACACGGGGTCGGAAAGAATTGTAATTGTAATAGAAATTATGGTGGGAAACAAAAGGTGACGCGGACACGATGCACGACACTTGTGTTGGAAATTTGGAGGAATATTGTGAAAAATATTTGAGGAGTACCTGCCTATTTATAGGATGTGGGAATTTCCAATTTGGATAGGATTAGGAATAGATTTAAAACCCAAATTTAGATATTTCCTAGTTTTATTTAAAAGCAATCCAAATCCAAATCCAATCTAATTTAAATCAAATTAAATTCTCTTAGTTAAAATCAAATCAAATTAATAAATCAAATTTCAATTATAGATATTAACTTAATCTATTTAAATGTATCCATGAAATCAAATCAAAATTTAAATTGCCACAAATATTTTAAAAATATATTTTCCAAAAATACTATAATAATTAATTTCGAAAATACATTATTATTTAAAATAAACAAATAAATAATTACGAAAAATATATGTATGCAAAAATATTCTTTACATAATTAGGCTTTTCTAGTATACAAAAATATTATTTATTATTAATAACTTTTAGAAACAAAGGCTATTTATAGCAAGAATATTTATATAATATTTTGAAAGTATATATTAAAATAGAGAAAAAATGTTTTTCTAAAATATGTACGCTTGCACATATTCGCACTCGACGACGAGCAACTACGAAAAATAAATTTTCGTGCGCGACGTAAAATACGACTACGCGACGTACAATACAAAATTTTAAATCGGTACGAAATTTTAAAAAAATAAATAGTAGAAATTTAGGAGTTTTACATCTTCTTATTTGACTCTCTCAGCCACATATGATATCCACCTCAAGTGTAGAGTCGGGGAAGAAGAAGTGGGCAGGAAGAGGAGGGGGAAGCAGCACAGCCGGCGGCATGACCCGGAGGAAGTACAGAGGTTTTCTTCAACATCCGTAGGAGAACTATAAGGATATATCTTTTCACAACATATCACCTTGTCAAAGACCCTTAATGTGACAACCATGTTACCGCAGTGTCGGAAGACTAACATGTCATAATTTTCTAAGCCATGTGTTTTGACATAATCCTCCAAACTCTTTTCTGCTATGTAATAATGCAAGATTACTACATAGGAGGAAAGAGTTGGGAGGATTATGTCAAAACACACGGCTTAAAAAATTATGACATGTTAGTCTTCTGACACCGCGGTAACATGATATTCACATTAAGGGTCTTTGACAAGGTGACATGTTGTGAAAAGATATATCCTTATAGTTCTCCTACGGATTTGAAGAAAACATCTGTACTTCCTCCAGGTCATGCCGCTGGCTGTGCTGCTTCCCCCTCCTCTTCCTGCCCACTTCTTCTCCCCCAACTCTACACATGAGGTGGATATCATATGTGGCTGAGAGAGTCAAATAAGAAGAAGGGAAGTAGGGAGGAGCAGATGGGTCCAGAGTCATGGTGGAGGAGAGGAGAAGGAAGATGCTTGATCAGCATTGTCTTCCGGATCGTCCTCATCTAGGCATAACGGGCTGCTCAGCGTGCCCAGCTTCTTCAACTTCTCGCTGGCTGGAGAGTCGAAATGGGAACGGGTCCTCTTTGCCGGCCCGGAGCTCTGACTCGCACTCGTCGCCTCGCTACCGATTTTCTCTCCTCCTTTGACGCGGGTCATAAAAAAATAAATTTCGTACCTCTTCTTCACATAAACATCATTGCCGCCTTGTACTCGAGCCTCCTCGTCTGTGACGCTATCCAACTTCTCGGTGCCTACATTGTCACTCGAATCTCCCCTTCGACTCGTATCGTCCTCTTCTTCGCCTGTCTTTTCGCTCCCTGTCTTGCAATCATCTGATATCACCGTCGACTCATTCGACTCCTTCTTCGAGTCTTCCTCATCCTCCTCCTCCTCCTCGGAGTCATCGAAGAAGGAGTCGAATGAGTCGGCGGTGCTAGCAGATGATTGCAAGACATGGAGCGAAAAGACAGACGAAGAAGAGGACGATACGAGTCGAAGGGGAGATTTGAGTGACAATGTAGGCACCGAGAAGTTGGATATCATCACAGACGAGGAGGCTCGAGTACAAGGCGGAAATAATGTTTATGTGAAGAAGAGGTACGAAATTTCTTTTCTTATGACCTGCGTCAGAGGAGGAGAGAAAACCGGTAGCGCGGCGACGAGTGCGAGTCAGAGCTCCGGGCCGGCAAAGAGGACCCATTCCCATTTCGACTCTGCAGCCAGCGAGAAGTTGAAGAATCAGGGCACGCTGAGCAGCCCGTTATACCTTGATGAGGACGATCCGGAAGACAATGCTGATTCAGTTTTGCCTTCCTTGGATGGTATTGATTCTGTAAATCCGTGTATAAAAGAGGAAGAGATTGGGAGTAGAGTGGACCCGAAGGGAAATGAGAGATTGGAAGCTGGGTCAATATCCAAGAAGGGAAAGAGAGTCGAGGATTCTGATAGGTTGTCGTATCATCATTACCGAGGGATGAGGGTCGAAGGACAGTCAACTTTATCTACGGCTACATAGTTTCTGCCTCGCCAGTCGAATGGCTGCAGGGACTATGTCCTGATCACCATGTCGTACCGTAGATTAATGCAAATGGAGCTGGAGCCAAAATATAGAAACCAAAATACAAAATACAGAATTCAATCCCTGGGTTCGCCGAAAATACAAAACAAAGTTCTAATTCATATGTATTTTAAGTGTGAAAACGGATGGCTCAGAACACAACCCAAGATTCATTCTAGCATACATTAGTGTGAATCATCTATGTTCTGTACATATGGTATAGTATATGTTCTTATCATATCTAGTATCTGAAGAATATAACAGAATTAAGATGAACTCACATAATGTAATACTAAGATATCATCTACTACTATATAAGATATAGTGATAGGTTGTCGTATCATCATTGCCGAGGAATGAGGGTCGGATGACAGTCAACTTTATCTACGGCTACATAGTTTCTGCCTCGCTAGTCGAATGGCTGCAGGAACTATGTCCTGATCACCATGTCGTACCGTAGATTAATACAAATGGAGCTGGAGCCAAAATACAGAAACCAAAATACAAAATACAGAATCCAATCCCTGGGTTCGCCGAAAATACAAAACACAGTTCTAATTCATATGTATTTTAAGTGTGAGAACGGATGGCTCAGAACACAACCCAACCGGAGAGGATACTCTGAGAGATCCATCTGAGTAGGACGTATACTCTGAGAGATCACCTTTATAAGAATGATATCAGTAGTGGGATTGAGTGTTGGAGGAGATATTATCAGAGTATACGTCCTACTCAGATGGGTCTCTCACCGTTACTATTTTTTCTAACAGCATGGTGGATGTGCTCCGTCAACAGATTCTTACTCCGAGCCAAAACTTTGTCCCGGAGCTCAAGTGGACATCCTTCGTGTAGAGCTCGAGTGAGAGGTTCCTGACAGCATGGTGGTCTCCTTTGTCAAAGTATCCGTGCTCGTCCCACAACCAATGTGGGATGAGAATGGATACTTTGACAAAGGAGACCACCATGCTGTCAGGAACCTCTCACTCGAGCTCTACACGAAGGATGTCCACTTGAGCTCCGGGGCAAAATTTTGGCTCGGAGCAAGAATCTGTTGAGGGAGCACATCCACCATGCCGTCAGAAAAAAATATTAACGGTGAGAGATCCATCTGAGTAGGACGTATACTCTGATAATATCTCCTCCAACACTCAATCCCACTACTAATATCATTCTTGTAAAGGTGATCTCTCAGAGTATACGTCCTACTCAGATGGATCTCTCAGAGTATCCTCTCTGGTTGGTTGTCGTATCATCATTGCCGAGGGATGAGGGTCGGAGGACAGTCAACTTTATCTACGGATACATAGTTTCTGCCTCGCCGGTCGAATAGCTGCAGGGACTATGTCCTGATCACCATGTCGTTGTCCAATACAATCCAGAGATTGACACAGTACTAATTCATATATGTAGTCCAATACAAATAGTCTAATACAAAAATAACCCAATAGAAATAGTCTAATACAAATAAGTACTAATAGCTAATGAGAACCACGCTGCTCACGCAAACGCTCAGTGATACGATCACGCAACCACCTCAAAAAAGCGAGATCTTTGGCGTGAGGAGAGATGTCGTCCCTTGCAAGTGTTGCATGAATAGAACTCCCGGTCTCACTAGCTACCGGTGCTGGATGAATAGAACTCCCGGTCTCACTAGCAACCGGTGCCACTTCATCCTTAACTGTAGGAGGAGCCACCTCAGTATTCACTGTTTTCCTCAAACGACGTGCCACTCCTCGGGTCATGGGTGCCATCTGGTAAGATCGATAGTCACAAATAATATAATTGTAACATAAGCAAGCTAAAGGAACCATCATGTAATTTGAGTACATTTTCGAAAGCAGAGGGATGAGGGTCGGATGACAGTCAACTTTATCTACGACTACATAGTTTTTGCCTCGCCAGTCGAATGGCTGCAGGGACTATGTCCTGATCACCATGTCGTACCGTAGATTAATGCAAATAGAGCTGGAGCTGGAGCCAAAATACAGTTGGTACTAACCTCAATAGAACAAACACTCTCATAGCTCAAAATACTAACACATGCTCACGCCTTACTCTTGTGACACTCCCTTTCAAACACAAACACACACCTATATGTTCCCTTACATATGTTGCCATGTTACCTGTAAAAATAGGAAATCCTTGTTGTCTAAAATAAGATACAATTCTACAAAGAGAACCATACTGTAGAACTCACACTTTAAGACAATAGATAAAGGAAGACTTGTATGGAGGATCGTCTACTTTATTCATGGAGTTGTCATAGGGTGTTGAGCGATGCCATTTTATTCTTTTCTTCTTCTTCTTCTTGGGATTTTTGAGTATTGGATCTTGAGACATATATAGCTAGAACTTACGAAGAATGGAGTACCATACTTCAACAAATAGATGTTGACTAATTGGTTCATATACTTGTTGTCTAAAATAAGTGTAGGAATGTTGCAAGGTGAAACAATGTATCAAACACTATATCGAAACCCAAACCCAATATACAAATCCAAATTAATACGAAAATACACAAGTGTATGTAGGGGATTAAGTGTACAGAGGTAAAATACATATATATGCATGCTTGGGGGTGTCCACGTGTCCAACAAATGGACACAAAGTGTCCAAAACCTCACGAACACACTGTATCAGTGAACACATGGTCGTAATGTGTCTCTGTGTCCATTTTGGACACGAAAAACACCTCAATTAGGGTTAGGGTTTACCTTCAGTCTCCTCGCGGTGGTGGAGGAGGAGAAGGAGGAAGACAAGTTCGGTGGTGAAGGAGGAGGGAATTAAGTGTACAGAGGTGAAATATATATATGCATGCTTGGAGGTGTCCACGTGTCCAACAAATGGACACAAAGTGTCCAAAACCTCACGAACACACTGTATCAGTGAACACATGGTCGTAATGTGTCTCCGTGTCCATTTTGGACACGAAAAACACCTCAATTAGGGTTAGGGTTTACCTTCAGTCTCCTTGCGGTGGTGGAGGAGGAGGAGGAGGACAAGTTCGGTGGTGGAGGAGGAGGATCTCGCGGTGGAGGAGGAGAAGGGGCTCGCGGTGGAGGAGGAGGAGGAGGAGGAGGAGAAGGGGCTCGCCGGAGGGAGGAGAAGGGGCTCGCGGTGGAGGAGGAGGATGAGCGGCGTCGGAGGAAAGGGGGTCGGGCTGTCGTCGAGGTCGGGGGAAGAGGGGCGAGAAAAAAAAATTTGGGGAGAGGGAGAAATGAAAAGTCGAACCGAGGAAACCCTATTTAGCAGAAGTTAGCGACGTCTGTAAATACGTCGCAAAGCGTCGACTTTCCTTTAATATTCGGCGACGCCTTAAACTTTGCGATGCTAAACGTCGCTGAACTAATAAAACTGGAGACGTTTTTCGACAAATCAACGACGTTGGTTTTTATTACACTAAAGGTAGTCGCAATATGTCGCTGTTTGTCGCTATCAGCGACGTATTGTGACGCCTACTTTTGGTGTCGCTAAATCCAAAAATATTAGCGACGTTTTAAATTGGCGTCGCTAATTTCGTCGCTGATATGACTTATTTTGGTAGCGATTGCGCCAATGAACGAGTTGCGTGCGTGCCTACAGTTGCATTGCGCTAATGAACAAGTTGTGCGCTCGCCTACACCCGTATTGTGTGCACTGCGCATGCTGTGGCACAACTGGCGCACCTGGCGCACCTGGTCCCTCCTTAGCCCCAATGGAAATTAATTTCCCAAGAGCAAAAAGCATGAATGCTTTTCTTGGAGCCTTATCCTTACCTCTTAGTAAAATCACCCACATGGTTCCCTCCTTAGGGTCACCACCCCATGTGCATATCCCAACAATACATACTTATATATATGTTGAGATAACTAATGGTGCTTTTCCAATATGGGGCTAAACTTTACAAAGCATGTTGAGAGCAAGCACTCTTCATGTCAAGAAGAAAGAGCACCAACAATCTCCCACATATCTCATCATATATATGTGTCTAGGGTTGAGCGTTCCCCACAGTAATTGTCCACTTTGTATTAGGATAGATGTCGATGACGACTTGAATCTTCCCGCATGGGTTGAATGACAATGTGATACAAGAATGGACTATGCCTTGAATTCTGCACCACAATTGTAATTCTTCCCACTCATAAAGTGTAGTTACATGTGCTTCTGGCTGCACATTAAAGGCCTTGTGCCAGCCTGGTTTCAGTGTATAATTTTGGGCGTCTATAAGTTTACCCTCAAGAGACGGCCTGATATCTCTTTTCATACACTATAGGTAAGTTCTTTATTTAAAAGACATGGCATTAAGCCTTGCGCTTCCTTGCGGTGCTACGCCGCTATGACATGGCCTAAAGCCGAGGCATTACCCCTACCCGAGAATCTCATCGTAGTGTCACACTACTGTAGCATGAGGTCACAGCCTCTTTGTAGTGCCATTCTACCCCGCATGAAGCCTAAGGCTTCCTTGCGGTGTTATACCGCAACGACATGGCTTGCAAGGTCGAGGCTTTACCCCTACCTAGGAACCTCATCGTGGTGTCGTGCCACTGTAACATGGGGTCATCCTCCCCTTTGTAGTGCTGTCTACAACTCTTTAATTTCATTATACAGCATTAGGCTACCTGCCTATTTGCGGTGCTACGCCGCTATGACTTGGCTTACAAAGCCGAGGCATTACCCCTACCTGGGAACCTCATGGTGGAGTCATCCCACTGTAGCATAGAGTTTTACTCCTTGTAGTGCTGTGCTACCATGCTTCTTGTAAAGCACACCAGGCATTCACTCTGCCTGAGAACTTATTAAGGCATTTAAGCCACCCTCAACACAGGATCTGTTTTCCGCAGAAAACACATAGTAGACAACAGTGGTTACGGGTTCGTAACCCTTCCATGTCCAAAAAACAAGTACCCACTGTTACCTGATAGTTTTCCAGTCAGTGGTCCTCCCTTGAACCAAAAGTTAGATGTCTAGTAGATTTCTCTTTGAACTAATAACATAAAACTTTACGGTAGGATTATGAAAACATACTATCAGAATGCCTTCAAGCCTATCTTCCCTGCTGTGTCTTCAACCAGCTGACGCTTGAGGCCCTTCGTGAACGGATCCGCCAGGTTCTCCAGACTCCGAACATCGATTACTGCAATGACACCTCTCTTGATGAGATCGTTCACTGTCCTGTAATTTAACCGCACAGTTCTCTTCTTCCCGTTGAAGAGATTATTTGATGCCACCGCCGCAGTCGCTTGGTTGTCGCAGTATATCGGAATTGTCGGTATCTGTGCTCCAACCACTGGAAGATCATACATGAGCTTCCGAAGCCATTCTACTTTATCTGCTGCGGTATCAAGTGTAAAGAACTCAGATTCCATAGAAGACCGCGAGAGCATAGTCTGCTTCTTTGACTTCCACGATATAGCAGCTCCACCCATTGTGAAAATGAATCCACCAGTGGACCTCTCGCTCTCCAACTCTGAGCACCAGCTGGCATCACTGAAGCCTTCTACTACCGGCAGCTCTTCGCTGAAGTGAAGTGCATATGTCTAAGTCTTCTTGAGATATCTCATAACACGCTTCACAGCTTTCCAGTGCTCATCGCCTGGATTGCTCATGAATCGAGTCAATATTCCCACAGCGAAAGCTATGTCAGGCCTAGTGGCAGTAGTAGCGTACATCAAACTCCTAATGACGCTAGCGTACTCCAATTGCCTGACGCTTTCCTTCGAATTTGGCTCCAGCTTCTGATCACTTCGGTATGGCGTATCAATTATAGGAAGATCATGATACCCGTATCGAGTGAGCATCTTCTCTATGTAATAAGATTGTGACAGTGCCAATCCAGTGTCTGTCCGGATGATCTTGAGTCCCAAGATAACATCAGCATCCCCCAAGTCCTTCATACTGAACTTTGTCGAGAGGAACTTCTTTGTCACAGTGACACAGCTTATATCCATACCTAGGATTAGCATGTCGTCCACGTACAGACAAACGATGACTCCTCTTCCATCAGCAAATTTAGTATAGACACACTTGTCTGTTTCGCTGACCCTGTAGCCGTTTGACCTTAGAACTTTGTCAAACTTCTCATGCCATATTTTGGGAGCTTGCTTTAAGCCGTATAGATATTTTACCAACTTGCAGACTTTGTCTTCTAGACCTCTAACGACAAATCCTTCTGGCTGTTGCATATAAATCTCCTCGGTCAGCTCGCCATTCAGGAATGCTGTTTTCACATCCATCTGGTGTATCACCAGTTTGTGTATTGCCGCAAGGGCAATTAACAATCTGATGGTTGTCATCCGTGCTACTGGAGCATATGTGTCAAAGAAGTCGATCCCCTGCTTTTGAGAAAACCCTTTGGCCACTAGCCTGGCCTTGAACTGGTCAATGGTTCCATCAGCTTTCATCTTCTTCTTGAAGATCCACTTGCATCCGATGGATTTTGCTCCTTCGGGCAAATCAACTAACACCCATGTGTTATTGGAGGTAATTGAGTCAATTTTATTGTCTATTGCCTCCTTCCAGAAGACAGCATCTCTGGTCTTCATCGCCTCATCATAGGTAAGCAGATCTGCTTCCACATGATAGGTGACGAAGTCATCTCCGAAGTTCTTCGGCCTCCTTGCTCGCTTCGTCGATGGCTCAGCGAGTTCTGGTTCAATTGTTGTTTCTCCACCAACAACTTCATCTCGGACTACTGGCTCATATGAGATCTCAGTCTCATTTGTACCTACATCATTCTCCGGAATATCTGGAAGAACAACGTTTTTATCTTTTCTAAACTTGTCTTCAAAATATTCAGCATCGCGAGATTCGATGATATGATTTGACTCAATATCAAGAAATCTTCGAGCATCACTCTTCTCGGCGTACCCCAAGAAGATTGCCTTCGTAGTCCTTGTCTCCAGCTTCTGAATCTTCAGATCTAGGAGCTTCACATAAGCCAGACACTCCCACACTCGAATGACATTCAAGTTAGGTCTGACTTTGAACCAGAGTTCATGAGGAGTTATGTCAGAAGTTGCATAAGGCACTCTATTCAGAATGAAAGTGGCCGTTAATGTAGCTTCTCCCCAGTAGCATTTTGGAAGACCTGCAGTTAGCAGCATTGAGTTCATCATTTCTGTCAACGTTAGGTTCTTCCTCTCTGCTACTCCGTTAGACTGAGGAGAATACGGAGCAGTAGTCTCGCAGATGATTCCATGTTCTTTGCAGAACGATGCAAATTTATGAGACCGATATTCTCTGCCTCGATCACTTCTCAACCTCTTGAGTTGTTGTCCAGTTTGCCGTTCAGCTTCGGCCCTGAACTCCTTGAACTTCTCGAACGCTTCATCTTTGGATTTGAGCAAGTTGACGAATGCGTATTTAGAGAAGTCATCGATGAAGGTTATAAAATACTCCATCCCGGCTTTTGTAGAGAATTGTTTAAAGTCATAGATATCGGAGTGAACCAACTCCAGAAGATCTGTGCTTCGATTGACCAGATGAAAGGATTTTCTAGTGATCTTCGTCTGAGCACATACTTCACATTTCTCTACCTTACCCCCATACTTGGAGATAAGACGTAGACTAGATATTTTTTTATTCTTTTACAATGAACATGTCCTAGCCTATTATGCCACAACTCAAGAGAATAATCAGACAGAGCGATTGCATTAATTTCATCAGACTGGTTTACAAGCTGAATTTTAAACATCCCTTCGGTTTGATAAGCCTTTCCGAAGTATGTTTTCTTCTTGGACATCATCATCTGACCAGCATTGATGTCCATCCTCAAGCCTGCGTTGCTAAGCAGGCTCCCAGAGATCAGGTTCTTAGCAATCACCGAAATATGCTTTACTCCTTGGAGCATCAAAGTGTTCCCGAAAGTGAGTTTTAGCTCCACAGTCCCGATCCCCAGAACTTCAGCTTGGGCCTGGTTCGCCATGACAACCTTCTCAGAAGTTGGCTGGTACGTGATGAACCATTCCTTCCTAGAACAGACATGACAAGTCGCACCGGTGTCTATCCACCAGTCAGAGTCAACCCCCACAGTTGTGACCTAAGCGATCATAGCAACGGGGTTAGAAACCAAAGAAACCATACTAGGCTCACCTTTCTTTGACTGTTTGGGCTTGGATCTGCATTCACTCTTGTAGTGGCCTTTCTTGCCATAATTGAAGCAAGTCACGTGGGACTTGGACTTCTGTTGCTTGAATGAAGGACCCTTCACTTTTAGATTAGTGGAATCTTTATTTTTTTGATGAGAAGCCACCTGCTTCCCCTTGGGCTCTTTCGTCTGCACCAGATTGGCCTTGGCCAACTGTTTGGACAGAGTGTTCATCTTCTGTTGAAAACGCATCTCGTCCTCAATATGGATCTCTTGAAGGAGATCTTCCAAGCTGATATCCAGCTTCTTTCGGTGCATTCTTGCATAGAATGTACTCCATCCTGTAGGAAGTTTAGAGACAATCCCTCCAACGACAAACTTATCGACGAGGGGCATTTTCTCGTCTTCTAGCTTCTGGCGCAGCTTCAAGAACTCTTTAACCTGAGGCAGCATTGCCTTCTCGTCTTCGAAAAGCCACTTGTGGTACTTTTCGACGATGAAGATTTTTGATCTATTGTCGTCATCTTCATACAGCTTTCCCAAGGACTCCCAGATATCCCTGGCAGAAGGATTCTTGGAGTATAACTCTGTCAGGGAGTCCTTCATTGCATTCAGAATTAATAGCCTACAAAGACTATTGTTCCTTTTTCATTTGGTCAATTTGACTTGTACAGCAGTAATGGCATCTGCTGTACCACCTTCTGGAATCGTCGGTCCTTCGAGAATCGTTGGTTCAGTCTCAAGCAGCACGTGATCGACGTCCACCAGTTGTAGATTGAAGGTTATTTTTCTCTTCTATATTTGAAAATATTCTCCATCGAACTTCTCCAGTTTGTTAAAGCTGGTATCGAGGAGAGAGGCATGAGAGTTTTCTATTGTGCTGGTCTAGCTTTGAGATTGTTATAACCGGGACACAATTTTTCAATAGAAAATCGAATGAAACAGTTGTAAGAACAACATTTCAATGCAACACTTCTAGGAAGGTGCACAACCAGAGATCCTACAAGGATTCCGGAATACGAAAATCTAAAAAGATTTCGTGTACGTAGCAAACAATAACAGTGCTTCTAAAAAGAAGATACTATTCGAAATGCTAATTGCAGCAGCGAAGGTGACAGGCGATAGATGGAAGGTGGTGGCTTGCTGGGGTGTCAAAAACACCAGTGCTCAAATCTAGATTCGCCCACACGGTCAGCTTCCAGGAACCAGCAAGTTCGAGTAAACTCTGGAACGCTATGGAATAATGCTCTAAGACGGACTGCTCAGAATGACAAGGGCAGAAAAATAATACTCGAGTTGCTGGAACTCCAGTGGCTCGAGGAACTCTCTCTTCTCTCTTTCTAGAATTTTTAGAATAATTATTCTCTGTGTACAAGAGAGAAGTGAGGTCCTGAATATATAGCTACTGCTATAACCGCTCAGATCCGTAATGTGCGCCACGAAATAACGTCAGATCCACTATTTCAGGATCAGTTATCACATATTAGCGGATTTCTGTGCTTGTTCTTGCTCTTCCTTTTTGTTGCTTCCTATTGTTGGATACGTCAAAGATCAAGAAGGAAGCCTATAGAAAACTATACAATTAAGGAGCAATTACATATAAGTATCTCATACGCTGAACTTGTCAAAGCAACAAATGGATTTTCTGAAGAAAATCTAATTGGTTTCGGTAATTATGGTTTTGTATATCGAGGAACATTAGACGATCATGATCTTGGAGTTATTGTAGTGAAAGTATTTAACCTTCAACAATTGGGAGCTTTGAAGAGCTTTGTAGTTGAGTGTGATGCTTTTAGAAATATCTGACATAGAAATCTTATCAAGATACCACTACCAAAATACAGTAAATTAGCGACGGCACATTTGCGACGGAAAAGTTCCGTCGGCGTTAGCGACGGATTTGCGGCAAATAACCGACGACGTACCGACGACAAGCCGATACAAATTTTATTTTATTTTAAGGGGAAGAAAAGGTCGCTCATCCGTCGTTAGGACGTCGGAGATATAGCGACGGATAATTAGCCGTCGCCATCCAGTCGATTATTTGGTGGGAATTATTGAGAGAAATGGCGGGACATTTCTTCGACGACGTAGCGACGGATGTTCCGTCGGCAAGTATCAAAAAGAGCGACGGCCTAGCAATGGGTTTTATCCGTCGCTACTCTGTCGCTAAATAAAGGGCCCAGACTTAAATTGAAACGACGGAGGAAACTTTTCATTCACCCCAAATTTCATTCTCTCTCCTCTCTCTCTCTCCCGCGGCGGTCGGCGACCTCACTCTCCTCTCTCTCTCTCCCGCGGCGGTGATCGGCGACCTCTCCTCTCTCTCTCCCAAAGGTAATCTCTCTCTCTCTTTCGGTGGTCGTGGGTGTCGTGGGCTGTCGGCGGTGTCGTGGGCTGCGGGGGCGGCGGAGACTGCAGGGTTGGCGCGCGCGGGGCTGCGGCGGGCGGCGGGGGGGACAGCGAGCTCCGGGGTAGCGGGGGGTGGCGGGGGCGGCGCGCGCGGGGCAGCGGGGGGTGGGAGGGGTGCTGGCGCACGCGGGGCTGCGGGGGGCGGCGGGGGGCAGCGCACTCCGGGGCAGCCGGGGGTGGCGGGGGTGGCGCGAGCGGGGCAGCGCAGGGTACAAATATAATGAGTAGTATCGGCGATATGACAAACCCTAGTTTAAGAAATAGGATATCGGCGATATCGGTAGTATCAGCTGTTTCAGATCGGAGTATCGGATTTTTTGGTATTGGGAAACAAATAATGGTGAAAGTAAAACCAATATCCTAAGCTACCAACATTAGAATCCTAAGATACAAAGATACCACTCTAATATCTAACTTCTAACCATCTATCTAACTATCAATATAAATTCTAACATCTATCTATACACTAATTCTAACATCTACTAGCTAACTCACATCTCTAACTAACCAACATATTCTAATATACTACTTGGTATCTCAAGTTACCAAGTATCTTAACTCTAATATATGAATATCTAACTTAATCTCTAAAACTAAGATACTATACATATCCAATATATATCTATCTAAACTCTAAGCTATCATATCAAAACACACACTCTAATACACTACCATCTAACATATAAGCTATCTAACTTATATCTACTAACCTCATTCTAGACACTAACTTATTACTAACCATCTAACCGACTATCTTATACTTCTATATCCCAATATACTAACTAGTAGTAGGATACCAACATATCTTTTCTAAATAACTCTAACATATGTCATATCTAACTAACAAAGACCCCCAATGTCGGCATCGGTCAATATTTGGTATCGGTCGGTATCGGATCGGAACATGCCTAACCGTATCGGTATCGGCCGTATCGGATCGGTATCGGCCGATACTTTAAAGAAAATGCAATATAACAAACCCTAGTTTAAGAAATAGGATGAGAAAGTCTATTGCTTTATATATATATATATATATATATATATATATATATATATATATCAAGGTTCAAAGTACCGGTATCGGAATCGGTATCGGACTTTTCCTATGATTATTGGTATCGGCGATATCGGTAGTATCGGACTATCGAACTATCGGTATCGGTATCGGTATCGAACTATCGGTATCAGTATCGAACTATCGGTATCGCACTATCGGTATCGGTATCGCACTATCGGTATCGGACTATCGGTATCGGTATCGCACTATCGGTATCGGTATCGAACTATCGGTATCGGTATCGAACTATAGGTATCGGTATCGGTATCCGTATGTACTTAGTATCTATCGTAGCAGATTATTATCAGTATATCGGTTTGGTATAGGTCGTATCGGGTGGTATTGACCTTAGAGAATTTATATCGTCCTATCCGATATGTATCGGCCGTATAGCTAGGATTCGTACCGGATCGATAAAGTCGGTACGAATCCTAGCTATACGGCCGATACATATCGGATAGGACGATACCAATTCGCTAAGGTCAATACCAATTTGATACGGCCTATACCAAACCTATAGACCGATACTAGTCTGATGCGGTCGATACTAAGTACATCCGGCCTATATACTAGCGGATCCACCAGTGACATAATTATATACTAATTTTGTTTAGTTTGTCTTACGATACATATTTTCACATCCAATCTGTGATGGATCGTTATTTCGTTGATCGTACATGGATGTACAAACGACAACACGAGAGAAGAATAGGTGTGAGTGACGATTTTCAGGCAAGCGTGGAAGTGTTTCTTAAGTATGGCATGAGCAAAGCTCAGTATATGGACGGTAACAAAATCAAGTGTCTATGTCGTAATTGTCGCAATAAACGTTACAAAGAAGTGGTGAGTGTAAGAGATCATTTGACCTATAAGGGTTTCATACGTGATTACGGCCTGTGGTCATCGCAAGGTGAACAATATGCGGAAAGACAGGTTGCGAATGCTGCTACTTATGCTTTTGATGATAATGCTGCAACGGATTTTGTCGTCGAAGACGACGAATGCTCTGTTGATTATGGAGACCTGCAGAACCTTGCACGAGATATGGTGTACGATGCGGCAGGGCCTAATTTTGATCCGGAGGATCCTAATCCCGAGGCGAAGGAGTTCTATGATATGTTTCAGGATGCTGAAACTTCTTTATATCCTGGTTGTGAGCCACATTCCGTACTGTCAGTGACGATGCTGTTGTTGAACATAAAGTCCGATTTTAACTTGCCACAAACTTGCTATGATCTGATTATACAACTAATCAAGGAGGTGTTACCGAAAGAATCAAAAGATCTTCCAAAAAACTTCTACAAGTCGAAGATGATGGTCCGACAACTGGGACTAGGGTACGATAAGATAAATTGTTGTCGCAATGGCTGCATGTTGTACTACAAGGAGAATGAGGATATAGAAAGTTGTAACTTTTGTAATGCGGATCGTTACAAGCCAGTCTGGGGAAAAGAAAAGTTAACTAGAAAACGACGTCCTTACAAGTATATGCATTACTTGTCGATCACGAAGCGCTTGCAGAGGATGTATATGTCCCAGAATATAGTAGAACACATGATGTGGCACAACGAAGAACGCACAAAGGATGATGGAGAATTGTCACATCCTTCGGATGGAGAGGCGTGGAAATATTTCGATTTATGTCATCCAGATTTTGCTGCAGAGCCTAGAAATGTACGTCTGGGGCTATGTTCTGATGGCTTCGTCTCTTTCGGGCAGTCGGGATCTCAATACTCCTGCTGGCCGGTCATTCTGACCCCTTACAATCTGCCACCTTGGATGTGTATGAAGACTTCTTATATGTTCTTGACAGCTATCATACCGGGTCCCAAAAATTCGACGAAGAATATCGATATATATTTACAGCCGTTGGTGGATGAGCTGAAACAGCTGTGGGAGATCGACGTCGCGACCTATGATATTTCCAGGAAACAGAACTTTCAGATGAGAGCTTCACTGATGTGGACAATCAATAATTTTCTCGCATACGGTATGCTGTCGGGATGGAGTACTCACGGCACCATGTCTTGTCCGATATGTATGGGAAATAGTAAGACGTTCCGCCTTAAGCATGGAGGAAAAACTTCTTTCTTTGATTGTCATCGTCAATTTCTGCCCGCGAGTCATCCTTGGAGAAAGAACAAGGACGCGTTCAGAGCTGGAAAATAAGAATTTTCTCATCTGCCTGCCAGATTGTCGAGATATGATATTTGAGAAGATGTAAAGGACTTGCCCACTGTAATAGAAGATCCATCGAACAATCGTGTCGATGGGTTCGGACAAAGCCATAACTGGACCAAACGGAGTATCTTCTGGGACTTGCCTTATTGGAAAGATAATATTATAAGGCATAATCTTGATGTTATGTATATCGAAAAGAATGTGTTCGATAATTTCTTCAATACCGTCATGGATATTAAAGGAAAGACGAAGGACAATCCAAAAGCAAGACAAGACATTGCCGAGATATGCAAGCGTCCTTATCTGAACTTGATACAAAGGAGAGCTGCTGGACAATAAAGTAAGCCGATAGCACAATACACATTGAGCAAGGAAGATAGATTAATAATCTGCAAGTGGGTATCTACTTTAAGATTTCCCAACAGCTATGTGTCGAATTTGTCTAGATGCGTTGATCTCAATGAACGCAAGCTAACGGGAATGAATAGTCATGACTGCCACCTGTTTATGGAAAGATTACTGCCCATTGCTTTGAAAGAGTTGTTGTCTTCTGCTGTATGGGTTCAGTTGGCCGAACTATCTATATTCTTTAGGGATATTTGTTCAACTAAGTTGACTGTGCAACACATGGTTGAACTTGAGGAGAAGATTATCTTAACAATTTGCAAGTTGGAGAAAATATTTCCTCCCGGCTTCTTCGACAGCATGGAGCATCTACCGATTCATCTAGCATACGAAGCCCGTGTCGGTGCATCTGTTCATTATCGATGGATGTACCCATTTGAAAGGTACATAAAAATCGATATAATTTAAGTTGAATTTCAGTGGGTTTTAAAATTCATTCTTAATTCTTAAGATAATTTGACTCTCTAGATACCTATACCATCTAAAGAAGAAAGTTGGCAATAAGGCTCATATAGAGGCTTCGATATGCGAAGCCTATCTTATCGAAGAGGTGTCAAACTTCTGCTCCATTTATTTCGATACTCATGTTAAGACAAATCGAGATAGACCTCAAAGGAATGACGAGGACGTTGAGGATGGAGGTATATTCAATGTAAGGGGCAAGCCTGTTGGGGCTAGTAAAAGACGGTGGTTGACAGACGACGAGTATGATGTCGCTCACCGATATGTCTTGTTAAACTGTGACATACAAGAAGTGAGAGCTTTGGAGAAGTAAGCAGTACACTTGCACTCGTTATAATCTCTAATTTGATGAAGTAAGTGACTACACTTATACATTCTTATTTTCTCTAATAGTGTATTTAGAGATGAAGTCAAAATGAGGACACCCGATATTACCGATGATGGACTTCAAAGAGAGGTTGATTGTACATTTCCGTCATGGTTTCGCAAATACGTAAGTAACTGAGATTATAACTGAGATTATAAATATATAATCTAAAACATTTAAATTATAAATATTTGTTTACAGGTTTTATTGCCTAAAATAACACTCACTCATGAGAGTGTTCGTTATCTGGCATTGGGACCGAAGAAGCAAATAAAGACTTGGCCAGGCTATGTCGTTAATGGCTTCAGGTTTAAGTCAACTCAGAATGCTATAAATGTCGAATTTATCAATGATGGCATCAGTACCAAGGATTCCGGTGTTTGCATAAGAGGCACCATCTATGACGACGAGCCGAACTTTGACTATTATGGAGTGCTTCGGGATATTGTAGATTTACATTATACTGGCCCATATGATATGCATATTGTGATGTTCAAATGTGAGTGGTTCGATACGATACCAAATATCGGTTGGAGAATCGATAAACAATTTGGATTTGTCGATATAAATCATCGCAGGAGGTATAGAGGGTCCGATACATTTGCAATAGCAAATTAGGCTGTTCAAGTCTACTATACAAGCTACCCAAGGCGTCGTAGAGATCGATTTGACTGGTGGGCAGTATGCAAGATTAAATCTAGAAATACATTCAACGTTGGAGACCCAGTATACCAAGAGGACCAGATCGAAAAGTCCCAAAACTTGGGACAACACTCGTATACAATGGATGTTGAAGATATTGTTGAGGAAAATAGAGGGGAGGAAGAGGTTGATACACAAGACTTAGCTGTCAACCAGGGGAGAAAGAGGCGTCTTGTCCTAAATATTGAGGCAGAAGAAGAAGAAGAAGAAGAAGAAGGAGAAGAAGAAGAAGAAGAAGAAGAAGAAGACAAATTTGATGGGGATGAGGTTACAGATGAAATCGACAATGAAGATAAGGATAAGGATGAGGATGAGGATGCGGAAGATAATGAAGACGAGGCCGAGGATGAGAACGAAGACGATGATTAGGTTAAATATTGTTGTATATTAAAAATACTTCCAATTACGTGAATTAAGTTTGACCTCATAAAAGCAATTACGTGAATTCATGTTTTTTTTCATTCGATTATTTACTTATTGCACATGGCACTCCTAGTCTTTTTCGTCGCGGCGGCACTCGTCTCCCTACTGGTGGTATGTATATTTTAGTTTAGAATTTATATTTATTTACACTTTTATATTGTTAATAATGTTTATGTGTTTTATTTACAGGTTATGATGGCTGGTCGTGGTCGTGGTGCTGGTAGTGGTGGTGGTGGTGGTGGTGGTGGTCGTGGTCATAGTGGTGCTGGTGGTCGTGGTCGCATTCAATCTTCCCGGGATGTGACCCCATCCAGCGACCCCGACCCGGAGAGTACCCCGGGCATAGACGCATCCCGCCGTTGATCGACCACTTCATCGAGGCATGAGTTCGGATCTGCTAGCGGATCCGTTCCGCTATCGGACCCACCAGCAGCGGATCCACCAGTGGATCCCCCAATTACTGCACAGTGGGCCCCGAAGTACCCCCATACTCGGTTCCATTTGATTACTGGGGAGTACATGCGCGGACCCGCGGATCCTCCGACGGCACCAGAGAGGCCGATAGGCGAGTTCCGACGAAAGCTATGGCCCGCGGGGACCTCATAAGTAAATTTAAGATAATTTATTAAATTTCTTTCATTTATTCAAGTTAATAATCCAGCCATTTCTTCTTTGTAGGTTTTTTCCGTTTAATTTTGCCAGGGCTCTTGGAGAAATTATCAGGGCTAACTTCTATGGTCCCTACTTCAACTTTTCGTCGGTGCCCCCAAACTTGAAGTACGCCTGGCTCGACGAGTTGAGGGTATATATCTATATCTTCTGGTTAATTATTAGTTACTCTTTAATCAACCATTTTTTAAATTTCGTGATAATTGAATTTCTATGTTAGACGACGTACTGGTGGCCCCCCCCATCGCGAGGACGCGATCCGCAGGACCTACAGAAGTGCTGCCTCGAAGAAGATACGGGATATGATTCATGACCTGAAAATGGGGCATACGAGGCCGAATTGGATCCGGCAGAAGTATTATGAGGACCTCTTAGGTATGATGGATACTCCTGTGTACAAGGAAAAATCGGAGAAGGCGAAGGCGAACCGACAGGCCGCGGGGCTTCATACGGGGGGATCAAGGCCCCACGCAGCGACGCTTGTAGATCTGGTGAGATACCGTAAATTCATTTCACTATCGAATTAGGTATTATTAATATACGGAGTTAATTAAGTTCTACGGAAATTTTGTATGCAGGCCCAACGGGCGGTGAAGGAGGGAAGGGCGCCAGAATCGGTCACCATGTACGACGTGTTCCAGCATACGCACAAAAGATGGAAGGACGGGAGCTTCGTCGACGAGAGAGCCAAGGAGACTGATGTAAGTACTTATGTTTATGAGGTTTACGTTAAAATTAAAAGTATTCCGACTATAAATTAGGTAAACTTAGGATTCACACTTAACTTAGTGAAACATAGGATTTAGATTACAACTTAGGTAAATCTTATAATATTAACACATTCATTTGATAGGCTGCGTATCGTGAGGCCCTTAGTCGGGCTTAGTTAACTGACACCGAGGATGTCGGTGAAACGACGCCCGCCCGAATGCCCTCTTCTTTGGCCACTCGCAATGACTTGTTCGTAGATACCGTCAGCGGCTTTAAGAAAGGGCTCCTGTACGGAGTCGGCTCCCTAGGGCCGTTGCACATGGCGACGAAGAGATTTCCACCGACACCGCCTCCTCCCGCGGCCTCGACAGACAATGATGTTAGGTCGCAGCTTACGCAGCTGCACGAGGCGGTGTCGTCCTTGCGGGAGCAATTTGCCACATACTTTCTGTCTCCGTCTGCTGCCGGTACGTCTGCTGCTGGTGTCGGTCCGTCTTCTACTGGTGCCGGTCCGTCGACTGCTGGTGTCGGTCTTTCTTCCGTGGGTCATCTTTCTTTGAACCCTGATGTCCCTCTGGTACCACCTTCGACTGTGACGGCACTCCTGGATCTCATGTTGCCAGAGCAGCTACGCCGACTTCCGAGCAGTGTCTACGACGACTTGCCGCCATACCTAGTAGAGGAGTATATTCGTCGGTCGCAGCAGGGATTACCACCACCAGGCAATCGAACTCCTCCTCCTCCTTAAAATATTGTAATTAAAAAATTTAGAATATTTGTGGGAATTTTGGATTATTTGTGCTATGATCGGATTATAACGACGGATATTAGGTTACTCTTCAGGATAATTGATGTCTATTTTATATTAATTTGGTTTGGTCTATGTGATTCTTGGATAATTGGTGTGCATTAAATTCGTATGTGCATATTTGGTCTATGTGATTCTTGGATAATTGGTGTGCATTATATATTTGGTCTATGTGATTGTTGGATAATTGGTGTGCATTATATATTGGTTTGGTTTATGCATATTTTTGTGAACAGGGAAAGTGCTGCAATTTTTTTCAAAAAAATTTCAGATAGCGACGGACTAGTGACCGGTTAGTGACGGATATTTTCAGTTTTCGACTAATTTTTGACGAAATTTTCGTCGCTAACTGGAGATTTGAAACTCCAGGTAGCAACGAGTGGTCGACGGAATATCCGTCGGCATGGTTCTGGTGGTATATACTTCGACGGAATAGCAACGGACAATCCGTCGCCAATGCGACGGATAATCAGCCACTAATCAGTCGCCCTCTCGACGGCATAGCGACGGACAATCCGTCGACAAGGTTCTGGAAATGCTTGACATTTCCAGAACCATGGCGATGGATAATCAACCACTAATCAGTCGCTCTGTCGACGGCGTAGCGACGGAGTAGCGACGATCTATCCGTCGCCAAGGTTCTGGAAATGTCAAGCATTTCCAGAACATGGTCGACGGATAATCCGTTAGTATTCCGTCGCTAATCCGTCCTTTATTAGCGACGGCGATCGACGGACTAGCGACGGAACGATACCCTCTGATACACTGTTACGACGGTTTACCGACAGACTATCCGTCGCTAGCGTCTACACAGTTAAGTATTTAACACTTGAAATGGACGAAAGCCCGTCGAAAAGTCATCGCTAATGCATCGTATTTGTGAAGACGAAAAGCCGTCGCTATTCCGTCGCTCTTCGACTACTTAGCGATGGATCATTATTAGCGACGAGCTGATTGCCGACGGATTATTTTGGCCAAGATCCGTCAGTGATCGGTCGCTAATACTGATTGCCGACGGATGGGCGACGGATGTGGCCGTCGCTAAATAGACATATTTTGGTAGTGTACTAACTGCATGTTCAAGTGTGTATTTCAAAGGCAACGACTTCAAGGCAATGGCTTTCGAGTTCAAGCCCAATGGCTGTTTAGAAAGTTGGTTGCATCCAGAAGAAAATGATCCTTTCGGACAAAAGACATTGTAGCTAATGCAGCGGATAAATATAGCGATTGATGTGGCTTCTGCATTGGAGAATCTCCATCACCATGGTCAGGATCCTATTATTCATTGTGATTTGAAGCCAAGCAATATTCTTCTTGATGATGACATGACAGCCCTTGTGAGTTACTTCGGACTAGCCAGATTTATCAACGAGTCCATAACAAGTTCTACTAGCTCCTTTGGAATTAAAGGAACTATTGGGTATATTGCTCCAGGTTAGTCAGTTATCAAAGTTGAATTTCATTTTTCTTTTTTGGGATAAATTATTTTTATGATATTTAGAAAATTGTTCTTTTGTTTAGCTTATTCTTGACATCTAGAATTTAATTTAATTTAATGTCGAGAAGAACTTAAGGGGAACCATATGAATTTAACTCCGAGACCAATCCAGGTTTGAGAAAGTATAGACATTAATTGATTCCATTTACTTCATCTTAGGCTTCTTTGCATAAATACTCTTGCAAATGACAATCTCTTATCCTTACCTTACATGAATTCAACATGACACTTTATCTACACTTATATCATATATGTCTCGCTCAATTATAGGCTCCAAAGAGACCCAAATAATGGGTGAAAGTAATTTTGTATGGTTGCGATCGAGCTAAACATATTGGAGATATAAGAAAGTGTGTAAAACACGTATCTTACTTGTATCCGAAATTAAGTTTTTTGAACCTAGCATCTACGAGGAACATACATAAATATAGTAAATATAAATATTATTAAGATCTTGTGAAATATGTATCACTACAAAAATTTGTCAGATTAGCGACGTTTATAAACGTCGCTAATCTCGGCCAAAACGTCGCTAACTTAAGTTACCGACGTTTTTAGCGACGTTTTGGAAACGACGGAAAAAAGCGTGTCGCTAATCGAGAAAACGTCGCAAATCGTCGCTATGGCGACATGAATTAGCGACGGTAATAACGTTGCTAACTAGCGACGTTATTAGCGACGTTTCTTTGTGGTCGCCGATTAGCGACACATTAGCGACATTTTGCGACGATGTGGTGACATCAGATTATATGCCACGTCAGCAATTTAGCAACATTGTTAGCGACGTATATAAACGTCGCTAACAACGTCGCTAAAAATAGTGACGTATGTAAACATCGCTAAAACCGTCGCTAAATTGGGAAAAAAATAAAAATATATAGAATCCAGAATGCAAAATACAGAATCCAACAAGAATCCAGAATCCAAAATGCAGAATCCAGAATGCATAAATACACCTGGGTTCGTCGACCCCTTCGGTGGAATACTCAACACCGGCACGCACAATACATTCCATAATACATTCCAGAATAGATAAAATATATAAAGAACAAATAATATCCTCAACAGCTGATATAAGGTACAAATATAAAGAACAAAATCAATATCCTAAAAACAAAGTAAAAATGCAGAGTACAAAGTCCGAAAATGCAAAAAAAAAAACTACTGATCGCCTGGAGATGGAGCTGGAGCTGGAGCCGGAGCTGGAGGAGGAGCGCCACCAGATGACTGTCGTCGCAATGCAAGGATCGCCTGATACTCCTCCGGTGACAGGCTGACGAGCATGTCCTCCCGTGTACCGTCTGATGTAGACGATGCTCCCAGCGTACCAGCTGGTCGCTCCGTAGCCATCTTACGGAACTGCGATATTTGCTCGACCAACCGCTGCGTAGTCTCCTGTGTAGCGTGAGAAATCTGTCGCAGCGCCTCAGTCGTCTCCTCAAGCCTATCAAAATGTAAGATGAGCATAGGATCATCCGTATGCGGCTGCGGTTGCGGCTGCGACTGCGACGTCGCCATCCTTTGCAGCATCTCGTCACGCAGAGCTGCGATCTGCGCATCGATACTCTATTGGGCTAACAATGACTCCTCAGTCTGTGTGGGACCGGGCGCACTAGTGGCGGTCCTAGAGGCCTGTGACGCAATGAAGGCACCATAGGAGCCCGTACCATAGTACGTACCCCTATGCATGCCACCAACGGCCCTCATCCATATCTCGTCATCTGACTGAGCTGCAGTGGCCGGAGGCTGCTGGGTGGTGCTAGCTCCAGCTCCCTCTGACTGTGTCGATCCGGCCTTCCTAAGCCTAAAAAACTCGGCCTAGAAATAACATCTATATGAATTTTCTACGTAACTAAAAATGAATAGTAATGAACTAGCATTAAGTAAAACTTACGTATAACATCTATATGAATTCTCTACGTAACTAAAAATTAATAGTAATGAACTAGCATTTAGTAAAACTTACGTAGGTGTCCCGGGCCTTGTCGTCGACGAACCGCTCCAACCTTACATTACGCGCATCAGAAGCGAAATTAGGATATGCTCGATCGAAGAGCTTCCACGCTTCTCCATCAGATGGGTGATCCAACACTCCTTCGGTCTGTTGTTGATTGTGCCAACTCATATTTTTGGCAGTCTCTTTCACCATGAACAACCTCTGCAACCGCGGCGTCAACGGCAAGTAGTGCATTGAAGCAGTCGGTCTTCTAGACTTGTCAGCAGCAGTTGGCTTGTAGCGATCAGCACCACAGAATTCACACACTTCTGTATCCTTGTAATCTTTGTAGTAAAGCATGCATCCATTCTGACAGCAATCGATCTTCTCGTATCCCATCCAGAGGGATCTCACCATCCTCTTAGAGCGGTAGAAGTCTTTCGGTAACTTGGCACCCTCCGGCAAGATATCGTAATCAACTCGAGCACTCTATTGTAGCATTCTTGTGACATATTAAAGTCAGACTTTATGCTCAAGAGCCCAGTGATCACCGCTAAGGGTGAATGGTCCTCACAACCAGGGTACAAAGGAGTCCTTGCATTCTCCAGTAACTCCATGAACTTCGCGGCATCGGCATTCGGTGCCTCCTCAGCTACGTCACGATTGTATGGATCAAAACTAGGCTCCGCAGCGTCGATGACCATGTTCACGTACTCATTTTCGATACCAGCTCTGTTGTGTACATTCATATAAGGCTCCACATAAGGCTCCACATAAGGCTGTTCTTGGAATGCTAAAGGTACAAGCTCTCCGTGTGCGGTCCACTGGTAGTAATTCGGAAGGAAACCCTTTGTATATAAGTGATACATCACATTCAATTCTGGTTGAAACTTCATGTTCCGACATTTTGCATACGGACACTTAATGTCCATGCCGTCCATGGATTGAGGAAACGCCTTCGCGAATTGGAGGAATTGTTCTACTCCGGCGATGTATTAATCTCGTACACCGCACCTGTCTTCTCGAATGCGGTTGTACATCCACGAACGGTTTCGCAGATACATGGATATAGCCATTTTTAGATATTTGCAAATATGAATAAACTTCAAAACTGAAACGAATATACTACATATTATTATGTAATATATGACCCACAACTAGGACCCCAACAAGTTTCAATTATTTGGAATATATTAAGTGCAGTTTAGAAACTAGAGGTTGCTAGATAATATCATATATCTGAAATGCTGAGATTAAGGGGTCATGGCCATCATAATTCTCCAAATATAATGCATCTCACAAGTCTAGAGAAATTGTCCAAGTCCCCATTGATAAAAATCCCTGAGTATGAGTAAACTTCTCAACTACACTATCAAAATCCTAACATAAGTAATAAGTTGTATGGATGCCGACATCTTGTAGGTCTTTTGACATCTGTCTATGTAAGCCCCCTCATTTTTTGAATCTTATTTTTAATTATTTTATATAGATATTTTAGTTTATTAAAGTTAATAATGACTATGTTAGTAGTTTTTCGTAGCTTTGATTTTTGAAGCACAACAAATATTGTTTTCTCAAATCCAATTCCATATTGGAATTCTAGACTCATCCACCTTCAGTTTGATATATCATGTCCCATCTAATTTTACTTTTCAATATTCCTTTGACTTTGCGCAATGTCGGGCCAACTTAGGCCAATTTGAGCCATTGCGTAATTTTAAGCCAACTTCCAGTTTAATTTTTGGACTTGACATAGCTCGAAACCGTATGACCCAATATATGGTTTTAATTCATTTTGAGTCTACAATGCACATGCCTAGGGTGTACCATCTAATCGAGTTCTCATGTGCTACTTATTTGTAAATGGCACATGAGACTCATTAAATTGATTTTTGGGTCCAATTTGACTAGTAATGCTACTCGGACCCTAACCTAGTCAACCCTACTAGTTAGAGCCTAACTAGGAGTAACAAAAATCAAGTATACATATATTTAAGGGAATTTTAAGTATTAAATTGCAGCCATATGCAATATTCCCTTATATATTTGGCTTGGTCAAACATCTAACCAAAATAGGAATCCTATTAATAATAGTAAGATTTGGAGAACCAAATCCTATCCAAATTTGATCAAACCAAAGCCCATGCACTAAATATATATATACCTATCAAACCCTAACCATCCTCCTCTCTCATAACCACCCACTACTCTAGCGGCCACCACTCCAAACCCGAAACCCTAGCCAACCCCCCTTTCTTCACAAAATATAAATTTCTCCTCAATTTTGCGCCAACCACCACCACTTGGACGTCCCTCTCAACATCCTCTTCCACCCTAGCAACTATATGAGCAACCTTGCGGCCGTTAGAGAGGTGCACGACGCGCTACTTGGGCCGAAACTCCGTCGAATCAAAGTCTGAAATGTCACAGCAGGTTAGTCAAATTGTAGATGATGTTTCACCCACTTTTTCTCATCTTTTTCTCCTCAAACCAAATCTGAGAGTTACCTTTGTGTGTCTAGTCTAACCTCTGATCGCCGGATCCCCTAGTTCCAAGTGGTTTGCCCGTGGCGTTGATTCTACGACAGGGTATCCAGAACTGACGAATTCTGTTGCGGGCTACTTTTTGCCTATCTAAGATTAGTTTCTAGCCTTTTAATATTTTTATTCAGAATTTAGACATCAATACCTTTCGGGCGCATATGAGAAAGTTAGGTTTTGCATCCGTTTGCTATTTTTAAAAATTTATGACATTTGTCATATCACCAAACTCCGAAAAATTATGTTTTCCTTGTGTCCAAAAGTGTCAAAACTCCATGAATCCATATTAAACTTTATTTTGTGCAAAGTTCAACATTATATATACTATTTTAACTAATTTATGTAATTTTTATATAATTGATTATTTTTATTTTATCATTGTTTCAGAACTAAATTAATTGGTCGATTTGAGGAAGTCATATGTGGCATTGACATAAGACCTCTTGTGAAAGGGTTTCCTATTGAAAATAGCATTATAGCAATATATAAATATTTATAGATAAATTTCAGAATTTAAATTTATTATTTTTTTATAATTGCAAAATATTTACGAGAGGATTTGGTACCTATATGTACTTATATAATAGATGTAGTATCGTACCAACGTTATGACAACTAGGAGTCATAAATACTCATATAATTTATATATGGTATGTTGATATAGAATATTAAATATAGTATATTATTATAGGTGAGCTTGGGAGGATCGACAAGGACACCAGAGTTGGACAGGGTTACCCGCAGACAGCAGTTACAGGCAAGCGTGCCTTGCCATCATTACAGATCTTTCTTTTCTGTCTTGTTATTTTTTTATTAGCATTACATGACGTAGGACGTTGATACTTAGTGTCTGTTTATAGACGGGTGCCGATGTCATGATATTGACATCGAGTATTGACATTAGGCATTACGTTCAAACTGATGTGTCCATTGACACGATTGGCCACAGGACACCGACACATTCATGATGCGAGGTTTACATGACTATTCGTGGTATTAACCTTGTGTTTGCATTCTAGATTTCTTTATCAATATTGCTTTTACTTTTGAGATGACTGTACAAACTTGACATTGATAGATTCTAGACATAGGGATTGGGGAGAACTTGACTACAATATCAGACCTATTGTCGTGTGGCCCGTTGTTTAGTGACCTTTATCTCTGTAGCAGAGTAAAGGATTATCACTATCGAGAATTGATTGTCCTTGGTGCCATGACACAGGTACTGGGGACAATACCCTGCTGAGGTGCTAGTGAGCCTTAGTGGAAGGGGTCTGGTATTCTAGAAAAGTATCTCACTTGCATAGCACATAGACGGATACAGTAGATTGCCTTAGTTCATATTTTTATTTTTGTACTTTGGTATGTATATTATGCACCTTGCTAGTCCTCTGAGGACCTGACTATTTTCCAGGCTTAGACGTAGCTGAAGACTACCCAGAGGTTTACGGTTCGGAAGCTGAGACCGGAGGCGTACCGGCACAGGAGGATGAGATAGTGCCAGAGGATTTTTTATGATCATGTTATAATCATTTTTAGTCTTGCTACATTATTTCCTTTTCTTTTCATCAGACTTGTAGTTGATTTGTACTTTCTTTCTATTTCTATGATTTCGGGATGATTTACCCGCACAGACTTCATTACTTTTATTGCTGGACATTTGACATATTTTTTTATTTATTCTTGATCTCTTTGTGGACTCTGTGGATGTGATTAGATGTATATACTTGTGGACTGTGTTGTATTTCTTGGTGTTATCATGATTTACAGCTTAAGTATTTCGCTAATGGGCTTGTTGTGTAGCTTAGCCCATTGGTGAAGTGCTACTGGCATGTATTCGTATACCTGGTCCCACGTATTTTGGGACTGGAGCGTTACAGTCTAACAGCAATTACAAGGACATCAAGGACATTAGAAGACATGCCACATCCTTTCACATCAAGTGAGACAGCAAGGACATTAGAAGACATGAATTCAAATGATGACACCCCAATGGGGACAACATGAAGACATTATATATTATTCTTGTCAATTAACTGGGAATGCTGTAGGGGGACTTCATTTGCCCTGGGGATCAGGCAGGTTCTCTAAAGAGACCCAGCACTACATAGACAAAAGAAAAAGATGAACTTTTCAGAGAGACATCCACATAAATCTTTTCCAATCAGTGTAATAGTATGATGGTTTATCAACTCCATTTTATGACTCAGATGCAAATGACTATACACGAATGGACTTAAATGTTTGAATGCCATATCTTTCATGAATATAAATAACTTCCAATGAATACCAAAACAATAGGACTTGTCATAATATTTTAGGATTTTGCCTTAGTTTCTAGAAGTTGTTTACAATGAAGCAGCCTCAAATAACCATACAATTCTTTCTTCCTTAGAAGTTAGTTTATCTACTTTGCCATAGTTGGTTGCCTTTTAGCAGATGAATAATGAAACCAGTCACAATCCACTATCTCTTGATCCAAAATATTTATTCCACATCTCATTTTTAGTTCTAATTTCTAATTCAAAAGCATGTGTCATGAAGTCCTAAATTAAGTCTTACTCTTTCCCTTGGTTGCCTACTCATGATACACATCGTGTATCGATTTGCTTGTCGATTGAATCATGTATTATGTATCATATCGCATATCGTACATACAATAACTCTAGGAGTTTAGGTTTATATTTCTAAATCCATATAGCAACATAATTTAATATATTCTTTTCTTAAACTTTTATTTATTTCATATTTACAGGTATATCTAGTTCCATAATCAAGATTCAACACATTACATTGACCGAAGTAAAAAATAACAATACTACCAATTATCCCATATGCATCCTATCGGATCAACCAATACATAAAAAGATGGTAGTAATACCGTATCTTATGATATGTATCGTGTATCGTAAGATACTAACAACGTAGCACTTTTCCACAACGTAGCCTTTCCTTTCCGTGGAGATCCCTATCTTCTCTTTCTAAAGATGCAAGGTAGCTAGTCATGTGTGACCTCATAACTAAGTTTGATAGAAACTAGCTCGATCGACTTAGATCATCACGTACGATTGCATACACCATACGCCATGAAAGACGATTCTTATAATTAATGAAACTCTTTGTCCCCGAGCCACCCCCCACTCACCACCCGACCACCCCCCGGCCACTGCCCCTCCCCCCCCCACAGCCCCGTACCCGCCAACCACCCCCAGCCCCCCTTCCTCACCCCCAGCCGCCCTCACCTCACCTGCCCCTCCTCCCCAGCCACCCCCCACTCACCACCTGACCACCCCTCCCGCCCATGCCCCTCTCCCCCCACATCCCCGTACCCCCAACCACCCCCAGCCCCCCTTCCTCACCCCCAGCCGCCCTCACCCCACCTGCCCCTCCACCCCAGCCACCCCCTACTCACCACCCGACCACCCCCCGGCCCCTGCCCCTCCCCACCCACAGCCCCGCACCCCCAACCACCCCCAGCCCCCCCTCCTCACCTCCAGTCGCCCTCACGCCCCTGCCCCTCCCCCCCAGCCACCCCCCACTCACCACCACCCGCATCCCCCCTGCCCCTCCCCCCCAGCCCCTCACCCCCCAACCACCCGCACCCCCCTCCGTGCCCCTTCCCCCGAGCCACCCGCACCCCCCAACCACCCACAACCAAATTATAGAGAGAGAGAGGGGGGAGTTACGTACCAGAGAGGGAGGAGAGTTCGCCGCACCGGAGGGGAAAGTTCGCCGCAATGGAGGGGAAAGTGAGGAGAGAGAGTGAGAGAGTGAAAATGGGAAATAGGGCGAAATGAATCCGGGGGGCGGATTTTAATTAAATTTAGCGACGTTGTAAGGAACGTCGCTAAATTCGTCGCTATTAGCGACGTTACGGCGACGTTTAGCGACGAAAAGCTCATTTAATTAATACACGTCGCTGGCACGTCGCAATTGTCGTAGCTAATAGAGACGATTAGCGACGTTTAACGTAAATGTCACTAAATTGCAAGAATTAGCGACGTTTTAACTAACATCGCTAATTTACGTCGCTAATATAGTAGATTTTAGTAGTGTATTTAGATATATCTTCATATATATATATATATATATATATATATATATATATATATATATATATATATATATATATATTTATATATATATATATATCTTCATATATATATATATATATATATATTCAAAAAGTATGTGTATCTTAAAATTTCAATAGTATTGTATTCCATATTTGTATAATGTGTATCGGATTTGCTTGCATGACTTTGCAACCTAGTTATTAGAAGAAGTTAAGAATCATTTTTAGTGTTTACTCATTTTACTGTGTTGTGCTTAATGCCTTTTCTTGTAAAGGTTAGTCCAAATATGGAGAAAGGATAATTACATTAGAAAAAAAGACATCTAGCACAGAATATTGTAGGATCTCTACGAAAATTAAATAGTCAACAAAAAAAAAGGAAATAATGGCTTTGTTGTTGTTGTCGTCGTCGTCGTCGTCTACTCTATTTGTAGAAGTCTAATGAACTATTAGTGTTTTGTTCAAATGAAGAGTGCGGAATGACCAACAAAGTTTCTACTTATGGAGATGTCTATAGCTATGGAATACTACTGATGGAGCTATTTACTGGAAAGAGACCAACGGATGGTGCTTTTAAGGAAGGCCTAACTTTTCGTACGTTCGTCAATGATGGATTTTCTGAAGCGGTCATGAGCACCATAGATGAGCGCTTGCTAGCAAATGGAGTTCAAGCTAGTGACCATTCTCAAACTATAAATAATGCAAAAACTTTTGAATGCGTTTCTTTGGTGCTAAGAATTGGTCTCCTATGCATAAATGATTTGCCAACGGAGAGAATGGAGATTAAAAGGGTAAGGAACGAACTAAATAGGATCAAGAACATATTCTTTGAGAAATAATGTTGCAGTGAATTGTAACATGGTCAATTCTACTAGCATGTAATTCTACAACTAAATGTGATATGCTTTAAATTTCAGTATATATCACTCTTGTATTAGACTTGTTGTATATTAATAAAAGTTCATGTTTATGGCATTATATTTATCCTTCTCTTACTTTATTTCGATTAACAAGGTCACTTCTAGTGACATATATTGCCAAAAAAATTATACTTGGTTGTTTGTTATTATCTTTGGAGGAAATGAGCAACTTTTGACAGTAGCATCCCGGCTGCTTCTATAAGCTACCAAACTTCTGTAACAAAGATATCTAGGGATATGAAGGTCTTCTATTGATGCCAAATGGCCAAAATCAACATTGACTTGGAGTTGTGAAAATCTTTGAAGCCAGTTGGGTCCACATCTGAATTAATTTTTGGATATTATGGTATTCTACTGTTGCCATTTTTTGGGATAATTTTATGCTATTTTTTAAATATTGTTCTTCAGATTTAGCTTCTTTTTTTTACTGTTAGAATTTGATTAACTGAATCCCATGAAGAGGACTTAAAAGGGACTCGTAGGGCAATAATTGATTCAATTTTACTTAATCTTAGGCTTTGAGTTTGAGCTCTTGCTGCATGTGGCCAGTTGCTTGGAAGAACCCACATCCTTTAATCCAGTCTCGAGTGCTCGCACCAGGTTTTCAAAGTAGTTCCTTGTTAGTCACACTGGAAGAAGAAAAGATTATGTAAATATCAAGCCAGCAATGAGCTGCTTATGGATTTGAAAGAGTACAGCAGGCAACAATGTTGGAAAAGTAAATTTATATTTGAATTATTAATTAATTAATAATAATAATTATTTTCTTACAACGAATTTATGACAACGAATTTATTCAACGAATCTATTAGAAAGATGTACGAATCTATTGAAAATGTATCTTTTCCATTGTATCTCTTTATCATTTATAAAAGCATAAGTGTTTCAAGCATTGGACACACAATAACACATTCATCCATCTAGCATTAAGTCTATGTTGAGAGTAAATAAGGGACTTTAGTCCCACATCGGTTAGATGTAATATGAAGAGGGGTTGGACCCTCTATAAGTAGTAGGCAGTAGCCCTCAATAAAATTATCTGAGATATTAGACTCATTTCAATATGGTATCAGAGCCATAACTCTCTCTCTCTCTCTCTCTCTCTCTCTCTCTCTCTCTCTCTCTCTCTCTCTCCACAAAAAAAAAATATTTTTTCCCCCTTCCCCCCCAAGCCGCCGACCTCCCTCCAGCCTTCTCCAAGGCCACCGACCCCCCACTCCCTGCCGCCCGCCCCCCCCCCCCACTCCAGGCCGCCGACCCCCCCACTCCTGCCGACCCCGCCCCCCCTGCCCATCCAGCACCTGCCGACCCTCCCCCCCCCGTCGCCGACCCTCCCCCCCCCACGCCGACCCCCCCTCCTCCTCCCTCTCAGCAGCACCCCGCCCCCCTTGCCCATCCAGCAGTTAACCGCCCCCCCATCCAGCAGTAACCCGCCCCTCCCCCCCCCCCTCGCCCCGCCCTTTTTAGGGCTACAGCCGCCCTTTTTAGGGTTTTCGCTGTTCTAAAAAAAACAGATTTTCTTCTCTTTAGAAGATCTCTGTTGTTGACTTCGAGAATCAGTACCTTCTTTTTAGAAGCTCTACTACGAATACGAAATCTCTTTAGATTTTTTTATCTCAGAAACGTTGTCTTTACAATCGTTTCTGCACGGCTGGTATACCTCTGGTTTGTCTCATGCAAGGAGGCACAACTACGTTGGTTATCCTTGAGCCGTCCGAACGCGTTATCATGACGCGGTTCTAGTTGGTCGTATAAACTACGACATATCAGTGAGGGATCTCGTTTTGTTGTTTCCCCCGGTAGCTGACTAAGACGAAGACGACTCCAAAGAAGACGACTCAGGAAACAACAACACCTCACTGATTGCAGTTGAAAAAGTCATGGATTCCATCTATGGAAAGTTGACAGCAGAAGAAATGAAGGCCCTGGTCGAGGATCTCCTGACCAAGAGATTACCGGAGGCAACCCCACGCGTGACCCATACTGATGTGGATCCGTCACCGTACAAAATGGGGAAGTTGGACAAACTGGAGACAAAGTTGGAAGGCACGACCAACTACTTGAAATGGTCACGGCAGGCGATGCGGACGCTGAAGGGACGTGGCTTGGTTGGTTATGTAGATGGCCACACCAAGGCCCCTGTCGATCACTCCTGGAAGGAGTTTGCTGTATGAGACATTGTCAATAATGTCGTGGCTGGTTGGTTGACAGCCTCTTTGACCGACCAAGTGTCGGGTAACGTTGAAGCAATGGAGGGAGCTGCTGATATCTGGAGAACGTTGAAAGATATGTACTCCGGTTCGGGTAACCCCATGCGAGTCTTCCAACTGCAGGATGAGCTCGATAGGGTAATCCAAGACGATCGTACCATCTCTGAGTACGCTGCCTTGTTGAAGAAGTACTGGTCTGATCTTGACCATTATGGTCCTCTTGGCATGGAGGATGCTCAGGTTGAACCGGCCTTTGCAAAATATTTTCAGAAATTTCTGGATTATATCTCGCGGCAACGGATGATAAAGTTTTTGAAGGGGCTCAACCCAGCGTTTGAGCAACGGCGGAATGTACTTCTCGTACAACCGACGCTGCCGACATTAGAAGACGCCATAGCTGCCATGGCACCAGAAGAAGCACGGTTGAAGCTGATGCCTACCAAGGGTATCTTCCAAGGGGAGCAGGCCGGAGTTGACACATCTGCTCTTGCCACTTTCACACAGCCTCCTTCTACGGGAGGCGTTTGCCACAACTGTGGTAACACAGGGCATTACATCCACTTTTGCCCAAAACTGACACGGACTCCCTCGAATGGTCGGGGTCGTGGTCGCGGTGGACGACGAGGTGGTCGAGGCAGCTACAGTGGTGGAAGGGGCACTTACTCTAGAGGCAACAAGGCGCATCTGGCGGATGAAGGTGGGGACAATCAGCTGGCGGACATCACTCCATTTGAGAGAGAAGTTCTCGAGAAAATACGCGGCTCAAAGCTTAGTTCTGGTGAAAGACAAGTCATTCCTGGGACGCCGTCCACTACAGGAGATTACTGCACTTACTTCTCCCAAACCAGTACCGGTATACCTCCGCGTGCTCTTGTATCTGTCTCTCAGCCAGCTTGGATTATGGACTCTGGGGCATCTTGCCATGTCACGGGGTCCCGAGGAGAGTTCCGGGAATACTCTACTCTAACGCCGCCAGAAAGCATTCAGACTGCTGATGGTACCTCCAGGCCTATTATGGGTAAATGCACTGTTGATTGCACTCCTTCCATCACTCTATCTAATGTCTTACATGCTCCGTCCTTTTCTGTCAATCTTATTTCCATTAGCGCCATTATCCTTGATCTAAATTGTATTGTTTCCTTTGATATTCCTAAGGTAACTTTTCAGGAGAAGGGAACGGGGAGACGACTGGGCACTGGCACATGGCATAAGGGTCTATGGTACTTGGACAGGAATGGTCTGGATAGAGCACTGGCATCTTTGGTTGCAGACGCCCAACCGGAAGTCCGAAGTCGAAGTGTCGAAGCCGAGCTGCTCCTCCACCATCAGCGTGTAGGACATTCTTCTTTTTCCGTTATTAGTCGACTGTATCCGTCCTTATATCAAAAAGCAAATAAAGAGTTGTTAGTTTGTGATGCTTGTGAGTTGGAAAAATATACCAGAAGCTCCTATGTGCATTCTGGGCATCGATGTTCTGCTGCTTTTGATATGATTCATTCCGATGTGTGGGGCCCTTGTCCTACAAACGGGGTTAACGGTTATAGATGGTTTGTTACTTTTATTGACTGCTCTACCCGCGTAACGTGGGTCTACCTGCTGAAGAATAAAAGTGATGTTTTTGAGGCATTTCAAAGCCTCCATCAACGGGTGAAGACACAGTATAATGCTCGTGTTAAATGTTTTCGGTCGGATAATGGGACGGAATATACCCATAAGAGGTTTGCTGCGTATTTATCCTCTCATGGTATACTCCATCAAACCTCTTGTGCATATACACCGGCTCAAAATGGTGTTGCCGAACGAAAAAATAGGCACCTGCTGGAGGTAGCTCGGACGATGATGCTGGCTATGAATGTCCCTAAATTTTTGTGGAGGCAAGCTGTCTTGACAGCCTCTTATCTCATCAACAGGATGCCCTCTCAATTACTGGACTGGAAGACGCCTTTGGAAATGCTCACGGGGACAACTGCGTACACCGTTCCTCCGAAAGTATTTGGTTGCGTATGCTTCGTACACGATAACAGGCCTGGTGTTGGTAAGCTAGATCCTCGCGCACTTAAGTGTGTCTTTGTTGGGTACACCGGGACACAGAAGGGTTACGTATGCTGGAGCCCGGTTGAACGGAAGCTGTTTGTAAGCATGGACGTTACATTCAGAGAGCTGGAACCTTATTATGGTTCGGACGAAGGTTCTGCGTTTGGGAACACGCCTCACATAGCGAGTGTTAGACGTGAGGGGGAGGTAGTACGCCCAAACGTAGTTGTCGGATCGGTACCTTGTCCTGTCGTGACAAACTGGCCGAAAGGGGAAGAAAGCATCAATGATACTGATACGGAGGATGAAGAAGACAATACGTACATTACGCAGGGGGAGAAGCAGACAAGGGAAAAGGAGCTCCAAGTTTACAGAAGAAGACAGCAGAGGTCCAGTACTGTGCCGTACCCTGTGCCTATAGTGCCAAGTCCCTCGTCTACTCCTGTCCCGACTCCTGAAGATGTTACTCCCGCACCGGATCGCTCGGATTCGGAAGCGGATCTCTTCGATTCGGATGGTATGCTTTCTCCACCACCCATTGCTCCCTTAAGGAGGTCTTCTCGCATTAATGCGGAAAAGGCTCCTATTCGTTATAAAGATTATGAACATGATATCGCCAACTACCTATCTTATTCTAATATTTCTTCGACTTATCAAACATTCCTCACTTCGTTAGACTCCACTTCTTTACCTAAGAATTGGCAGGAAGCAAAGAAGGACCCAAGATGGAAAGCCGCAATGATGGAAGAACTTGGAGCACTAGAGAAAAATAAGACATGGGAGCTGGTGCCATTACCTGAAGGGAAGAAAGCTGTGGGATGCAAATGGGTTTACACAGTGAAAGAGACACCAGAAGGAAAAGTTGAACGATACAAGGCGAGACTGGTTGCAAAAGGCTATACCCAGACATATGGTATCGACTATGATGAGACTTTTGCCCCAGTAGCGAAGATGAGTACCGTTAGAACACTGGTCTCCATTACAGCAAACTATGGGTGGAAGCTACACCAGTTAGACGTAAAGAACGCATTTCTTCATGGAGACCTACAAGAAGAAGTATACATGGAGACTCCTCCGGGGTGCTACTCTGTGTCAGATTCAGGTGAAGGAACGTCACATGGAAAAGTGTGCAAACTGAAGAAGTCGCTGTACGGGCTGAAGCAATCTCCTCGAGCCTGGTTTGACAGATTCAGAAGGGCTGTCACTGGCATGGGGTACCATCAGACAAATACAGATCATACTGTCTTCCTCCAGCATGCAAGGGGCCATATTACTATACTTGCTGTATATGTAGATGATATAGTGATCACAGGTGACGATGTAGTTGAGATCACTAAACTGAAGACGAAACTCGCCAAAGAGTTTGAGGTGAAGGACCTGGGAGAGATGAGATACTTTTTGGGTATCGAGGTGTGTGATGGTGAACAAGGAATTGTTCTCTCACAAAGAAAATATGCACTAGATCTGCTGAAGGAGACAGGAATGCTGGGATGCCGAGCAGCAGTCACTCCAATTGACCAGAAGTGCAAGATGGGAGCAGAAGCAGGAAAGCCTGTTGATCGCGAAAGGTATCAAAGGCTAGTAGGCAGACTGATTTATCTAAGGCATACTCGCCCTGATATCTCATTTGCAGTAAGTGTTGTAAGCCGCTATATGCATGATCCAAGAACGGGTCATATGGATGCAGTATTTCAGATCCTAAGATATCTGAAAGGGACGCCGGGAAAAGGACTGTGGTTCAAGAAGAATGGATGCACAGATGTTGAGGGATACTGCGATGCAGACTGGGCAAGCTGCATAGACGACAGAAGGTCTACCACAGGGTACTGTGTTTTTGTAGGAGGAAACCTGGTTTCATGGAGAAGCAAGAAACAGTCAGTGGTAGCACGGTCGACAGCTAAAGCAGAATACAGAGCAATGGCTATAGGAGTATCAGAATTGCTATGGATAAAGGCGCTGCTGACAGAGTTGAAGCTAGACAAGGGGACACCATTGCGCCTTCTGAGCGATAGTCAAGCTGCGATAAGTATAGCGAACAATCCGGTTCAGCACGACAGAACGAAGCACATCGAGATCGATCGATTCTTCATCAAGGAAAAGCTGGAACAAGGGATACTGAAGATTGATTATGTTCGCTCAGAAGAACAAGTGGCAGACTGTCTGACTAAGGGTCTTAGTTCATTGAGTCTGTCAAAGCTATGTAACAAGATGGGGATGATTAATATCTATCGCCCATCTTGAGGGGGAGTGTTGAGAGTAAATAAGGGACTTTAGTCCCACATCGGTTAGATGTAATATGAAGAGGGGTTGGACCCTCTATAAGTAGTAGGCAGTAGCCCTCAATAAAATTATCTGAGATATTAGACTCATTTCAATAGTCTAAGAGAGAGAGAGAGACTAGCAACATTGCTTTGTCGAGTTCCTACGGTGTAAAGTGCTGCTACCGAAGGAGAAGAGCCGTTGTATCCTGGGAGACTAATCGCCATTAAACCGTAAGCAGCAGTGCGGGACGAATATTGTCTTAAGGACAGTGAACCTCGATCTTGGTTAGATTATTATTTTATATTTTAATTTCGGTGTCTAAATACAGAGTTGAGAATTAGTTCTAACAAACAATAATTGTACGAAGCTACATTCTTTAGAAAGATAATTGAGATGCTGTTTATGCAAAAGTAATCACACAATATTCTATATAAATTCTAAAATATATTCAAATTACACACCTGAATCAGAACTTGACAACCCATTTTTATAAATAGAAAGAATAATACGTCTCTATGGTTCGATCCACTTATCTTTTGCCGTCCAACTTGGATCTTATGCCTCTTTTCGGTAACTAAAAGGGTCACTCGAGTTTGGCAATTAAATAAAAGGGCCTCTCTTCGGTAACTAAAAGGGTTACTCGAGATCGGCACTTAACTACTAAGGTGTCTTCCTTCTCCCACCTCAGGCCCTCTCTTTTTCCCAACCAATTGGACTCATGTATGTCCCAACCAAGCATAATTTAATCAAATTACTCACCGATTAATAGGGATTACTTACTGGATTATTTTTTCTCAAAAAATAATGATAACAATTAAAAGTACTAGAAAAAACTTTAGAAGAACTAATTACAAATAGAAGACCATATATATACACGTACATGTCAGCCTCTAAATAACAATAACAATTATGAGAGGCCAATCACAAACATATCAAACATAAAAGAAATAATATGGTAGTTTGAAGCTAGGAATAAGTATGATGTCTCTATCACTACTAGGAATAAGTATTAAGAAAAAAAGAAGAAGAAGAAGAAATTCTTAAGAGAGAAATCATAGCTAGTAAAAAAACAGAGGAAACAAATTATGGATGGAAGAAGAAATTAGGGTTGATGATTGGGAAATTGGGGTTTCAATCAGGTTTTATCCACAAAAATGAACGGTTTTGGTTGTGTTTTATTATGACTAAGCCTGCTGCCAAACTGAGACGAACAGAGGTTAATCACGTCGATTAACAAAAATCGGCAAATACTCATTTTGGCAGGCTAAGTGGTCTGGCTAATTATTGGCCCGATTAAAAGAAAATTAACTAGGCCAGGGGCCAAAAACTTGTAATCGACAATTAATCAGCCTTGTAAAACGGTTTTAATAACATGGTCCCACCGAACTCGTCTGGCTCTTGTGGTAGGCGGACGGTTCCGGGATCAAACCGCGGAAGAGACGTGGGTAGTAGGCCCAAATGGCATGCAACGTAACATGTAACGTGCACAGGGTCCCGCGCGTTAGGGCGGGCATCTCCAAAAAGAAAAAGAAAAAAGAACACATTGGTCCCAACAAATCCGAGTAGAATCGTGTTGAATCTAGTTGATTTGTGTCCATGTTGTGTCAGAAAAAGATTTAGGTGTTTCGGTGTTTGTGTTATGAATAATGACTGAACCTTGTTCTGGACTCCTGGGGAACATTGTATGACAAGTAGTACATACTTTTTGCTATAAGAAGAGGTCCACATTGTTAATCCCCATTATAAGCTTGCATCAGTTTCATTTCATGAGGTCCGTTTGGATAGAAATGTGGACTTCGTCACCCACTTTCCATTTTTGCTGTTTGGCTAGCAAGGGGGTGGAGTGGGCGATTGAACCACTTAGTTCATGTACCTGGTGTGCACGAGGCGGAAGCGAGCGCACAAACAATACTTCAACCAAAACAAGACAATTAACAAGGAACAAATACCGAACAAGTATCACAAGATCAACTCGCACACACACAAGTTTAGCGTGGTTCGATCAAGAGCGACATACTCCACGGGACAAGAAAATATATATTATATTGAGTCAATCAAGAAACGTTACAAAGAGTTATAGACAATACCACAAACAGCAACCCTATCCTAATGAGACATCCAACGAGCTTTCCTTCAATCTCTCTTGAAGGTTCCTTCAATGGCCTCTAGAAACCCTAGAAAAATTCCTTCTTGCTCTAGCACTAATACTCTCAAGCAATAAACCTTCCAATTTGACCCTACTGTCATGCACACACAAGATTTTTCATCCCACCGAGACGGATCTGTTGGAGTCCAGTCTGGATTTGGTAACAACATATTTGTGAAATCCAAATTTAGTTAAATATTTGATTCAATTAGATTTGGATGTCCATAATTGATGTTGTGCTATTTTAGATATTCCAGATGCGAGCCATGTTGCAGATATGCAAGTTATGCATCTGCTGTCACGGCGAACAAGTTCTTCGAGCCAACATCTTAGGTGATTTAATCTTGGTTTCTAGAAGTGCAACTATGGTAGTTTGCTCCCTCCTTAACTCATCATTGCATTCCCTCCATCTCCCAATAGAGCAGACTCCACGAACATTCCATGAGATCAATGACATGGGTTCATATCGGACTCCCCAATAGGTCTGTCGAGATTGTCGCTATGGACGTCAATAGTCTCTTCCGCGGCACAATCAGCCAACTCGTGATCCTCCTCACCTTGCCTTGTAGACAACTCTGGGTGGACCTCCTTCCATCTAGGGTTATCCATGCATAACGCCTCCCTACCGCCAAGCCCATCATGGGTAGATAACCCCGCATCTTCCTGTGTAGACGTGGCGAGACGTTTCCGACTTGAATTACCAAGCGTTAGCTTAGCCAAACATTCTTTATGAGAGCTACCGCGAAGGCCATGATGTTGTGGTTCTCCTCGAGCGTATCCAACCACCTCTCTCTGCCGCATAAGGACCCCAATTGGTGGACTTTGAATCTCCACCCTAGGAGCCTGGAACACCAAGCTACGACTACTAACCTCTCCGGCCACCCCACCTCTCTAGCATCCATAGCACGAGGCGATCCATTACTACCAGGTACCTTGTGTAGCCCGATGTCAATCTCAATCTCCATCCCATGACTGCGCCGCTCCCCACTACCATCACCAGAATTCACCCCTACTGAATCTGGGGCCTGCTCTTCCGCTGTCATCCTACACTCCCTAGGTGAGTGTCCAAAGCAATGACATATATGGCACATAGGAGGTACCCACTCGTACTCAACACGTTGTCTATACACATCCCCCGACGAAACTTCATACTCCACGAAACGAGGTAGCTCTTTATTCGCAGATATCTCGACGAATACACGAGCGTAGCCCAATCTTGTCCTATAAGCAGTCGCCTTATCCGCTTTTATAGGGGTTCCCACCATACTTGCTAACTTGGTTAGCATACCAATACTCCAATAATTTATTGAGCGAATCCAAATCGGGACCGAGTGCAAAACTTCCTTTTCGTAGCGATGATCATGTGTCCACGCCTTCATGATAATTAAACGGCCATCGAAGGTCCAAGGTCCACCCTAAAGAACTTTATCCATATCCTCCTTCACAGAGAATTGAACGTAGTAAAAACCATTATTCTAGAGAAAAAATTGATGGCACCCTTAGGTTGCCACATGCGATTAGCATACGCACAAATCTGGCCGTAGAACGGCTTGTTACCTAATATATAAAGAACCACCGTGTTGCACCAGTATTCAGCAGTCTCTGCAAGATCTTCTTCTGTGAATAATTCCCTTTCTCCTGTTGCGATCTTTATTAGAGGAACAAATTGCATATGTCCATTGTCAGTATTGAACCCAGACCAACATTAGTCAGCCCACGACTTGCTAATCACCTTCTCCGTCGTAGGTAGTTTGCCCTTCTCTGCCATGGTGGTGCGACGCACACCTTCATTATTCCCGCGCACATCCACCTGACCACCCCCAGCGGGAGATTTAGGGTTAGCACCCATGCCTGTGGTCGTCGGTAGATCACCTCTGTTCTGTGCTTTGATGGACATCCTTGATCGCCACTCCTCTGACATGGGTATCGATCCTCTCATGGCCTCGCCAACAGATCATTGTCCATCATACCCCACTTTTTTTTGACGAGCACCCACCGATGCCCTCACACTCCACCGACAACGAACCGTCGTCCATCTGCATGACCTTCCGGCAATTTGTGTCATGCTTCGACCCGAAAAATCGTTCGTCCTCGCATCGATTTATTTGAATCGTTCGTCCTTGTTGGGGCATGATGCCGTACGAGTCTGGAGTTGCACTCGTACTAGGCAAGATGAAAAGTTCTCAAATGGTTATCTTTGATTTGATATTAGCAATGGAAAAACAGGGTATACGAAACAATTCTCTTTATTGTTAATTGAACTGAGGTTACAAAGGCTTCCAATAGTCCAACTGAATTTGCTAGATTAGCTTATAACACTCAGGTTCTCTCTTGCCCACAAAGGATTTCACCGTTCTATATATCATGTCTTCTATATCATGGCCACATCATCCTGTTGCAAGTCTGAGCGTCAATGTGGTCACACGCCTCAATACGCTACGACAATCCATGGTTCAGCGCGTTCAAACGAAGCTCCACCGTGAGCAGACCATTCTCTGAACCTGCGAGCAAGCTAGTGGAGGATTAGTATATACTTTCGTCCTCGCTGTACTGATCAAAGACCCACTTTACTAAACCGACATTAAGTAGTGTATTGAATCATGCAATATACAAGTTAGTTCTTTCTATCCTTGTCTTAAGGTGAGTTTCATGGCATATTCAAAAGCAGTAAAACATGTTATCATGGCAAGCATGTTATTTGATTTGCATAAGCAAGCAGGCAAGCAACCAGTGGCGTAGCCAAAATTTTCGTCTAGGGGCACGATAATACAATTAATATTTTTTTTATAATAAATACATTTATAGTTCCAAAAATATTATATATTTGTTGTATTCTTCTCATTAAAAAAATCAAGTTCTCATTTCCAGTCCTACGTTGACTAGGAGTTCTCATATTTGTCCTTATATTAGTTTCTATCACTTACTCACTTGTGAGTTGTTGTGGACTAATCATGTGGGCCACACGTCCATGTCGTCATCACCATCCTGCTCGGTTCGGCGCGTGTAATATGTACGTGCCCACATCCCCGTCCATGTCTCCGTTTTAAAATACCAAACACATCCCCCCAAAAAAGAAAGATCTCCATCGGACAATTTCAAAAAAATTGCCATTCCTAATGACATATTTTTCTTTATAAGTGAGCTAGGAGGCATTCATATTATATATATAAAAGTGTGATAAAAAACATTATATATATAAAAGATAGTGATAAATTATTGAGTGTTGTCAATATAGAAATATATCTTATACATTTTTTTAGTGATGTATATACTGCTTTACTAATTTTCTTTTTGTTTTATGTGCACTACTAAGGTAAATCTTAAAAATACCAACATAGTTAGAAGCTTCAGTAGACTTTAGCAATTTGCCCATAGACATGTTCTTGAAAGTATACTACTGCGATTAGTTGATGTTCTATTTTTCCCTAAATATATTATTTCACCGATCTGACATCGCAATATTGTTGTAATATCATAATAGTTTTTCTATGCCCATAATAAAATTATATATATAATACTTCACAAAAAAATAAAAACAAAAACTCAAAATTTGAGGGGACTTAGCCGCACCCCTCGGCTCCATGTGGCTACGCCACTGCAGGCAACAATAGCAATCTCGTGTTAGTTTCGTGGCACAACATCATACCAACATCGACGCACTCGCCCTTGCACTGATACAAGGTGAATACGTCTATCATCTTTTCTGTCATGTTATAAGTGCTCTCTGTGTAGGATCCCAGTGTGCCTGTACTTTCGGCCTACTGTTCCTTAACTATATGAAGGTCGTTGGTGTACCCGCTCCAGAATGGAACTCTACCATGTTTCTCTTTTCTTTTCTTTTCTCAAATTGGATAACTCGACGTCCTCCCCGTACAGGTTGCTAGCCTCAAGTATCCGAAGGACGTCGAACTACCATCAATTGTGACTTATCACATTGGTAGCTGATCGCCAGTCATGCTCAAAAGATGTGCACCAATAATCATTCACATCCCTCCTAGGCCAAATGGTCCTGGTGTCCTGGCAAATATAACTCGTTCGAGGGAATCATCACACCCGTGCACGGACAATATCTCAAGTCCATTCGACCACGCAACGCGCGCGTCAAACTCATACAAACAAACATAGTCTTGAGTTCGAAACTCAGACTTTACGTCGTCTTGCATTTCTCTTTCTTTTAATGTCCATACTATTTCTATATTCTCACATTCTTTGCACAATTTCATTCTTCGTTTCAATGTTCAATGGCACCATGTACCAACTCAATGTTAACAACCTGAAGGCCCCGAATATTTCCAAGGCACCGTGCCATATTCGACAGTTCTGTCACATTCACGTCACAACTGTTCTTTTCACAACACGGCTATCTTTTATGATTCTCATGCACGTACGCACGTTTTGACATAATTGTTTTCTGTTCTTCGAGTCGTGCATGTGATGCACGCCTCGATACTGTAATTCCATATTCTATGCCTTAATGTTCAATGTTCATGGCTCGAGCACTAGGACACTCGCCTCAATAGTCTTTCAATGTGCTAGTCTTCTAATTCGTGCACGAGGGCACGAATGACTTGTGCATTGAGGCACTCGTCGATACAGTTATCCCATGTTCTTATGGCTTGTGCGCCGAGGCGCTCCTTTGAGATATTTAATGTTCATTAGCGACTCGTACATTTGATGTACGTTTTATTTTAATTGTTCTATCTAGTGTTCGACACGCACTATGTTCATCTATCGATCGAGCCACGTCCGTGGTCTCGATAGGTTAACTTAGCATACAATGGTACATTTTACTTAGTCATGAAGGCGTAGCAAAGAATGGTCAAAGTCCTCCTACTTAAGCCGATATGCCTTGTCGTTTTGCCGAGTCGATGCGGCTCGATTTCATAAATTTATTGCACGACCAACTCTTCTGACTTAGTCATTCGAGCACTTCGTGCTTCATTGAATTATACAACCGATTTAGCTTACCGAGCCTATGTCTCAGTCCATTGTGAGGCAGAGATTTGGTTTTGCGGTCTCCGTTGTAAATAAGGCAAAATGTCGACCTCTTATATTTCAGCGTAAACGTATAGTGTCACGTCCCGATTCGTAGAGTCATTTATTTACATATTTATCTCTTGGAATCGATCTTCTCCGCTTGGACGTGATATCGTACAAGTTTGGTATTGCACTTGTACAAGGCAATCATGGTATATAATTGATAATCTTCAAATAGGAGCACATCGCAGTAGCAGAAACAAACAAATTGAAGTTAATAAGGACAATCTTTTTCATTGAATAAAAATACATCACTTCTTTATAGCATCGGAGATAAAAGGATAACATGAAGTCACACAGAGATATATAGAACTTTATTCTCTTTATTGATAATTGAAAACGAGTACAAGACTTGTATTATAGTACAATGCTTACAACACATCTCACTTTACATTTAAAGCCAACTGAATAATGCTATAAAGCTTACATATGATACTTTGATACATTGGATTATAACTCGATATACCGACTTGGCTTACAACTCACTGGTACAACTGATTATAATGTTCTATACATTATGCCCTTTATAAACAGAAGACATCATCTTGTACAAGGAGAGCTTCTGCATGACCAACAAATCTTCGATGCCGCGGGATCAATCAAGCCAATCTCCATGTGTAGAACATCCCAAGCACAAGCACCTGCCCACAAAACGTGGGTCAGTACATCATCTATGTACTGGCGAGCAGAATCCAACTCACTCGCCTAAACCAACACTAACTGGTCAATTTTAGCAAGCATTTATCAGAATGATCTCTTTCTACTTGGGGCCTAGCACCAGTTTACATTTCATGAGCAGAAACATTGAATATGTAAACTTGTTATCTCCTTTCTTAGGTAAAGGCAATAATGAAACATACTTAGTGTTATCAAGTTCTGACAGTATACATTTAGAGGCGTCTTTTAAGCGTCGTTGAGTTAACATTAGCCAAACATGTTATAGGTATTCTTTTAGCAAGGCAACACTCGAGCATATTACATTTATTTGAGCATGTCATAGAGTTCTCTTTTAAAGGCAACATCATGACATCGTCTTGTTAGCATGATTTAAGCAGACAATTCAACCAACATATATTGCATATATCACATTTAAGTGATTTCTTACTGATATCCGACTCCGCGTACCTGCATAAGAATATAGGATAATATGATATACTTACTCTGTCTGCACAAAACATTCATTAGCATGCATCCTGACTACATGACCACTGGTGCTGCACAGCATTGAAGGACTTTAGCATATAGGACTTCCTAGGGTATAAGATGTGCCCTTCACCAGGTTGCGAGTCCAAATGAAGGTCCTAATACCGCGTGCCACCAAAGCATGTCGATTTCCTCCTAGGCTGACACGATCCCACCGCCGCGGGTACCGTTCGAGGAAATAATACCTTGTATACAAGTTTTCCCATGGTCATGCGAATGCGTGTCCGACTCGATCGTGTTCGAAGTCGCATGATAAAATATTAAGATAAGTAAAGGCAACAGTTCATTATCTTATCTTTCCAACATTACCACATGTTCACTTGGTGATCTCAATGATCCCAAGCCTCATCATTTCTCATTGCTCCAATCATTGCAACATTTCTCATATCATTCCTTTCTAAGAGGAACAAACAATATTTCATTCATCTCAATAGGACCTGCAACATTTCATTCATTTCATAGGAATATTATTCTTTCCTTTATTGCTTATAAGGAAACAGGCAACAACAATAGTTATGCAGAAGGTACATGATTCTAGCATTTTATTCAGTTCTTTGTGTTAATGGCATAACCAGTTTATTTCTCATGTATCATTCACGTAGCATCTCATTACTCAAGTATTTCATTGCTTAAGCAGTATTAATAGAAGGGACGTTACCAATTCATTTCAAGCATCAAGTCACATTAGCAGTTCAAGTGTGATTCATTCAGCAGTTCAATATTCATATGTTGTTCATTTCAATAATTTTCAGCATAAGCATCTCTATTATTCAGCAACTAAAATATGGGACATTTAAGGACAATTCATAGCATCATGTTACTCTATTTTATTAAGCATGAAGGAGTAAGGAGGAGGAAGGACAGTTCCACTCACTTGTATAAGAGGGTTTTCTTATTCCGATTGCACACATTCACACTAAGTGTAGCTCCACTAGCGAGCCACGTTCCAATACTCATATTGTTCAACCGGCTAAGAGACTGCATCAGTCTCATTTATCTTGATTCCTAATATAAGCCACGGTCCAACATTCTGATAGCACCCAACAAGCTAACCCAAATGCCTCGCGCGGAGTGGGGCATTACATAATATACCACTCAGAAAAAGTTTCATCCTCGAAACTTAAGGAAACAACTCATTCTACTAATTCACTTAGTCACAATAAGTTACTCATTCAGCTTCAATTCAATATTCATTTTAGTACACTCGGTCATCTCAAAATCACTATCTTATTATACCACTTAAACCATCGATGATTCAATCCGTCTTTCTCTTTTCCAAAATACTTGCAACTTCATATTGATTCACCAACATTTGTCTTGCATTTCTATCTTGGTCGCAACATATCACTTCGTTTGGATCCATACACATATTTCAAGCGTCCCCAAAACATATGCATTTCAGCCAAAGTCCGCGCTAGTGCGATAAACTCTTCCCATAATGTTATCTCAATCGCAACCTATCACTTCGGCAGTATCCATACACATATTTTAGGCGTCCCCAAAACATATGTACTTCAGCCAACTTCCATGTTAGTGCGATTCGATAAGCCACGGTATAACTCTCTTTTCCAAATCTGACTTAGCATCCTTTCAATTGACTTATTACTTTATTCACTTGCCACAATCACTATCTTCCAGGCCACAACACTTAACATCAGGGACAACTCGAGTAAGCTCTATATCCAAGCATAATATTTCTAACATTCGGTCAAGGGTCTAACTTAGAGCCAATCATATCAAGAGTTCATAACATGCAATCATATTCCTTTCCAAATCCAACAATATTTCTCACCGAGGCAATTCCTCTTTTCTAAAATATACAATCCGACGTCACCCACTGTCGATTACCCGAGCCAAGGGTACAATTCTATACAACAGTCAAGGTTAACCCAGCTACCCGACTATAGATATCGATCCAATATTCCCGTCATGAGTAGTCAATTCCATCTCATGGGATAATTCACTACTCGATACATACAACTCAAGTCTCATCCCACGATTCTAGTTCCTGCTATAGGCCGACACATAATTCTCAAGGGTCAAACATCTCTAAGGTTCATATTGAAGAATATACTTACAACATATCATTCTTAGGTCATACTCATCACCATCTCTCGTTCAATACCAAAAGGTTATCCTACGGTCGCCAATGGTTACCCTATTATTCGGTCAAGTCTCTATAGTTAGCTATACCGACAGCTAAACCTAATCATTCAGGTGACTCTCCTAGAGTGGACGGCTACTAGGGATCATACAAATTTCTTATTCTCAGGCCAACAAGCAACCGACAGTTCGAGGCAGCTCTACCCAAACCTATGGTATTCAACTCAGTCTGAACAACTAATCGTCAATGTCAGCTATGCCAACAACTGGTCATGCAGCCCACGGTCGCTAGGGTCAAGTCTATCTATCCAGGGTCTTCCTCAAGGAAAATAATTCCCACAGAGGCTCATTCTAGACTTACCCAACGATCGACTAAGATCGATCTATCAACATTACGGTCAATCCCAACCCGACATACGATTCTCATCGTTCTAATAATCCATCAAGTAAATTTCTAATGATTCAATTTCTATTCCAATTTCTTTGTACCCACACAAACCCATAAGCCAAGGCTAGCTATTCAAGGGTCATTGATTCCGATAGTCTTAACATAACTATGGAATCATACTACTTGATCTGTAGACGAAGTCACACCACTGAGTCATAAGCTAGCTATCTATATCCCAACTGACAGCCATCTATATATAACACCATCTACCGATACTACATATTTTGTGATTCTAAATCTTATTCATTTTCCAGCCATCAAAATCTCATACGGATATTCTTAAAATTCCCTACCTCAAGGGTCGAGTAATTCATTTCTTTCAATCCGACAATTCATGTATCAATTAACCATCCTCTATGCAACATAAATATTCAGGGTTGCTACTTGTTATTTTTTTAGTATAATTTAATACCTCAGCATACATGCACATATGCAACTACTATCCTTTGGTGATCAAGATGAATTAACATCTATTACACCTTAGGGTCGAGGCACAGATTTCTAATATTCCATTGGTTCACTGACAATATTTCCAAAACTTTCAGCTTAGCAACCAACATTGTATTAGCCACATATGATTTGCATCCAACTAATCGAAGTCAACATTCAGATGTTCTAAGCCATAACATTTTCTAGCCAAATCCATTTACCAATAGCATACTAACTGCCTTACTAGTCTAAGTCATCACTCTACTAAACAATTTCTAACCAAGCCACTCGTTACAATTTCTAGAATCTTGCTACCCAGCCTAACATCACCATCAATGGACACTTGAGTCATCTAACAACAATACATGACTCCCAGCTAAGTCTCGGTACTACCCAGTACCCACAGATAGTCTCCTTTCTATTCTATAGAAATGCTCAACATACATCTCGTTCTGAGGTGTAGAGGCAATACACCACTCAGAAACGAAACCATCCTTAAACGATACCAACCCAATTCTATTCCGGACATTCGTGATCTATAATGATCATAATACTTAGCCAATATCTCGAGGTCTCAATATCACAAGCCAACATTCTTAGGGTCTCGAAAGCACTAGCCCGCACACATGAGTCAACTCACCAGTTCCGTTGAACTCATCCATCAATTACCCTATTCATAATTTTTTTTCAACATCACATGCAATTCTCAACTTGTTACAGCATACATAGCCACTTTTTTTATTTCCACATTCCAAACAGCAATCACACTATAGCATACAATGGCATCGAGTCATTGTTGGATTATTTGTGTCCAAACCAACAACAATCATTCATTCTGGGGTATCACATTATATTTAGACTTATTGTATGGAATATCCAGTGAGCAGCCAAGAGGGTCAACGAACTTTCAGACACAAACAACATAGGATGATTATCGAACAACAACAGCATAATCGCGGAAGCAATCTTTGATTTAATCGCGAAAGTAACGTTGAGTGATCGCGGAAGCAACTTTGGTTAATCGTCGATGCAACTTTGATTTGAAACAAATCAAAGAAGAGACCAAGGATGTAAAGCCGTGCTCTGATACCAATTTGTCATGCCCTGATTCATAGAGTCATTCATTCACATATTTATCTCTTGGAATCGATCGTCCTCGCTTGGGCGTGATGCCGTACAAGTCTGGTATTACACTTGTACAAGGCAATCATGGTACATAATTGATGATCTTCAAATAGGAGCACATCGCAGCGGCAAAAACAGACAAATTGAAGTTAATGAAGACAATCTTTCTCATTGAATAAAAATACATCACTTTTTTATAGCAACGGAGATAAAAGGATAACTTGAAGTTGCACAGAGATATATAGAACTTTATTCTCTTTATTAATAATTAAAGACGAGTACAAGACTTGTATTGAAGTACACTGCTTACAACACATCTTATTTTACATTGAAAGCCAACTGAATAATACTATAAAGCTTACATTTGATACTTTAATACATTGGATTACAACTCGATATACCTACTTGGCTTACAACTCACTGGTACAACTGATTACAATGTTCCATACATTATATCCTTTATAAACAGAAGACATCATCTTGTACAAGGAGAGCTTCTGTATGCCCAACAAATTTTTGATACCGCGGGACCAATCAAGCCAATCTTCGTATGTAGAACATCCCAAACACGAGCACCTGCCCACAAAATGTGGCTCAGTACATCGTCTATGTACTGGCGAGCAGAATCCAAACCGCCTAAACTAACACTAGCTGGTCAATTTTAGCAAGCATTTCTCACAATGATCTTTCTACTTGGGGCCTAGCATCAGTTTACAGTTCATGAGCAGAAACATTGAATATTTAAACATGTTATCTCCTTTCTTAGGTAAAGGCAATAGTGAAACATACTTAGTGTTATCAAGTTCTGACAGTATACATTTAGAGGTATCTTTTAAGCATCGTTGAGTTAACATTAGCCAAACATGTTATAGGTATTCTTTTAGCAAGGCAACACTCCAGCATATTGCATTTATTTGAGCATGTCATAGGGTTCGCTTTTAAAGGCAACATCATGACATCGTTTTGTTAGCATGATTTAAGTAGACAATTCAACCAACATATATTGCATATATCATATTTAAGTGATTTATTACCGATATCCGACTCCGCATACCTGCATAAGAATATAGGATAATATGATATACTTACTCTGTCTGTATAAAACATTCATTAGCATGCATCCTGACTATATGACCACTGGTGCTGCGCACCATTTAAGGACTTTGCCATATAGGACTTCATAGGGTATAGGATGTGCCCTTCACCATGTTGCGAGCCCGAATAACGGTCCCAATACTACGTACCACCAAAGCACGCCGATTCTCTTCTAGGCCGACTCGATCCCACCGTCGCGGGTACCGTTCGAGGAAATAATACCTTGTATACAAGTTTGCCCATGGTCATGCGAATGTGTGTCAGACTCGATCGTGTTCAAAGTCGCATGATAAAATATTAAGATAATAAAGACAACAATTCATTATCTCATCTTTCCAACATTACCACATGTTCACTTTGTGATCTCAATGATCCCAAACCTTATCATTTCTCATTGCACCAATCATTGCAACATTTCTCATATCATTCCTTTCTAAGAGGAACAAACAATATTTTATTCATCGTAAAAGGACCTGCAGCATTTTATTCATTTTATAGGAACATTATTCTTTACTTTATTGCTTATATGGAAACAGGCAACAGCAATAGTTACGCAGAAGGTACATGATTCCAGCGTTTCATTCAGTTCTTTGTGTTAATGGCATAACCAGTTCATTTCTCATGTATCATTCACGTAGCATCTCATTACTCAAGTATTTCATTGCTTAAGTAGTATTAACAGAAGGGACGTTATCAATTCATTTCAAGCATCAAGTCACATTAGCAGTTCAAGTGTGATTCATTCAGCAATTCAATATTCATGTGTTGTTCATTTCAATAATTCTCAGCATAAGCATCTCTATTATTCAGCAACTAAAACGTGGGACATTTAAGGACAATTCATAGCATTGTGTTACTTTATTTTATTAAACATGAAGGAGTAAGGAGGAGGAATGACAGTTCTACTCACTTGCATAAGAGGGTCTTCTTATTCCGATTGCACACGTTCACACTAAGCGTAGCTCCACCAGCGAGCCACATTCCAATACTCATACTGTTCAGCCAGCTAAGAGACTGTATTAGTCTCAATTATCTTGATTCCCAACATAAGTCACGGTTCAACATTCTGATAGCATCCAACAAGCCAATCCAAATGCCTTATGCGGAGCGGGGCGTTACATATAGCCTGCACACAAAACCAACTAAAATCAATATTCCTTCGAATCGGACTTGTGCGTTGCATCGATTCAATTTCTTAGAATCTTCGAACCGACTCAATGATTTCTCTCTGGCCAACTTAATGCTTGCATCGATCTTACTCGATGCGTTCGTCGGGTCAAATAACTCTTTGCATCGATCCGACTCGATGCATTCTCGGGTCAACGTAACTTTTGTATCGATTCGCATTGGTACTTATATCGGGTCAACGCAACTCTTCAAGTCAACGACTCACATAATGGACCGTGCGGAACGGGACATTACAACTGGAGGCTGCCGCTATCCCCCTCCCGGGGCTGCACGCCAGGTTCCCAGGCTAGCACCTCCAATCCTAACCCTAATTCGCTAGGTGCAGCCATTATATATATATATATATATATATAGAGAGAGAGAGAGAGAGAGCCATGGCCCACTTGAAGAAAAGACACCTCAAAATATATATATATATATATATATATATATATATATATATATATATATATATATATATATATATATACTTTCTTTGGCTGTGAGATCTTACCCCCTCATAGGAAATGGAGTTTTGTTGTATTGGTGTTGTGTCCCCACCAGAAAAATCTCTATTGTTTAGTCAGTTTGTTCATGATACCTTTTGGGAATAGGTAGGCCGACATGAAGTAAATGGGGATAGAGTCGAGCGTCGCCTTGATGAGAGTTGTGCGACCCGCCTGCGATAGAAGCTTTGTTTTCCACCCTTGCAGTCGTGTACTGCACTTGTCAAGTAGAGGGGAGTATGGTTATTATTCTTCCATATACGAGAAACAGTAAAAAACATGCATATGGAAATTTAGAATACAGTTGAATAATGGAAACAAATTACATACTGAAAAAAGAGCCCAACAAGAATAAACACTGAATATGACTGAGGTTCAGCCGAGATGTAGCCTCCGAACACAAATTATGATTATAAAACACATTAATATTTTTTCCATAAGTTAGGATAAATATAAAATCGACGTTCAAAAGTAACCTTTAAATCTGACCAACAGACCAATACCGGACTAGACAGTAGCAACGTTTTTCCAACCCCAGAAGTTTCTAAAAAATCTGACCACTCCTCGGAAAGTATATATTCTCCAGATTCACAGGATACAGGCGAGTACATTCTCTGATCATTTCATATCCTGTATTAGGAGTATTTTCCTGCTTTAGATTACTTTACATGATGCTGACACGTTGGAAACACGGATTAGTACTATATGGATCTTGTTGTACGATGTTATCCCCTTAGCGGATACATCGGGTACTCGTGTTCGTGTACTTTATCGTAAACATCGTGTACTCCTTGTATTTGTGACATTCGTATACGAAACGTGTGAATCGTGTATAATCATGTATTCACATGACCTTCGTGTACAATAACATAACGTAGCTAGATCCTTGTGTATTGATTGGGACGGGGGAGTAGAAGTGGTTATGTAATCAATCCAGTAGATTACTCATGTACAACCTCTGTAGATTATTCGTGTACAACATCGTGTCGTTTACATAACCATCTTGTGCTCTGAATCACTAGACACTGTTAGTTCTCTATATACTATAGCTATTTATTTACAGTCTTCCTGTTTATCATATTATTCTTTCAGTTTTTTGTATCTTACTCTCTAGCATGATTATATATCCCGACCTGCTATGATTTGTTGAGATGTACTGTGCTCGCTCCTGTCCTGACTGGACCTGTTGAAAATTTTACAGAGGACGAGGCTGAGGCGTTCTGCCCTACCTACTACGGTGCTACATTAGATGAGTGCCTGGACTTGGACCAGCAGCAGGATCCACTAGCAGTAGATGACACTCCCTTAGACTAGGATTGTCTTTACTTTTCTGGATTACTGTATATAGATTCTGAGACATTTGGGATATGTATTTATTTAGTCACTTAGAATTCTGGATTATATCTCTGTGATGTTTCATTTCTGGATATTATCATTCTATCTTATTCATGTTCTACCTTAGTTGTGATTGAGATATATTCTGTTATGTCACCCCCATTCGGGGAGTATAACTGTTTATTACCTTTAACTGTTAGATGTTGAGACCTAGGACAGCGTTCTACCGCCGACACTGCGGCGTAGGCTGGACGTACCCACGTCTCGTGCCCTTACTCTAGGGTGCGGGTCGTGACACTAAACTTATTGTAGTGAAAGTATTTAACCTTCAACAACTGGGAGCTTTGAAGAGCTTTCTAGCTGAGTGTAACGCTTTTAGAAATATCCGACACCGAAACCTTATCAAGATACTGACTATATGTTCAAGTGTGGATTTTGAAGGCAACGACTTCAAGGCAACGGTTTTCGAGTTCAAATTATTAGTGATGATATTTTTTGTCGCTAATCCGTGGCAATTTTGTTATAACGACGAAAATAGAAAGAAAAAAAATAGCGAAGGAATTTTTTGTCGCTATTTCCATATATTTTTGTAGTGGTGCGCCACTTACCGTTGACTTAGATCAATGAACATAAAATTCTTTAAGTTACCTTACGGTCTGATACTAATTTTTAAAAAAAATATGGAATATGGAAGTTGTCCTTACCACAACAATTAACGATGTATGAATACTGAATAAATAGCACGACAAGAACAAACACACAATCACCAACAAAGCCTCCTTAGCCTTTAGTAGCCTCCAAGAACACAATTTAGGATTAGAAAATCCCTATTATAGCTCTCCTAAACTTTTTATAAGTCAGGAGCAATCTGAACTGTCGAAAGCAGCCTTTAAATCTGACTAGCACACCAATACTAGAGTGAGCAGCATACCAACAGCATACTTAATGCGAGTTTTTCCAACCACAAAAGTTACTAAAAATATTTGGTGGTTGTCTGGTATACTAGTGGTATACCGGTTTATATTGTTTGTAGCTTTTGCTACAGGCTTCTCCTCCCGAGCATCTTCGGTCACTCTCACACTCCGTAGTTGTACACGAGTCACACTGTAACATACTAGGAAGAGACCTACGGGCATTGTTAGTGCCGGGGCACAATTTTTTGATGGAAAACTGAGAATATGAAACAATTGTAAAAATAATATTCCAACGCAACACTTCTAGGAAGGTTGCGCAAGTATAACGAAGATCTAAAAAGATATCGTTATGATATTACGAGAATCTAAAAAGATTTTGTAATCACAGCAGCGAAGAAGATGACAGACTAAATATGGAAGATGGCCTGCTAGGGTGAATGATCACCGTTGCTCAAAGCTTTATTCGCCCTACACGAATAGCTTCCAGGAACCAGCAAGTTCGTCGGAGAACTTGGAACACTCCTGCTCTTTTGACTCCTCGGATGGATACGAACTCCCGTGCAAAAGTAACACTGGTGCGGCACCCTTCCTCTCTCTCGAAGGCTGCTGGAATTCGTAAGCAAATTCCGATCAGAACTGTGTTAAAGAATACGTCTGAATTCTCTGTTTACTTGTGCTAAAGAACACTTCGTAAACTTTCTCTGGTGGCTTCTCTTTTTTATTCTGTGTATCAGCCTTGAGAGAGAGGATGCCTTATATAGGCCCTGCAGCAACTGGTCGGTTGCCACAAAGTTAGGGACGTAGTAATAACCACCCCGAACATGTAGCAACCACCCAGAACATGCAAACGCACGTTCTGCTGCCAACTGCGCACACCCAGCGCTCCTTGTACTCTGTGCGACAGAGCGTGCACTGAACTGCACACACTGCACGTACTGCGCACACTGCGCACACAGTGCACGCAACACACGCAGCACAACCAGCGCAACCCGCGTAACCCAGCACAACCCTGTGCAACCCAGCGCAACCCAGCGCACCCAAGCGCAACCTGAGCGCAACCTGGGCGCGCACCTGGGCAGCGCAACTGGGCTTGTGCAACTGGGCATGCGCAACTGGGCAGCGCAACTGGGCTTGCACAACTGGGCATGTGCAACTGGGCAGCGCAACTGGGCTTACGCAACGTGGCAGCGCAAGTGGCTCGCGCAACGAGCGCAACTAAAGCGCACTATGCACCTAGCGACGATGCTGACGTGCTAAGTGCAAAGTGCGCCAACAAAATACCATATTACGTCTCATGAGCCCATGAGCCCGAGTCCGAGTCCGAGTCCGAGTCTGAGTTCGAGTCCGAGTCCGAGTCCGAGTCCGAGTTGCTAAGCCCCTACGGGGCTTAGCTCCCATGGAAATGAATTTCCCAAGAGCAAAAAGCATGAATGCTTTTATTGTTGATTTAGTCCTTTTCCTATTAGAAAAATAACCCCACATGGCACACCCATGTGCACCTCCACACCACATGTGCATCTCTAAAATAGGAAAGCTATTATATAGAGATACAACTCCTTTGGTCTAGCCGATGTGGGACTAAAATCCACTTAAAAAAAGACCAAACTCCAACAATCCCCCATATATCTCTATATATATGGGTATAAGTGTTCCCCACAGCAATTGTCTATCATACATTAGGAGAGATGTCGCTTACGACTTGAATCTTCCCGTGTGGGTCAAACAACAGACTATAATACAAGAATGGACTAAGCCTTGAATTCTGCATCATAGCTAAAATTCTTTCCACTCGCATAATGTAGTTACGTGTGCTTCTGGCTACACATTAAAGGCCCTGTGCCAGCCTGGTTTTAGTGTATACTTTTGGACGTCTACAAGTTTACCCTCAAGAGACGGCCTGATATCTCTTTGTCCATATACTATAGGTGAGTTCATTATAAAGAGACATGGCATGAAGCGCTTTGCGCTTCCCTTGCGGTGCTACGCCGCTATGACATGGCTTAAAGCCAAGGCATTACCCCTCTCTGGGAATCACCCCATATCTGGGAACCTTTGTAGTGTCATACTACTGTAGCATGAGGCAACTGCCTCTTTGTAGTGCCAAACTACCCAGCATGAAGCCTTAGGCTCCTTTGCGGTGTTACGCCGCAACGACATGGCTTGCAAGGCCGAGGCTTTATCCCTAACCGGGTACCTCATCGTGGTGTCGTGCCACTGTAACATGAGGAACTCCTCCTCTTTGTAGTGCTGACTATACCCCTCTTTATTTTAACATACAGTATTAGGCTAACTGCCTATTTGCGGTGCTACGCCGCTGTGACTTGGCCGGCAAAGCCAAGGCTTTATCCTATTCCTGGGCAGCACCCCACATATAGGAACCTCATTGTGGAGTCACCCCACTGTAGCATGGAATTTCACTCCTTGTAGTGCTGCTCTACCGTACTTCCTGTAAAGCACACCAGGCATTCACTCTGCCTGAGAACTCATTAAGGCAATTAAGCCAACCTTCCCACAGGAACCGTTTTCCGCAGAAAGCAACAGTAGACAACAGTGGTTATAGGTCCGTAACCTCTCCATGCCCAATAGAACATGTACCCACCGTTCCTGATATTCTTCCGATTAGTGGTCCTCCTTTGAACCAAAATCTAGATGCCTAGTAGATAAATCTTTGAACTAATAGCATAAAACTTTATGGTAGGAATACAATAATACAATATCAGAATGCCTTCAAGCCCATTTTACAAGCTGTGTCATCGACCAGTTGGCACTTGAGGCCCTTGGTGAACGGATCCGCCAGGTTCTTCTGACTCTGAACATCAATCACTGCAATAACACCTCTCTTGATAAGATCGTGTACTGCCCTGTGCTTCAACTGCACAGTCCTCTTCTTCCCGTTGAAGAGGTCATTTGATGCCACCGCCGCAGTCGCCTGGTTGTCGCAGTATATCGGTATTGTCGATATTTGTGCCCCAACTACTGGAAGATCATACATGAGCTCCCGAAGCCATTCTGCTTCCTCGGCTGCGGTATCAAGTGCAAAGAACTCAGATTCCATGGATGACCGCGAGAGCATAGTCTGCTTCTTCAACTTCCACGATATAGCAGCTCCACCCATTGTTAAAATGAATCCACCTGTGGACCTCTCGCTCTCCACCTCTGAGCACCAGCTGGCATCACTGAAGCCTTCCACTATCGGTGGATCTCCGCTGTAGTACAGTGCATATGTCTGAGTCTTCTTGAGATATCTTATAACCCGTTTCACAGCTTTCCAGTGTTCAGCACCTGGGTTGCTCGTAAAACGACTCAGCATTCCCACGGCAAAAGCTATGTCAGGCCTTGTGGCAGTAGTAGCATACATCAAACTTCCCATTATGCTTGCATACTCCAGCTGCCTGACGTTTTCTTCTGAATTTGGCTTCAGCTTCAGATCACACCTGTACGGCGTATCGATCCCTTGAAGATCCCGATACCCATAACGAGTGATCATTTTCTCAATATAATGAGACTGTGACAGCGCTAGTCCAGTGTCTGTCCGGATGATCTTGATCCCTAAGATCACATCAGCTTCTCCCAAGTCCTTCATACTGAACTTGCTTGAGATGAATTTTTTTGTCTCTGTGACACAGCTAATATCCGTACCTAGGATAAGCATGTCGTCTACGTACAGACAAACGATCACACCTCTTCCATCGGCTTGTGTAAACACACTTGTCCGTATCGCTGACCATGTAGCCATTTGACCTTATAACTTTGTCAAATTTATCATGCCACATCTTGGGAGCCTGTTTAAGACCGTACAAAGATTTTACCAACTTGCAGACTTTGTCTTCAAGACCCCTGATGACAAATCCCTCTGGCTGTTGCATGTAAATCTCTTCGGTCAACTCGCTATTTAGGAAAGCCGTATTCACATCCATCTGATGTATCACCATCTTATGTATTACTGCGAGAGCAATCAACATTCTGATGGTGGTCATCCGGGCTACTGGAGCATACGTGTCAAAATAGTCAATCCCCTGCTTCTGAGAAAACCCCTTGGCTACCAACCTAGTCTTGAACTTGTCAATAGTTCCGTCTGCTTTCATCTTCTTCTTGAAGATCCATTTGCATCCGATGGGTTTCACTCCTTCAGGAAGATCAACCAACACCCAAGTGTTATTTGAGGTGATGGAATCAATTTTATTGCGCCTCCTTCCAAAAAATTGCGTCTCTGGTCTTCATCGCCTTATCATAGGTAAGCGGATCTGCTTCCACATGATAGGTGACAAAGTCACTTCCGAAGTCCTTCGGCCTCATCACTCGCTTCGTTGACGGCTCAGCGAGATCTGGTTCAACCGTTGTTTCAACAACAACATCTTCTTGGACCACATCTTCATTGAAGACTTCAGTTTCCTGTGCACCCTTATTGTTCTCCGATACATCCGCAAGAACAATATTCTTGTGCCTTGCAAATTTATCTTCAAAATATTCTGCGTCGCGAGATTCAATGATATGATTTGACTCAATATCAAGAAATCTCCGAGCATCACTCTTCTCGGCATACCCCAAGAAGATCGTCTTAGTAGTCCTTGTCCCAAGCTTCTGAATCTGCAGATCTGGAAGCTTGACATACGCCAGACACCCCCACACTCAAATGACATTCAAGTTAGGTCTGATCTTGAACCAGAGTTCATGAGGAGTAACGTCAGAAGTTGCATGAGGCACTCTATTTAGAATAAAAGTGGCCGTCAATGCAGCTTCTTCCCAGTAGCACTTAGGAAGACCAGCAGTCAACAACATTGAGTTAACCATTTCTGTTAACGTTCTGTTCTTCCTCTCTGCTACTCCGTTTGATTGAGGAGAGTACGAAGCCGTAGTCTCATTGACAATTCCATGTTCTTTACAGAACGATGCGAATTCATGAGGCCTGTACTCCCCACCTCGATCACTTCTTATCCTTTTGAGTTGTTGTCCAGTCTGTCGCTCAGCTTCGGCTCTGAACTCCTTGAACTTCTCGAATGCTTCGTCTTTAGCCTTCAGTAAATAGATGAATGCGTACTTTGAGAAGTCATCGATGAAGGTTATAAAATACTTTATCCCGGCCTTTGTAGAGAACTGTTTGAAGTCACAGATATCGGAGTGTACCAACTCCAGAAGATCTGTACTTCAATTAACCCGAGGAAAGGGTTTCCTTGTGATCTTTGTTTGAGCACAAACTTCACATTTCTCTACCTTACCCCCATATTTGGAGATAAGTCCTAGACTAGACGTTCTGTTTATTCGTTTACAATGAACATGTCCTAGCCTATTATGCCACAACTCAAGAGTATAAGCAGAAGGAGTGATTTCATTAATCACATTAATTACATTGGACTGATTTACAAGCTGAATTTTGAACATTCCTTCGGTATAAAAAGCTTTCCCGAAATATGTTTCCTTGATAGACATCACCATCTGGCCAGCATTGATGTCCATCCTGAGGCCTGCATTGCAGAGTAGGCCTCCCGAGATCAGGTTCTTGGCGATAGCAGGTACGTGCTTCACGCCTTGAAGCGTCAGAGACTTCCCCGAAGTCAGCTTCAATACCACCGTCCCGATCCCGAGCACTTCAGCTTGTGCCTGGTTCGCCATCATAACCACTTCAGAAGTAGGGGTGTAGGTGGTGAACCACTCCTTACTGGAGCAGACATGGCAGGAGGCTCCAGTGTCTATCCACCAGTTAGAGTCAGTCCTTATCGCATCAACCTGTGCAATCACAGCAACAACATCAGTGATCATAGATACCTTACTAGGCTCTCCTTACTCTGATTGCTTGGTCTTTGCTTTGCATTCACTTTTGAAGTGGCCCTTCTTGCCACACTTGAAACAAGGCATCTGAGACTTTGCCTTCTTTCGCTTGAAGGAAGTCCCTTTCACGTTCAGATTGTTAGGGTCCTTCTTCTTGCTGTGGGAAGCCGCCTGCTTTCCCCTTGGTTCCTTGGTATGAACCAAATTGGCGTTAGCCAATTGCTTGGACAGTGTGTCCACCTTCAGTTGAGTCCGCATCTGGTCCTCAACATAGATTTCCTGCAAGAGATCTTCAAGGCTGATCTCTAGCTTCTTCCTATGCATGTTTGCATAGAACTTACTCCACCCAGCGGGGAGCTTTGAGACAATCCCTCCAACAACAAACTTGTCAGGGAGGGGCATCGCCTCGTCTTCCAACTTCTGTTGCAGCTTCAAAAATTCTTTTACCTGCGGCAGCTTCGACTTCTCGTCCTCAAAGAGCCATTTGTGATTTTTTTCAACCACAAATATCTTGCCCCTGTTCTTGTCTTCTTCGTACAGTTTCTCCAGAGACTCCCATATGTCTCTGGCAATTGGTTTCTTACTGTAGGATTCTGCTAGAGAATCCTCCATAGCATTCAGGATAAGCAACCTGCAAATGCTATTCTCCCTTCTCCACTTGGCCTGAAGTTTAGTAGCCGCAGTAATGGCGACAGCAGACCCAGTATCTGGAACAGTAGGTTCCTCTTCAAGCAGCACGTGATCAACATCTCTGAGTTGAAGAGTGAGATAAACCTTCCTCTTCCAGATTTGATAATGCTCTCCATCAAACTTTTCTAACTTACAGAAGTCAGTGTTGAGGAGTGAAGCATTAAAGTTTTCCATCGTAGCAATAAAGCTTTGAGATTGTTAGTGCCGGGGCACAATTTTTCGATGGAAAACTGAGAATATGAAACAATTGTAAAAACAATGTTCCAACGCAACACTTCTAGGAAGGTTGCGCAAGTATAACGAAGATCTAAAAAGATATCGTTATGATATTACGAGAATCTAAAAAGATTTCGTAATCACAGCAGCGAAGAAGATGACAGGCGAAATATGGAAGATGGCCTGCTAGGGTGAATGATCACCGTTGCTCAAAGCTTTATTTGCCCTACACGAACAGCTTCCAGGAACCAGCAAGTTCGTCGGAGAACTTGGAACACTCCTGCTCTTCTGACTCTTCGGATGGACACGAACTCCCGTGCAAAAGCAACGCTGGTGCGGCGCCCTTCCTCTCTCTCGAAGGCTGCTGGAATTCGCAAGCAAATTCCGATCAGAACTGTGTTAAAGAACACGTCTGAATTCTCTGTTTACTTGTGCTAAAGAACACTTCGTAAACTTTCTCTGGTGGCTTCTCTTTTTTATTCTGTGTATCAGCCTTGAGAGAGATGATGCCTTATATAGGCCCTGCAGCAACTGGTCGGTTGCCACAAAGTTAGGGACGTGGTAATAACCACCCCGAACATGTAGCAACCGCCCAGAACATGCAAACGCACGTTCTGCTGCCAACTGCGCACACCCAGCGCTCCTTCAACTCTGCGCGACAGAGCGCGCACTGAACTGCACGCACTGCACGCACTGCGCACACTGCGCACACTGCACGCACTGCGCACACAGCGCACGCAGCACAACCAGCGCAACCCAGCGCACCCAAGCGCAACCTGGGCGCGCACCTGGGCTAAGTGCAAATTGCGCCAACAAAACGCCACATTACGCCTCATGAGCCCATGAGCCCGAGTCCGAGTCCGAGTCGCTAAGCCCCTACGGGGCTTAGCTCCCATGGAAATGAATTTCCCAAGAGCAAAAAGCATGAATGCTTTTATTGTTGATTTAGTCCTTTTTCCATTAGAAAAATAACCCCACATGGCACACCCATGTGCACCTCCACACCACATGTGCATCTCTAAAATAGGAAAGCTATTATATAGAGATACAACTCCTTTGGTCTAGCCGATGTGGGACTAAAATCCACTTAGAAAAAGACCAAACTCCAACAGGCATTATTTTCCAGAACCTGGTGAGCAGTCCCAAAATATAAATGATATTGCAAAAACTTTTGACTTTGTTTCTTCGGTATTTAGAATTGGTCATTTGTGCACAAATGATTTGCCAACATGGCGAATGGAGATCAAAAGAGTTAGGACTGAATCGAATGAAATCAGAAAATTCTTTGAGAACTGATGCTGAAGAGTGTATACAATTATGTGTAATATCTAAATATGGAATGCAATTATGTGCAATTAAGCATGGTTGGCTAGTAGTATACAATTTTAGTATACAGTGATCTGTATAGATCAATTAATTAGTGCTGCTCTATTTAATTTGGACAATCAGAATGATTTTGTATCTAAGTACTCGGTAAGAAAAAATGAGTTGGGTTTTCTTAAGTCTCGATTGAAGGTCCCTTGCTGATGCCAATAGGCCAACATCAACCATGACATGGAAACTTCTAGGTCTTGTAATGAAGTGGGATGTGATTATTGAACACAACATGACCGTGTAAAAATATGCATATAGGCCAATGCCAACCTTGACTTGGAAACTTCAAGGTTTTGTAATGAAGTGGGATAGAATATAAAGACTAGTTCTGTGATCGACAATATCCAACAATAGAGCACCTTGATTGACTTGGGGATCGATGTTGAAGGTCTCCTACTGATGCCAATATATAGGCCAACATCAACCTCGACTTGGAAACTTCAAGGTCTTGTAATGAAGTGGGTCTCCATCTGAGTTGATTTTGGATATTGTGACGGTCTTCTTTAACTCTAAACCACAAATTGATCCATAGGGCACCTCGATTGACTTGGAAACTTCAAGGTCTTGTAATGAAGTTGGACAGGATATAGACTAGTTCTGTGATCCACAATATCTAAGCATAGAGCACCTCAAGACTTGTAATGATGCCAAGTTGCACCAAGTCATTCTTGAACTCAAACCACAAATTGGTCTCTGCTACAGCTATCTATCTTAATTTTGAGATGTGATGGTCTTCTAATAAGGAAGCTGACAGAGTCCAGATGGAACACAACATGACTAAGGTGATAGACGAAAGGCTTGGTTTGGTCTTGTAATGATGCCAATTGGGTCCCATCGGAATTAATTTTGGTATATGACAGTCTTTCCAATTTTCTTTTTAATGATGTAAGTGTAATGCCTCAGTCTAAGCAGTTTTTCTACTAATGTAAGATAAATGAATATGCGAGTATAACCAGATTTCCTTACCTGCATATATCTATGTGCTCTTTTTTTGACGGTATCTATGTGCTTTTTAATTGGAATAAATTAAGATAGAATCAGTATGGTTATTATTCTACCATATATGAGAAACAGTATAAAACATGCATATGGAAATTTAGAATATAGTTGAATAATGGAAATAAATCACATAATGAAAAAAGAGCCCAACAATAATAAACAGTGAGTATGACGAGGTTCAGCCGAGATGTAGGCCGAACACAAATTGGGATTATAAAACACCTTATTATATATTCTTTTTTTTTTCCACAAGTCAGGATAAATATAAATAGAGGTTCAAAAGCAGCCTTTAAATCTGACCAGCATACCAATACCAGACTAGACAGTAGCAACGTTTTTCCTACCCCAAAAGTTTCTGGAAAGTACCATAAATTTTCGGTATACCGATATATAATTGTTGCTACAAACTTGCACATTTAATTTTAAATTAAGTGGTTGACTAGTGGAAAAAGTTATATCACGGAATGCTAAGATATTGGTGCGAAACAGGGACACTTTTTAAAGACAATAGTGTTGAAAGGAATCTTCTGCTAACATAGACAAGACTAGCTAGATCGAACACAGCATGCATGACTATTGACTAGTGGGTTGGTTTTGCTTCTGCTTTTTCAAAAAGCAGCCTCCATTTCCTACTTCCATAAAAAGTCCACAAGTGCTTCTGCCTCTGCCTCTGGCTCTATATAAATGGAAGGGAAATGAGTATATGAAAGCATAATCAATCAGACTATTCCAATTCATACCATAGCTGCGCGCAGCAATGTGCTCCTCCTTCCTTTTGTGTCTGCCTAAAGTAGCATCTTCTTTTTCTTCTACTACCATTCTAATTCTACTGCTTCTTCTTGTCTTCTTCATCAATAGTCCAGCTGCTATACTACCACCAAAACACAACAATGCAACCGACCGATCTTCTCTCCTCGTCTTCAAGTCCATGATCTCCCCCGATCCCCATGGAGTCCTTGCTACGTGGAATGACACCCTTCCTTTTTGCCGTTGGGCAGGTGTCGTCTGTGGCCATAGGCATCCAGAGAGAGTTGTCTCGTTGAACCTCAAGTCCCTCGACCTAGTCGGAACCATACCACCACACCTTGCCAATCTTACCTTCCTCAGGACGATCGACCTCTCCTCCAATCACTTCCATGGGCCGATCCCCCAAGAACTCTCTCGTCTGTCTCGTCTGCAGTATATTGAACTTAGCCATAATTCGCTCAGCGGGATAATTCCGTCGGAACTCAGCCATTGTCTAGGCCTACAAGCCATAAAATTGTCTTACAACATGCTTGGAGGATATATCCCTAGCGAGTTCGGTTCTCTTCCCTCCCTCTATTATATCAATCTAATGAACAATAGTATTACTGGGCAAATACCGGTCTCTCTTTCCAACGCGTCATCTCTTAAATTACTAGCACTGTCAGGAAATCCACTTTCAGGAGGAATTCCAGCATCCTTGGGTAAACTCTCTGTCCTAAAATTTCTCGGTTTGGGAGCTAACAATCTAGAGGGATCCATCCCACCTTCGATATGGAACCTCTCCTCTCTTGTGACTCTTTTTTTGAGCTTCAACCAGCTGCAAGGCTCACTTCCAAAAGATTTGGGCCAGGCACTTCCACACATTGAATTTCTAATTGTCAACACGAACAAAATGCATGGCTCCTTACCTATCTCTTTGTCGAATGCTTCACAACTTCGTCATATTGAGCTTTCCGATAACAATTTTAGTGGAAGGATTCCTCCAAACATAGGGAGCTTACAACATTTATACTTCTTGACTTTGTTCAATAATCAGTTGGAAGCTAGAAAACCCATCGATTGGAGCTTTCTTACTTCTTTAAGCAATTGTACCATCTTAGAAAAGCTGGAAATACACAAAAACAACCTTGGAGGTTTGCTACCAAAATCAATTGCTAACATTTCCACCAGTCTACAAGTGCTAACAATGTACAACAACTCCATAGAAGGAAGCATCCCTCTAGAGATTGGAAACCTTGTCAACCTAACGGTGCTTTCTCTTGGCAATAACTTTCTTTCAGGTAGCATTCCTGCCTCCATCGGGTTGCTCAAGAACTTAAATATATTAGAGTTGAGCTCTAATAATTTTTCTGGAGAAATCCCATCCACTGTTGGCAACCTCTCGCAATTGAACCAGCTTTATCTAGATTTCAATAGCTTTAGCGGAAGTATCCCAGCCAACCTTGGCAATTGCAAGTCTTTGGCATTAATGAATCTTAACCACAATAAGTTGACAGGCACAATACCGAAAGAAGTCTTCAGTATCTCTAGCCTCACCCGAGAGCTTTCATTTGAAGAAAATCAGTTAATAGGCACGATACCTCCAGAAATAGGGAGCTTGATAAATACAGGAGAGATATGGTTGTCTGGGAACAAATTGTCAGGAGAAATACCCAATAGTCTTGGCAAATGTCAGGTTCTGCGAATCCTTCGTCTTGGTAGAAACTTCTTTGAAGGAAGTATCCCTACATCATTAAGTGCATTAAGAGGCCTTCAAGAGCTCGATCTTTCACAAAATAATCTTTCGGGGAATTTGCCAACATTCCTAGGGGACTTTCCTGACCTACATGATCTGAACCTATCTTTCAATAATTTTGAAGGCGAAGTGCCAAGAAAAGGGGTCTTTGGACATAAGAATGAGATTTCGGTCCTTGGCAACGATAAGCTCTGTGGGGGGGATCCGGTTTTGCATCTACCTATTTGTGCATTTTCAGGTCCTAAGAAGAATCACAAGTCTCATAAACTTGTAGTGATTATTTCAGTTTTTAGCGGATTTTTGTGCTTATTCTTGCTCTTCCTTTTTGTTGCTTTCCGTCGTTGGATACGTCATAGATCAAAAAGAAAACCTATAGAAAACTATACCATCAAGGAGCAATATATAAGTATCTCATATCCTGAACTTGCCAAAGCAACAAATGGATTTTCAGAAGAAAACTTAATTGGTTCTGGTAATTATGGTTTTGTATATCGAGGAATGCTAGAAGATCACAAGAATGACACTAAACTTATTGCAGTGAAAGTATTTAACCTTCAACAACTGGGAGCTTTGAAGAGCTTTCTAGCTGAGTGTAACGCTTTTAGAAATATTCGACACCGAAACCTTATCAAGATACTTACTGTATGTTCAAGTATGGATTTCGAAGGCAACGACTTCAAGGCAATGGTTTTCGAGTTCAAGCCCAATGGCAGTTTAGAAAGTTGGTTAAATCCAGAAGGAAATTATCCTTTCGGACAGAAGACATTAAAGCTTATACATCGAATAAATATAGCAATTGATGTGGCATCTGCATTGGAGTATCTCCATCACCATGGTCAGTATCCTATTATTCATTGCGATTTGAAGCCAAGCAATATTCTTCTTGATGACGACATGACAGCCCTTGTGAGTGACTTCGGACTAGCCAGATTTATCAATGAGTCCACAACAAGTTCTACTAGCTCCTTTGGAATTAAAGGAACTATTGGGTATATTGCTCCAGGTTAGTCAGTTATCAAGTTGAATTTCTTTTTTGGGATAAATTAAACTTTTGTACTGATTTTAAAAATTGTTCTTCAGATTTAGCATATTCTTGACAAACTAGAATTTAGTTTAATAGAAAGCCACATCGATAAGAACTTAACGAGAGTCGTATGAAAATAACTAAGGCTATTCCAAGTCTAAGATAGTCATTTCATTTGTCCTTATTCCTTGAATAAAAATGAAGACATTAATTGATTCCATTTTACGTCATCTTAGGCTTTGTTGCACATATACTCCAGTATCTTTCTATGTATCCTTACCTGACATGTATTTGACGCGACACTTTCTCGACACTTATGTCAAATATGTCTTGCTCAATTCTAGGCCCCTAACGACCAAAATAATGGTTGAAAGTCATTTATACATGTGTGTATCGGATCTTCTTGCATGTCTTTGCATCTCTATTCTTTGAAATAGTCGACAGAATTTTTTTGATTAATGGCTTTATTCTTGTTCTTGTTGTCTACTCTATTCTTGTTCTTGTTGTTGTTCTCTACTCTATTCACATAACTAATTAACTATTAGTGTTTGGTTCAAATGAAGAGTGTGGAATGACCAGCAAAGTTTCTACTCATGGAGATGTCTATAGTTACGGAATACTTCTGATGGAGCTATTTACTGGAAAGAGACCTACAGATGGTGCTTTTAAGGAAGGCCTAACGCTTCGTACGTTTGTCAAGGATGGATTGTCTAAAGGGCTCATTAGCACCATGGATGAGCGCTTGCTAGCAAATGGAGTTCAAGCTAGTGACAATTCTCAAACTATAAATCATGCAAAAACTTTTGAATGTGTTTCTTTGGTGCTTAGAATTGGTCTCATATGCACAAATGACGTGCCAACGGAGCGAATGGAGATTAAAAAGGTAAGGAATGAAATGAATGATATCAAGAAAAAATTCTTTGGGAGATATTGTACAGAGAACTATAACAAGGTCAATTCCACTAGCATATAATACTACAACTAAATGAAAGTGATATGCCTTAACAAAGAATTTGAAAGTTATTTCTGATTTCAGTACATATATCACTCTTGTATTAGACTTGTTGTCTATTAATAAAACTTCATGTTTATGACATTATATTTATCATCCCCTTACTTTAATTCTATTAACAAGGTCAATTTAAGTGACATATATTCTCAAAAATCTTGTACTTGGTTGTTTGTTATTATTTTCTGAAGAAAGGAGCAGCTTTTGAAAGTAGCATCCCTAGCTTTTGAAAGTAGCATCCCTACTGCTTCCATAAGCTACCGAACTTCTGTAACAAAGATATCCTAGGGATGTGAAGGTCTTCTACTGATGCCAAATGGCCAAAATCAACATTGACTTGTAGATTTGAAAGTCTTGTAATGAAGCCAATTGGGTCTCCATCTGAATTAATTTGGGATATGATGGTCTTATAATGTTGCAATTTTTGGTATAAATTAAAAATTTTGTGCTGTTTTTAACATTGTTCTTCATATTTAGTTATGCTGTTTTTTAACATTGTTCTTCATATTTTGCTTATTTTATGAAATTTAGAATTTGATTAACTGAATGCCATGAAGAGAAGAACTTAATAGGAGTTGTAGGACAATAACTCGGATATCTAGACAATAATTGATTCCATTTTACTTCATCTTAAGCATTGTTGCAAAGATACTCCTGCTAAGGACTGTATCTCTGCTCGTATTTGTGCCTGACACGTTTGCATCAGTACGTGACACGTATTTGACATTTTCTGGAAGTCATTTTGTATGATTGATAAAAGAAGGAAAAACATAAGTCGTTAGAAAAAGTTATTTATGATTGCAATACATTTCACTTCTTTAACAGACTTGTTAGTTATTAATAAATTTCTTTTAATTTATGGCGTTACGTCTATCATAGTCTTTGGTTTCTTTTTATCAACAAAGTCAATTACATCGACATTCACTACTAGAACTAGATACCACAGATTTTGAGCTTGGTTGTGTTGTATCTATCTTCTGAGCATATGGGTGTACTTATCGTATAGTAATATGTTTGATAAAAGAAGGATGTAAAAAAAATAGTATATGGCTTATTTTATTTTATTTGGATTTTCCCTTTTAAATTACAAAATAAACTCTTTGTGGTTCATGTGATTATTATTATTTGTGAGAGTCCGTGGAAGAAACCCTCACCCCTAGTATTTGACTAAAGAGGGTTTTTACAAAACAAAACAATTACAAAGAAAACATCACAACCTAGAAGAATATTTCCAGATATCCAAATACAAAAATATGAGTATATTGAATCCCAAGCGCAGACACTAGTATGCTCCCAACTCAGTAACATGCAGCATGTCAGAAATTCGATACCAAGGCATTGTGCAGTTGGGCTTCCCTAGATGTGTGAAGACATTAAATGGACCGACAAGTTACATGCTCTTTCTGGTGCATTATATGCAGGTATTTGCCAAACTTTTACATCTTGTTGAAAATTTATTGCCTCTCTAAGTATAATTTTCTAAACACACTTTATGAAGTTTGCAAGCAAAGTCTACATCAGTAAGTTTGCAACCTTATTCTCTCATATTCTAGTTGATTCTCGTAATTTTGTATGTTTCTACCAGCGTTGTTTTTCCTTACATGAGGAATATATGCTTATGGTATCAAAATCTCATGGATGATGTTCAAATGTACCTGCAAAATATGTGCACTCTGCGCATATTTTGCACCATGATCTGAAACCAAGCAATTTGTTCTTAAAAGCTAATTATGACCAAAAAGATAGGAGGCTTTGGTCTAGCAAGGACGACGTCTGAAGCAGACTTTATGATGGAGTATCGTGCTCTTGAGCTACTCCTTAATTGTTCAGAGTACACTGTTGCAATTGATATATGTATGGTCAGTAGGCTGCATACTTGGCGAAATAGCAGCTTGAGAGAGGTAAGACTATGTCCATCGGTAGAATAATAAATTTGAAAATCATTTTGCAAATTAATGAAATTTTGAATGCTATATCGTACATGTTTTAAGCCATTGTTGGATACTAGGAAGCATGGCCACTCCAAAAATATGGGTTGTCATGTCGGACATGTATTAGATACAAGTCAAACACTCCAAAATACACTAACAAATCAAAATAGGGGTCATGTCCATATTGTCATATCCTTATTGTATCGTATGGTATCCATGTCAATGCAACATAGGTATGATATACATTTAAATTGTAATAAAAATCTTGAAACTTCTATCAAGGTTGTGTAGAATCCTAGCTCAACCCTGAACCTTAGGAGCTATTCAAGAGTACGTAGTTGTGAGCTGGAACACTATTAAGTTTGGTGTGCTTGCAAAATCTAGCAACATAAAGACAATTTGTTATTGAATTGCAAGTTGAAAATCATTACATAGTCATATCAAATTAAACCTGCTTCAATTGTGAACATGTATTGTTGCATTGTTAAGTTTGAACTCGCTGAATTGTTAGTGTAGTAATTATGCAAAACCAATATCACATGAATTTAGAGTGACTTTAGCATGACACCTTCCTTCCTCTTATTCCTCCAAAAAGTTAATAGGATGACTCAAGCCTTTGGTTTCTACATATGGGTGTTACGTTCTCCTTTTTATTGTACATGGACAGTTATCAACTTTATGGCCCTTAGTAATACAATGTGTTACAGTTTTTATAATATATCATTTATTTTGCTTTTCAACAATCACAAGCAGTATCGGCCGATACCGATACCAATATGATACAACTGATACCGATACAATTTGGCATGTCCCAATCCAATACGGACACATTTGTGAGACTGACATCCTCATGTTGGTCCATGACAGTTTTTCAAGAATGAGCAAACCTGTAAGTATTATCTTTTGATATGTATCTTCTTGATGGTTAATTTCCGGTATGATTCAAAATATAGGAAATTTGTCTTTATTAAGCTCCTTTTGGTCCTCCCTTACCCTTGCAAAGGAAAACACATGCTACTTCTGTCCCTTAACAGATGCGGGATAAAATATGTAATGACTTTGCTAATTCAATATACAACTGTCCTAAACACGACATGCAAATATGGTCTAAAACTTTAGATCCGAAAATAATATCACTTTCTAGGTAAGTAGACTATTTCATGTCTTACCTGATTACCTCCCAAATCAATTAGTATTTTATCCTCGCCAGCTTATTGTAAGGTTGTGTTTAGTTCAGTAACTAATACAGAATCTTAGAAAAATGGGATCCAATTTCTACAAGATCATTGTCCATCTTTCTTATCCCGACTTTCTTTGCAGGTAGGTATAATTTAAACTTAAAAATATGGTTCATAGTACTAGAATCGATTTCGGACCCTTCTTAATCGACCCTTTCGGGACGATTTCAGTAGTTTTGGTCAGTTGGTTTCAATATCGGTATCGACCAACACTGCCAACTATGCTTAGAAAGCAAACCCTTTTATACCATGGGTATATTTGTATAGCTTAGACAATTTAAAGTAACATTACCAGTTGTGTCTACAGAAATTTATAATATGATGGGGCCAGTTAGTGTGCAATTTACTAAGGAAAAACATGACTTTCTAACCAAGATTTGTATATGTAGTCCTGAGAAAGCATAACCATCCATTCTATTAAATTTCTTCACAATTGTTCATTTTGATGGAGCATGGTGAGTGAAGTTCCAGTGGTCTTTCCAGAAGCCCACATTTGCACGTTTGAAGTATATCCAGTTTTTTCAGCTGTACCCAATGCTCGTCCTAAAATACGATATTTATGAAAATACATACAATAAATCGGTTTTGACTTGTCGATGGCCTAAAGATGTCATAATGTCTTGATACTTTACATCTATAATCACCTTCTGGCAAGGATTTACTTCCTCCTTTAGTTTATGTTGCACACTAGTAGTTTAAACCCAAATAGCACAAGGATGAGTCTACTGTAGGTGATCAATACTCCTTAAATATTGTCCGACTAGATTCTAGAATCAATAGGAAAGCGCTTTTCAATATCTCAAATACACAATTATTGACAACGAACATACATTCTTTGTACCACAAATCTGGTACATTCAAAATATGCTAGTATCTAAAACATATTCATCTAAGACAATAACCATATAATGTTTTATACATTATGTTCTGACATAATGTAGTGCACACTAAATACATAATACACTAATCCTTCTAAACTATGAGAAAAAATATTGAATATTTGTGTTGATTTTATTGATAATCTCATGGATATATAGCCTTATAATCCTTCTCATTACATTAAAACCTCTGTGAAATATCTTGTGGCATATTCTGACATACCAAATATACCAACATGATATTCCAATATACTTATTCTAATATACCAACACTCCCCCTCAAGATGGACGAAAGATATTCACTAAACCCATCTTGTCACATCCTCTAATCATACTCACTGAGCTAAGTCCCTTGGTCAGTCCGTCTGCTACCTGATCATTGGTTGGAACGTAGCCTAGCTCCAGTAGTCCACTATCCAACTTCTCCTTGATGAAGAACCTATCGATCTCGATGTCTTTGGTCCTGTCATGCTGTACTGGATTGTTAGCGATATATACTAATAGCTGACTAATTGTCACACCACAGATTCATCTTGGCTCCTTGATCCAGCTTTAGTTCCACCAGCATAATCTTCAACCATAGCAGCTCTGCAATTTCCAAGGCCATAGCTCTCTACTCCGCTATAGCTGTCGATCTGGCCACCACTAACTGCTTTTTACTTCTCCAAGAGACCAAGTTGCCTCATACAAATATACAATATCCCGAGGTAGATCTCCTGTCATCAACACAGGTAGCCCAGTCAGAATCATAATATCCCTCGATGCTCACGTGATTATTCTTCCTGAATATCAGTCCCTTCCCGGGGGCACCCTTCAAGTATCTCAGAATCTGGTATACTGCATCCATATGACCCTTCCGTGGATCATACATGTAGTGGCTCACCACACTTACTGCAAAGTAGATATCAGGACGGTGTGGCTCAAATAGATCAACTTGTCCACCAGTCTTTGGTATCTATTCCGGTCAACTGGTTCTCCAGCCTCAGCAGCCAGCTTGAACCTCTGATCTATCTGCGTCGCTGCAGGTTTGCATCCCAACATCCTTGTCTATGTAAGAAGGTTTAGTGCATACTTCCTCTAAGAAAGAAAAATCTTCTCGGCTTCTCGAGCGATCTCAATCCCAAAGAAGTACCGAAGAAGGCCAAGGTCCTTCACCTCGAATTCCTTGTCAAGCTTACCCTTGAGTCGGGCAATCTACTGTTCATTATCTCATGTGATAATCATATCGTCTACATACACCGCAAGCATGGTGATATAGCCTCTACTTCGACGGAAGAACACAGTATGATGAGCATTGATCTTTCGATATCATATTCCTAACATCGTCCTTCTGAATCTGTCAAACGATGCTCGAGGAGACTGCTTCAGTCCATAGAGGGACTTCTTCAACCTGCAGACCTTGTCCACTATCTAATTGGTGACGAATCCTGGTAGTATCTCCATGTACACCACCTCCACTAGATCTTCATGAAAAAATGCATTCTTCATATCCAGTTGGTGTAACTTCCATCCACCATTTGCTGGTCTTAACAGTACTCATCTTCGCCAACGGTGCAAAGGTCTCATCATAGTCAATGTCGTATGTCTGACAGTGCTTATCTTTGTTGGCCCATTGGTCATGGTCAAACCTGATTTTAATAATTGATCAAACTCTGTTTCGATATAAATGCAAGTCAATTCAGATGTTTACCTACGACGTTTTGGACACTGCTCAACGATGGATATCAACTATGTTCAAGACTGAAGCCGTTTGCCACTCCGAATGTATTTCCTGTAAAGCAATGTAATTTTTTATTTTATTGAGTCTAGGAATACATTGTACACCAAGTCGTACTGGCAAATAGGCTATCCGAAATCGTTTTTCAAAACCACCCTATCTCTTTACAAATGACCTATATTTTTGAAAAACATCCTTTTTACAAAAAGCTTCTGAAGGACTTTTCAAAAAGCCAAATTAATTTTTCTAAAAAATGAACTGGTAGAACCCTAGCAGAACACGACCCGAGTTCGGCCAGAGTTCGGCCAGAGTTCGGCCAAGTGGAACGTTAGTGAACATTGGATTTTGAACTTGGTCACCCTTCAGTTGCGGTTTGTTACAAAGAGTTCTGTCCGAATTCTGCCCGAATTCTGTCAGAGTTCTGTCTTTGGAAAAACTATAAATAGAGAAGCATTTCGATCATTTCAAATCACCAATTCACTTTCAATCTCTTCTCTTCTAAAGCTTACATTCTTCCAAAGAGTTTTCAAAAGCTTTCATTTTCAAATCCCAAGCCAGTTACAATCCTTTAGTCAATTTGTCAGTACGGTACGATCTAGAAGTTTCAGAGCGATTGTAATCAGAGACTTGATAGAAGATACAACTCTTCACAATTGAAGTTGGTCGAGTTCTTCGTATCAAAGCTCGCGTCTGTAGAAGTTGCAAGAACTTCGTATGAAAACTTGCAGGATTTTCCAATAGTGGATTCAACTGGAAGCTAGAGTTCTTCCGACTGGACTAGTCCTCACAAGAGAAAAACCAGTATGAATCTCGGTGTTTGCGTTTGCCTTCTGATCACTTTTAATTTCTTTCATTTACTTTGTGATTATTTTTATATCTGTGATCTAACTGCTAACAAGATTTTAATTAGCAATATTCCGCTGTCTACTCTATTCACCCCCCTCTAGAGTATTCTGCTTTACGATTTCGTTCCTACAATTGGTATCAAAGCAGGTTATACAGGTAAAGCAAGGTAAAATTGTAGTTATATTCAATTTTTTATATAGATCACAGCATTACACATGGCAACTGTGAAATTCACAAGTGAAGGCCAAGCCACAAACAGACCTCCACTGTTTGACGACACAAACTACACTTATTGAAAAACACGTATGAGTTTCTTTCTGAAATCTCTTGATTTTGACTTATGGTCTGTAGTTATTGATGGCTATAAAAAGCCACCTCGTATTAATGTTGATGGTGTTTTAGTTGAAAAATCCCATGACAAATATACAGAGGAAGAAAAGAAAAAGGCCAGTCTTGACGCACGTGCTATTAACGCTTTATTTTGTACTTTAGACAGAACTGAATTCAATAGGGTGTCTACCTGCACAACATCAAACGAAGTGTGGAAACTTCTCGAAGTAACCCACGAAGAAACAACACAAGTCAAGGAGTCAAAGATCAGTAGACTTACTCAGGAGTACGAGGCGTTCAAAATGAAGCCAAGTGAATCAGTCACTCAGATGTTTACAAGATTCTTGGATATTGTAAATCCTGTCCTCACTAGGCAAGGATTACAGTAACCATGAGAAAATTCGCAAACTTCTACGAGCCCTTACAAAGAACTGGATTCCAAAGGCTACAACAATTATTGAAGGGAACGACCTCTCAACAATGTCTCTAGAAACACTCATGGGTAAGCTACTCACTCACTCACGAGTTAGAATTTCAAGACTTTGAAGATGCTACACCAAAGGAGAAGTCAGAGAAGACGATCGCTCTCAAGGCTCAACATAGAAGAACCATCGAAGATGATTCTGACGACAGCGACTCCGACTCTGAAGATCAAGCTCTTCTGGTAAGAAAATTCAAGAAGTTCATAAGATTTAACAGGAGAACAAAAGACAGCAAAGACAACAACAACAACAACAACAAGGAAGATCCTATTTGCTACGGATGTAAGAAAAAAGGACACATGAAGAAAGATTGTCCCTCAGCATCATCATCAAAGAAAAGCAACAAATATGACAAAGGCTACATGAAAAAATCTACATCAAGAAAGTACGCCAACACAAGCATATGGCATGAAAGTGAAGCCAACGATTCAGAAGATGAACAATCAGATGACGCTGCAAATGTATGCTTGATGGCTTGTGATCAGGTAATTACTAATCCTCTATTTGATTCTTATGATGATTTCACCTTTGAGCAACTAGGAGAGGCTTTCAGTGAACTGTTAGATGATTACAGAAAACTGCGTAGTAAATATGAAACCTCTAAGAAGGTACTCAAAGAGTACAAAGGTGAAATAGGAAGACTTACCGACCAATTAGATCTGGTTAGAAATAATGATTCTTCAACTGAGTCTGGTGAGCTTTCTTCTATTAAATTGTTGTTACACGAGACTGTTAAGCTATCCGAAGAAAAAGACCAAACTATTATCCAGTTAAAAGAAGACCTATCTAAGGAGAGAAAGAGTCTCCAGTGTGCACAGGTCAGATTAGAATCACTCACATCTGACAATACTAGATTATATGACACTTCCAAGAAGTTGGAAATTAGTTTAGGAAAATGGCCTGAAGTTGCTGCTTCCTATTCTAACACGTGTCAATTACTAAATCATCGAAACACGTCCAACACTGTCAGACCAAACCATACCAAAACTATGTCCAAGAAAACTAATAGACATGCATTCTTCTATACTAGAAAATCAAAACCTACCAATCATGCATCTCACACTACTTTCAACACTCAACATGCTAAATGTCATTATTGTGGCCTCATTGGTCATATATCTTCTGCATATAGAATCAGAAAGTTAGTAGATTTAAATGTTTATGCATGGATGCCGAAAACTAACCAGTCAGGATCCTACAAGAAATGGGTACCAAGAGTTTCATCTGAAAATTGTTTTGTAGGTGGGACACACTTCACATGCTAGGAGCAAATGGATCCTCGACAGCGGTTGCTCACGGCACATGACCGGTGACGCTTCATTATTCGCAACACTGTCGAAGAAGAATAAAGAAGGATACGTCTCCTTCGGTAATAATTTAAGAGAGTACATAATCGGTATCGGTGACATTGGTAAGGCTCCCTATCAAGTGATTAAAGATGTTTGTCTAGTTACTGAGTTAAAACATAATCTGCTCAGCATAAGCCATTTAGCTGATCACGGTTATGGTATTAACTTCGTAAAAGATAAATGTACTATAATTGATAGTTCAACTGGTAGTATTATATTTGAAGGTATTAGGGAAAATATATATGTATTCTATTTGTTAGAAGATGCTAACACAGCAGGTAGATGTTTGATGGCCAAAAGCGTTGAGAGTCAACTATGGCATATGAGACTCGGTCATGCAAACATGGATACAATTTCAAGATTATCTACGAAAAAGTTGGTACGCGACTTACCGGATATTTCTTTCAAGAAGGATACGGTATGTAGTGAATGTGAAAAGAACAAAGCTACCAAATCCGCATTCAAATCCAAGAACGCTGTAAGTACCACTAGACCTTTACAACTGTTGCATATGGACTTATTTGGACCAAGTAGAATTGCTAGTCTAGGTGGTAAGTTATATGCATTTGTCATTATAGATGATTTCTCTAGATATACATGGGTTTATTTTCTTGCACGCAAGAATGATACATTATCAGAATTCTTCACCTTTTGCAAGAAAGTACAGAATGAAAAATGGTTCATGATTACTCGTATTCATAGTGATCATGGCGACAAATTTGAGAATGCAGAATTCAAGCAATTTTGTGACACACGGTTATTTGCATGAATTCTCTTGCCCTAGGACTCCGCAACAAAATAGAGTTGTGGAACGTAAGAACAGAACTCTATCTGAAATGACTAGAGTAATGTTAAACCAGTTTAGTCTACCTAGATACTTATGGGCTGAAGCTGTAAATACAGCATGCTATATTCTCAATAGGGTTCTAATTCGACCTATATCGAAGAAGACTCCCTATGAATTATGGTTTGATAGAACACCAAATATTTTTTATTTCAAAATCTTTGGTTGTAAATGTTTTATTCTTAATACTAAAGATAATTTGAGTAAATTTGATGAAAAGACCGATGAAGGTATATTTTTAGGTTATGCAGCAAAAAATAAAGGATACAGAGTCTTCAACAAAAGAACCATGATCATTGAAGAATCTAATAATGTCAAGTTTGATGAGCTAAATCAACACTTAGACGATGATGACAATGAAGACATAATCGCACCAAGTACAGCTACTGCAAAACCTTCACACAAAGATGCAGAACCATCACATCAGGCATCAGATGAACCTCCAAGCAAAGAAGCCGGAACTAGCAATCTTGAGACTACACCAAAAGAGATGAGATTCTTGGCTAATCATCCAAAGGACTTGGTAATTGGTGAGATTACCAAGGGTGTAAGTAATCGTTCCTCTAATAAAGATATAGCTTCTTGTGTTGCTTTTGTCTCACAGTTTGTGTCACGCCCCGATCCGGAATCACCCGAATCATCGTCCTCACTGGGGCGTGATGCCGCACGAGCCTGAAGTTGCGCTCGTGCAAGGCAAGATGACAAGTTCTCAAAATGGTTATCTTTTGAGTTGATATTCACAACGAAAGGAAAACAGAGTATACGAAACAAATCTTTTTATTGATATTCGAAATCAGATTACAAGGCTTTCGATAGCCTAACAATATATGCCAGATTTGGCTACAACACTCAGGTTCTCTCTTGCCCACAAAGGATTTCACCGTTCCATACATCATGCCTTCTATATCTCGGCCGCATCAATCCTGTCGCGAGTCCGAGCGTCAAGCGATCGCACGCTTCAATATGCTTCGGCATTTCCGAGCCTCAACGCGTTCAAGCAACACTTTGCCTCGAGCCATCCATTTCCTGTACCCTGCATGAAGCTGGTGGGGGATCAGTACGATCGTCCTCGCATGTACTGAATCAAAGATCATCTTTCCAAACCGACATTTGTAATATTTATGTTGAATCATGCAACTTAGCTTATGATCTTGCTATGTTCTCCTTAGGGTCAATTTCATGGCATAATTCGAAAGCGTAAAGCATGTTAGCATAGCAGCATGTTATCGAATTGAATAGGCAAGCAAGCAATCCCGTGTTTGATTCGTGGTGCGACTTACCAAGCCGACGCACTCGCCCTTGCACCGACGCAAGGTGAATACGCCTATCAGATTTCTCTGTCATGTTATAGTGCTCTCTATGCGGATCTACACACGCACGATATGAGTGTACCTTGCGCTTTTGACCCAGGATCCGTCCATGCAGGATACACGTATACCTTGCACTTCCAACCCATCGCCCTTAACTATATGAAGGTCACTAGCTTGTCACAGCTAGAATGGACTTATACTCATCGAATCGAAAACATAAGACGATGGTAACTCTGTGCGGTTGCTAACCAACAATCAGAGGCCACCGAAATAATCGCGCGCAAGTGGCTTATCACATTCACTAGAAGGTCGCTACCCGTCTAAATGAAGTGCACCAACAATGCCGAAAATGAAATCCCTCCTAGGCCGAACGGTCCCAGCGCCCTGGCGCACCGCGTTCGAGGGATGCCCATGCACGGGCTTTTATATTCTTTAAGTCCATTTGACCATTTAACCATGCAACGAATCTTATATTTCATACAACCAAGTAAGTTCGCTTATCGCTATTTCAATTGGCACAACGCCCCCAATGTCCTCAACGAACGCCCTAAGGCCATGAATATTTCGAAGGGCACCATGCCGCGTCGACAGTTATGCCATATCCGTGCCACAACTGTTCTTCTCGTCGCAACGACGCCATCTTTGATAAGTATTGTGCAGCTGCACGCATTCGCCGTCTTTTGTGATCTCGTACACGTAGGCACGTTTCTACCGTATTTCGAAATGTTCTATAACTTAGCATTCAATGTTCGGGGCTTGCGCGATATGGCGCTCGCCTATTGTCTTTCAATGTTCTAGCCGTTCTAACTCGTACGCGAAGGCACGGTATGGTTCGTGCACTAAGGCACTCGCCGAGTACAGTTATCCCATGTTATTGCGGCTTGCGCACCGAGGCGCTCGCCTTAGCGATATCCAATATTCCGTAGCGACTTGTGCATTTGATGCACGTTTCATTTCAATTGTACTAACTTAGTGTTCGACACACGTTATGATTTACTTCCGATCGAACCACGCCCGTGGCGTCGATAGGTTAACTTTTAGCATACAATGATACATTTGACTTATCGAATGAAGGAGTAAAAAGAAGTCAATCCTCCCACCTTGAATCGATTTGCCTTTGTCGTTTCGCCGAGCCGATGCGGCTCGATTTCATAACTTTGTTGCACGGCCACTCTCCTGACTTAGCCATTCGAGCACTTCGTGCTTATTGAGTTTGTACGTCCGATTTGCCTTAGCGTGCCAACGCTTCCGTCCGTCGCAAGGCGTCGATTTGGTTCCGCAGACCCCTTACTAAATACTGTCGAAGATCGACCTCTAATATTTTCGTGTCAAAGTATAACCTGCACACGAAACCAACTAAAATCAATACTTGCATCGATTCGGACTTGCGCCTTGGTCGATTCGATTTCTCAGAATCTTCGAGCCGATTCAAGGCACTCATCCTTTAGAGCAACGCGGCGCTTCGCATCGATTCACTCGATGCATTCTTTCGGGACAAGGCAACTCTTCGCATCGACTTAGTTCGATGCGTTGCTCGGGACAACGTAACTCTCGTATCGATTCGCATCGATACTTAATCGGGTCAACGCAACTCTTCGAGTTAACGACTCAGCATAATGCACCGTACGGAGCGGGGCATTACAGAATATACCACTCAAAACAAGGTTCGTCCCGAACCGAAACCAATACTAAATTTTCCAAGGGTTTCATTAGATCGTTCCACGATCTCGTCTCACCATCGTTTGGATCGTACAACTTAGTTTGGAATCATATACATATTTTAGGCGTCCCTCCAATATATGTATTTCAGCCAAGCTCAGTTGTAAGATATCGGAACAACGCTAACATGTAACTTCTCATTCTCAATCACTTACCATCTCGTATTCTCAATCGGACTTGGCTCTATTACTTGTTCTCGCAATTCTAGCGCACATGCATATTGATACATACGTGATCATCCAACAAAATCAAGGCACATGATGCGATTCAAAAATCACATTTCTCACTTTGTATGTTTTATCGGGACTATCAATTCTACGCGTCGCGTAAAGCCGTCGCGCATCCGATCACAACGAGTCTCCGCAACGCCGTGCGCTCGGCGTCACTATCCAACGATTTCTGATGTTTTACTTCGTATCCTATCTCGACATGGTTTTTTTTTTGTTGACTTGCAAAAGCATCAACATTCGGACTACGTCCGCTAGGTGACTTACCTAGACACCGTGCTCAAATCCTTCCACGCAAGTTTAAATTGACATTGCACAAAGGCCACAATCTATCCGACACGAAAGTTTACATCAAGGCGATGGTGCTCAAGGCAACGATCGCCTTGACACGAATGTCTTAACGACGCGTCTTACATTCAATTTCCTAACGAGTAGGAATTCACTAGCCAAATTCCCAACTTATCTGTCTCGCAACATCGAACATAATTTCGATTTCACGCAAGCTCAATTGCAAGGTGAATCCGAATCTAACGACATGACTCGTAAGCCATTCCCTTATCATTCCCTCTCGTGCATAGCACGTTCCTCGCAATCGCCTAGACTTATCATCAACATGCACCGTGTTATATTTGTTATCGGTGCAATCTCATATGCGATATCGCATGGGTCATCTTACGGGCTGCAGCATTCAATTTGATTTGGCGGTCAAGTCTTCTAGGGTCAGCTGCCCCGAAGCTACGCTCGATAATTGTGGATCATTAACGAAGGACAGTTTAATACGAACCATGCTATATCTTATTTCGGAGCCAAATCACGTTCCGATGATTCTATACGAATACCCAATTTCGGACACAACCATTTCTATCGGCGCAACTTGATGCGCAACTATCCTCCGAGTCAAGTCATGCACTGCCGTCGATGATTCTGCCATTTACAAAACATCTACTCGTATCGAATTCGAGCCTATCTTATTCGCGGGTCGACACACGAGATGCTATACGCATCGAGCAATCGTCGATGACTTATAGTCTCGTCTCGATCAATCGCAAAGTTCACGATCAACCAGTCCGTTCTTTCTCGTATTGTTACTTACAAAATTCCATAGCACGAGGCACACTCTATTTTATATTCTCACATCGCTTACGTTTCCTTACGTATCAATCTCGATACGCCGTATCCATTTCGATAACGTAAGGGTCAACTTTGAATCCGTTTCAACGTCAACTTAGTTCGCATCGCATACATCCAAGTTCGCAACGAACTTTTCCATACGCATCGACTCGTTCTCCGATTTTGCCGCATCCCGCTATACTTCGATCGCGTAACTGAGTTACCGATTATCCAACATCGAACCCTCAAGTCATACGATCTCGCCCTCTAAGTTTCGCGTGTTTTCAGTCGTACTCAAATGAGTTTTGCCGTAACGTAACCAACTATTTCTTAGGCACGATTACTCCGGTCAACCAACTCTTCCCCGAAGTCGCATATCGTGCGATTCGATTACAATTTGCATCGCCCCACATTTCTATTGAAATTGCAAATTGTGCGATTCGATTCGCCTAGCCGAACATTCCTATCGAGATCGCAAGTCGTGCGATTCGATTCGCCTCGCCCAACATTTTCATCGAGCTCGCAAGTCGTGCGGTTCGATTTCAACGTTTCGAATTTTCTATCCCGTCGATCCGATTGTTGCCTCAAGGCATAATCGTTTCGCTAGTTTCCGTCATTCGACTGACACATAAATTTTCAATCGACGTAATCGTTCAATGTTACAAGTCCCGCCTTACCGTTCTAACCGATCATCGAAGAACACTTGCATCAACATGTCGTCATACAAATCCTCAATCGAGTCTCGGTGCTATCCCGTCCGTTGCGGACAAACCTTCCGCAATTCTCACAATACGTCGATGCAATTCATCGCACAAATGGTATTACATATACCACTCGGAATCGAGCCATTCATTGCATCGGTGGTATGCCATATACCACCCAGAATTCAAGTTACTTCCGTCGCAACGTACTCTTTACGAACTAACGATCTCTTCCGACTCACGATTTCTGCAGTGATCGTGCTTGATCACAACCGTAACTTTGATTAATTCAAATCCGATACAACTCAGCCAATGCATTCATTTGCCAACACAAGCTCGACACGCAACCGAACCAATTTCGTTTCTCGATTTATAACTTTTGTTTTCTTCCGTTGCATCTCGTGCAAAGTTTTACTTTCGATACGCATTGCACCCCGTGCAATAATTTCATTTTCGATACGCATTGCACCTTGTGCAACATTTTATTGCCGACATTTCAAAGTCAATGCTCAAATCCGTTCAACACATTCGATATTGACTTATCGCTTTTCCTCGCAACGCACATTCGAAATCGATATGTGAATCCGTTCGACACATTCAATATCAATTTTTCATTTTCTTTTCAACGCATCATTTACAATCAACGCGTGGCAATTGCTGCAGCAACATTCCACGACTATCATCGTATTGATGCAACCAACATTTCTCGTATCGTTCGTTGCAACCAACGAATATCTCGAATTACGATTTACGACGTGTTGCATCCCGCGGCAACAAATCTTTGAATTCACATCTCGCAACTTGTTGCACTTACAGCAACAAACATTTTCCGACTTTTCCACGAACACCATGTAATTTCCAAACAACACGCGACAAAATTACATAGTTTGTATTAGACTTATTGTATGGAACATCCAGTGCGGCATCGAGTAGAGTCAAGAGTGATTTCGATTGGTGGTGGACAACTTTTAGAACTGAAATGAAGCAAACGTCCAGAGAAAATTGAGCCTAGAACTCTGATACCAATTTATCACGCCCCGACCCGGAATAACCCGAATTATCGTCCTCGCTGGGGCGTGATGCCGCACGAGCCTGGAGTTGCGCTCGTGCAAGGCAAGATGACAAGTTCTCAAAATGGTTATCTTTTGAGTTGATATTCACAACGAAAGAAAAACAGAGTATACGAAACAAATCTTTTTATTGATATTCGAAATCAGATTACAAGGCTTTCGATAGCCTAACAATATATGCCAGATTTGGCTACAACACTCAGGTTCTCTCTTGCCCACAAAGGATTTTACCGTTCCATACATCATGCCTTCTATATCTCGGCCGCATCAATCCTGTCGCGAGTCCGAGCGTCAAGCGATCGCACGCTTCAATACGCTTCGGCATTTCCGAGCCTCAACGCGTTCAAGCAACACTTCGCCTCGAGCCATCCATTTCCTGCACCCTACATGAAGCTGGTGGAGGATCAGTACGATCGTCCTCGCATGTACTGAATCAAAGATCATCTTTCCAAACCGACATTTGTAATATTTATGTTGAATCATGCAACTTAGCTTATGATCTTGCTATGTTCTCCTTAGGGTCAATTTCATGGCATAATTCGAAAGCGTAAAGCATGTTAGCATAGCAGCATGTTATCGAATTGAATAGGCAAGCAAGCAATCCCGTGTTTGATTCGTGGCACGACTTACCAAGCCGACGCACTCGCCCTTGCACCGACGCAAGGTGAATACGCCTATCAGATTTCCCTGTCATGTTATAGTGCTCTCTATGCGGATCTACACACGCACGATATGAGTGTACCTTGCGCTTTTGACCCAGGATCCGTCCATGCAGGATACACGTATACCTTGCACTTCCAACCCATCGCCCTTAACTATATGAAGGTCACTAGCTTGTCACAGCTAGAATGGACTTATACTCATCGAATCGAAAACATAAGACGATGGTAACTCTGTGCGGTTGCTAACCAACAATCAGAGGCCACCGAAATAATTGCGCGCAAGTGGCTTATCACATTCACTAGAAGGTCGCTACCCGTCTAAATGAAATGCACCAACAATGCCGAAAACGAAATCCCTCCTAGGCCGAACGGTCCCAGCGCCCTGGCGCCGCGTTCGAGGGATGCCCATGCACGGGCTTTTATATTCTTTAAGTCCATTTGACCATTTAACCATGCAACGAATCTTATATTTCATACAACCAAGCAAGTTCGCTTATCGCTATTTCAATTGGCACAACGCCCCCAATGTCCTCAACGAACGCCCTAAGGCCATGAACATTTCGAAGGGCACCATGCCGCGTCGACAGTTATGCCATATCCGTGCCACAACTGTTCTTCTCGTCGCAACGACGCCATCTTTGATAAGTATTGTGCAGCTGCACGCATTCGCCGTCTTTTGTGATCTCGTACATGTAGGCACGTTTCTACCGTATTTCGAAATGTTCTATAACTTAGCATTCAATGTTCGGGGCTTGCGCGATATGGCGCTCGCCTATTGTCTTTCAATGTTCTAGCCGTTCTAACTCGTGCGCGAAGGCACGGTATGGTTCGTGCACTAAGGCACTCGCCGAGTACAGTTATCCCATGTTATTGCGGCTTGCGCACCGAGGCGCTCGCCTTAGCGATATCCAATATTCCGTAGCGACTTGTGCATTTGATGCACGTTTCATTTCAATTGTACTAACTTAGTGTTCGACACACGTTATGATTTACTTCCGATCGAACCACGCCCGTGGCGTCGATAGGTTAACTTTTAGCATACAATGATACATTTGACTTATCGAATGAAGGAGTAAAAAGAAGTCAATCCTCCCACCTTGAATCGATTTGCCTTTGTCGTTTCGCCGAGCCGATGCGGCTCGATTTCATAACTTTGTTGCACGGCCACTCTCCTGACTTAGCCATTCGAGCACTTCGTGCTTATTGAGTTTGTACGTCCGATTCGCCTTAGCGTGCCAACGCTTCCGTCCGTCGCAAGGCGTCGATTTGGTTCCGCAGACCCCTTACTAAATACTGCCGAAGATCGACCTCTAATATTTTCGTGTCAAAGTATAACCTGCACACGAAACCAACTAAAATCAATACTTGCATCGATTCGGACTTGCGCCTTGGTCGATTCGATTTCTCAGAATCTTCGAGCCGATTCAAGGCACTCATCCTTTGGGGCAACGCGGCGCTTCGCATCGATGCATTCTTTCGGGACAAGGCAACTTTTCGCATCGACTTAGTTCGATGCGTTGCTCGGGACAACGTAACTCTCGTATCGATTCGCATCGATACTTAATCGGGTCAACGCAACTCTTCGAGTCAACGACTCAGCATAATGCACCGTGCGGAGCGGGGCATTACAGTTTGAACCCAAAAATATTGATGAAGCATGTAGTGATAACTTTTGGTTAGATGCTATGCAAGAGGAATTAAACTAATTTGAACGGAATCAAGTTTGGGAACTTGTTCCCAAGTCCATTGATCATTCGGTCATTGGCATCCGATGTGTATTCCGAAATAAACTGAACGGGAATGGTTTAGTGACTCGTAATAAGGCTCGACTCTTAGCTCAAGGATACAATCAAGAAGAAGATATCGACTACGATGAGACTTATGTCCCAGTTGCGAGATTAGAATCCATTCGTATGTTATGTGCATTTGCATGTTTTTATAATTTTAAATTATTTCAAATGGATGTCAAAAGCGCATTTTTAAATGGTTTTATAAAAGAAGAAGTTTATGTAGCTCAACCTCCCGGTTTTACTGATTTCAAATTTTCTGAATATGTTTTCAAGTTGAAGAAAGCCTTATACGGTTTGAAACAAGCCCCTCGTGCTTGGTACGATCGTCTAAGCTCTTTTCTACTTGATAACGGTTTTTCAAAGGGAAATGTTGACACTACTTTGTTTATAAAATCTTTGAATAAAAATATTCTTTTGATTCAAGTCTATGTAGATGATATTATCTTTGGATCTACTGATGAATCTCTTTGTCAAGAATTTTCAAAGTGTATTCAGAATGAGTTTGAGATGAGCATGATGGAAGAGCTGAAATTCTTTCTCGGACTGCAAATCAAACAAATCAACAATGAGACGTTCATAAATCAAGCAAAGTACATAAAGGACCTATTAAAGAAGTTCGACATGGAAGCAGTCAAGTCACTTAGCACTCCAATGATGACTTCAACCAAGCTTGATATTGATGAACAAGGCAAACATGTCGACATATGTAAGTATCGAGGTATGATCGGTAGCTTACTATATTTAACTGCTAGTCGACCAGACATTATGTTTAGTATTTGTTTATGTGCACGCTTTCAAGCTAATCCTAAGGAATCACATCTGTGCGCAGTTAAGCGTATCTTTCGATACCTTAAAGGCACTTTTTCTGTCGGCTTATGGTATCCCAAAACCACGTCATTTGACCTAACTGGTTATTCTGATACTGATTTTGCCGGATGCAAAGTAGATAGAAAAAGTACCAGCGGCACATGTCATTTCCTAAAAAAAGCTATAGTCTCTTGGTTTAGTAAAAAGCAAAATTCTGTTGTATTATCAACAACCGAGGCTGAGTATATCGCCGCAGGACGTTGTTGTGCACAAATTTTGTGGATGAAACAAACTTTAGAAGACTATGGATTGCATTTTACACACATACCCATTTTCTGTGACAACACTAGTTCTATTAATTTAACTAAGAATCCAGTATATCACTCTCGTACTAAACATATCGAGATTAGACATCACTTTCTTAGAGATCATCAACAAAATGGAGATATAGACCTTATATACATAGACACACATAATCAATTAGCTGACATACTCACAAAACCTATAGCGGAAGATCGTTTCAATTATTTACGTCGAGAATTAGGTATTTTAGATGTCAATAATATTAATTAATTTTGTTTTATTAATTATTTATTCGATACTCGATAACTGTTTTCGAGACAAGCCTAAAAAGAGTCTGTCTGTCACCACGACTACGGTCGAAGCGAAGCGGTATTTAAGAGTTCTCCGGTGAACCTCCGTTAGCTAGGACAGTACTCCTACAGCTAATCTGAAACAGCTGCTGAGTAAAGAATAGTAATTTATAAAATAATATTAATTATATTATTTTGAGATTTAAAATTACTAAACTTTGAATTAAATATTTGAAACGAATTAATGAAAAAGATGTGGCCCCATTTCTATTATTTTTGATATATATATATAGCAGGCAACCCTTGGCGAATTCGGCCCGAGTTCGGTCCGAATTTGGCCAGAGTTCGGCTGGGTATATATATGTACCAGCCAGAACCCGAGGCCCCCATCTTCTTCATTCTTCCAAACATCCTCAAACAGCAGCAGCCGTGCCTCCAAACCCTAGCTTTTCTCCACCCTTGTTCTTCCAATCCGCGTGGAGATCTTCGTCCAAACTTTGGATTCGTGCGAAGAATTTCGTCCTCAACAGCATATCCAATTCTTGGAAGGTGTAATTCCTTCTTTCCTCCACTTTTCAATTCTTAGGGTTTCTAGAATTTTTGGAAAAGAATGTCTAAGTTCAATCCCTTCAAGAGGAAGAAGACCAATGCAAGTGAAGAGACATCGTCTTCGGATCCACATACGGATTGTCTCTTTTCTTCGGTCCAATCGGACGACGGTGCGTCGGACGAGTTTTACTTTAAAACTTCCGATCAAGCTTTATTGTGGTATGCCGATTTTATTATGCGTACTATTTGCACCGGTTCACCGATTAAATGGACTGTCTTTCCGGATCACCGTCCTTACTTTGAGGTATTAGGGTTACAACACTTTGTTACCTTACAATTTTCCATTGCTACTAATGCCATTAGATTATTCTATTGTAATTTCGTGTTAGACACTTTTACCGCGAGAACACGTGTCGGAGGGATCGATATCGAATTCACTGATGAAACGTTAGCAGAAATCCTTGGTATTCCAAACGAAGGTGTCCCGCTTGATGACATCACTGATTTTGATTTCCTCGATGGTACGACTCTCGTTAGTTTCAAGAATGAGCTTTGTGCGCCCGCACGCGCTCGTTCTGGAAAGTTTAAGGCTAATAACTTGAACTTGTTTAACTACGAATTATATCGCATCATCTATTCCACCTTACTTTCAAAATTCACTTCCAAAGATGATGTCACTGCACTTGAGCTTTCTGCTCTATATCATATTCTTAAGGGAATTCCTTTTTCTGTCCCTAAGACTATCATCCAGATGATGGGTAGATGTCGCGGAAGAGATCGCAACCTCTCTTATGCGATGCTCATCCCACGCATCTTTCAGAGATTTGATATTGACCTCTCTACTTGTGCTGTTGACCCTGAGCCCAAGTTCCTCAAACTCTCTCGTCGCAGCATTGCCACTGTTCCTCCACCTACTGCACCTGCTCCTCCTGCACCTACTCCCACAGCACCTGGTCCTCCTCATTCTTACCCTATGTCATTTGAGGGTATTCATCAGCACCTATCAGATCTGCAGTCCTTTTATGTTGAGACTTCCAGGGAACATGAGTTCCATGACGTGACTCGGTTCCAGGCGATTGACAACTCCTTCGCCGATCTGAGATTTGTGCAGACGGGTCACTCTGCTAGCTCTCTACCTCGAGACCCTTCTGTTTCTGGCTACCGCATTGATGATGAGGCGGTCCACTCTCTGTTCCGGCCAGGGAACGCTTACGATTGGTATCGTACTACTGGTGCCACTCCTCACACTTCTGGAACTGGTACTTTTGGAGCTAGTCCATCTAGACATGCTGGCGCTGCAGCTGATGATGAGGATGATGACCTTTGAGATGTTATGATTTTTGAGACTGTTATTTATGTCTCATGTTTACTTGGAAATGTTCCTACATTCCAAGTTATTATCAACACTTTTATTTTAGTTATTATGTGACTCCTCATAGACATGGTTTTTATTATGCCTCAGTTTGGCATCTTAGTTTATTATTCATCACTTTATTTGTTTCAGTTTTATTCTAGCATTATCTATCTTTCTGCTTCCTATTAAAACTGCTTGTGACAAATAACATGCCTGTGTTGTTTAATACACTATCTGTTTATCTTATTTTATTCACTGTTTATACCATGCCTGTGATGAATGTTTTATATATATTTTATTGTGTTTCTTCACTGTTTGTTACTTATGCATTTATTGCGGGGGAGCTTTCTCTTTTGCAATTATTTTGCTAAGTGACAACGGGGGAGAAATAGATCTAACATCTTTATGAATACAGGTTATGAACAATTTCTTTTGATACATTTTTGAATTGATCCAAATCTTAGATGTTATATCGGCAAGGTTTGTCAATTATCAAAATGGAGGAGATTGTTGGCCCATTGGTCATGGTCAAACATGATTTTAATAATTGATCAAACTCTGTCTCGATATAAATGCAAGTCAATTCAGATGTTTACCTACGACGTTTTGGACACTGCTCAACGATGGATATCAACTATGTTCAAGACTGAAGCCGTTTGCCACTCCGAATGTATTTCCTGTAAAACAATGTAATTTTTCATTTTATTGAGTCTAGGAATACATTGTACACCAAGTCGTACTGGCAAATAGGCTATCCGAAATCGTTTTTCAAAACCACCCTATCTCTTTACAAATGACCTATATTTTTGAAAAACATCATTTTTACAAAAAGCTTCTGAAGGACTTTTCAAAAAGCCAAATTGATTTTTCTAAAAAATGAACTGGCAGAACCCTAGCAGAACTCGGCCCGAGTTCGGCCAGAGTTCGGCCAAGTGGAACGTTAGTGAACGTTGGATTTTGAACTTGGTCACCCTTCAGTCGCGGTTTGTTACAAAGAGTTCTGTCCGAATTTTGCCCGAATTCTGTCAGAGTTTTGTCTTTGGAAAAACTATAAATAAAGAAGCATTTCGATCATTTTAAATCACCAATTCACTTTCAATCTCTTCTCCTCTAAAGCTTACATTCTTCCAAAGAGTTTTCAAAAACTTTCATTTTCAAATCCCAAGCCAGTTATAATCCTCTAGTCAATTTGCCAGTACGGTACGGTCTAGAAGTTTCAGAGCAATTGTAATCAGAGGCTTGATAGAAGATACAACTCTTCACAATTGAAGTTGGTCGAGTTCTTCGTATCAAAGCTCGCGTCTGTAGAAGTTGCAAGGACTTCGTATACTTGCAGAATTTTCCAATAGTGGATTCAACTGGAAGCTAGAGTTCTTCCGACTGGACTAGTCCTCACAAGAGGGAAACCAGTATAAATCTCGGTGTTTGCATTTGCCTTCTGATCACTTTTACTTTCTGTCATTTACTTTGTGATTATTTTTATATCTGTGATCTAACTGCTAACAAGATTTTTAATTAGCAATATTCCGCTGCCTACTCTATTCACCCCCCCTCTAGAGTATTCTGCTTTACGATTTTGTTTCTACAATCTTTGCCACTGTTTATCTGGATTTTGATTCACAGTAAAGACTCACTTGTATCTGACTGCTCTCTTCCCTTTTGGCAGTTTTACCAGCTCCCAAGTGTGGTTCTTCTCAAAAGCCTCCAACTTCTAGTGCATTGACGCTTTCCACTTTGGATCGTTCTTGATAACCTGCCAATTGTTAGGTATAATAATACTATCCAAAGATGCAATGAATGCTCCATAAGAAGAGGAGATATGATCATATGAAATAAACTGAACAAGGTTCCAAGCATATCTAACAGGAGGATTTCTCGCATTGCTGCGAGTAGTCCTTGTACTAATAATGGTATGGGAGGAGTAGGTGTGGAAGGAGTAGGAAGAATGATATCACATGAAGGAAAATCTGGTGGTGGTATAGGTGTCTCAGGAGTCGAGACGGCCGTAGGCAAGGGACTTAGCACTGACATTGTAGGTACTGGTCCTGCAGTTTGCTTTACTCTCCTACTGTAGGTAAGTATCTCCTCCTGAGCCGTACGCCTAACACCTCTCATCTCGTCCCCCTGTTTCACTTCACCTTCCTGCTACTCCTCAACCGTGCCTCCATGCCATACTCCTAAATCGGTCACCAGGTTTTCACCAATCTTCCCATCTCGCCTCATACTCGTAGTATCAGGTGTGTTTTTTGAGGTTCCCTCCTGAAGGTAGTATGGCTCATGCTCCCCGAAGTGAACATCCATGCTCATAAACTTCTTTTTCTCTACTATGCTCCCGTACACATACCCCTTCTGAGTCGCCGAGTAGCCCACGAAGATGCACTTGACTACTCTAGGATCAAGTTTTCCAACTGACGGTCTGTTGTCTTTCATAAAATACACGCAGCCAAACACCTTCAATGGGAGTATTCCACTATTATTTTCTTACAATATTTCACATGAAGACTTCTATCCCAGTATCTTCAAGGGCATCCTATCGATTAGTTGAGTTATTGTCAACACTGTATGTCCCTACAGACTTTGTGGAATATTTATATCGATCATCATGCTTCTTGCCACCTCCAGAAGGTGTCTATTCTTCCTATCTGCTACGCCATTTTATGCTAGTATGTATGCACAGATGGTCTGATGCTATATCCTTTAGGATGACAAGTATTTCGCAAGTGCTCTGTTGGTATACTCTGTTCCATTGTCAAACCTCAGTACCTTCACCACTGCCTTGTACTGAGTCTAGACATGTTTATAAAAGTCCCGAAAATAGGTAGATATATTACTCCTATTCTTCATCAAATACAGCCAAGTGACACGAGAAGAACAATCAATGAAGGAAACAAAATACTTGTAACCATTCATAGTAGTAATGGCGTATGGCCCCCAAACATAAGAATGTATTACATCAAAAACAGACGAGCTCCTATGACCCGTACTAGCATATGATCTAGTAAGTTTGCCTAATTAAATCACATGCATCACATACTAGTTTCTCCTTATTTGTTTTCTTATAAAAAGCTGGATATAATTTATTTAAAGTAGCAAAAGAAGAGTGTCCCAACCTCTTATGGTAGAGTATTAATGTATCCTTAGCACTCATCTTCAGTCCTTCCATACCTGCCTTTTCTGCCATAGATATCAATACTGAATCCAGCCCTTCTCGATCCAGGTACCACAGTCTCTCATGCCAAGTGCCAGTCTCAAGTCTTCGTCCCGTCTCTTTCTCCTGGAAGATCACCTTAGGAATATCAAAATAGACAATGCATTTTAGTTGGAGGATTATAGAATTGATGGACAAAAGACTAACTGGAAAAGATAGAGCATGCAAAACATTGGATAATTTTACTAAACCTGTACAATTTACAGTACCCTTACCGACCATTGGCTGGAAAGTACCATCATCTATTTGAATGCTATCTATCGATGCTAGGTGAGTATAAGAGGAGAACTTACTAGCATTTTCGGTCACATGCCGAGATGCCCCCAAGTCGATAATCCAGCCTGACGATTTAAGGAAAGATATAAATGTAAGGGCGAGTGAGTCGTCAGTACCTTCTGATGGATGGGCATACATGACTGCATTGCCTCCAACAAAGAATGAGGTGGACGCCTCCTCGATTCTACTCCTCATGTCTTCATTGTTTGACGTTCTCTGCTTCCTCATGAGTGCCTCCAACATGCCCATCAGTACCTAATCCTCCTTAGTAAACGTACCACCAGCTCCCTCATCCCCCTTCTGCTACCAATAGGTTCGCTCAATAATCTCGTCGACCACCCTGTCGACCTCGATGACTATGGCCACATCTACCGAACTGTCCACGTCTACCACTTGGATCTCCCTCCTTAGGTGGTTTAGTGTAAGCAAATCGATGATGTCCCATCATTTTGCAGTTATAGCACTGTCGGTTGTGCTGCCAGGGCTCTCCCTTAGATCTTTTGTCGCTCGAACTAGTAGCCGTCAGTACTAATTTTACTTTCGGAGGACCACATGTCCCTGCCTGCATCTTGATGCGAGTCTCCTCCTGGATCATGGTCGAGATAGCCTCCTCAAGGGTGGGGATTTTCGGTTGGGCTAGAAGTAGTGCTGTCCTCTGAAAAAAATACTACAACCAGCCTTTTAAGGAACTTCATCGTCCTCTCATGTAGACATATATGTCTCTCCTTACACTTTGGGTTCCCGCAGCTCGTCCGATCTGAGGAGTCATCGTAATCCAACCACAGACGCTCCAACTCCGTGACATACTCCTGCACCGTCTTCTCTCCCTGTACGGTGTCGTCGATCTCTCCCTTGATCTAAAAAACTTGTAAGTTATTCCCTACACCATCGTAGGTCCTCCTACACGTCTTTCACCATCTCGATGCCATCCATTATGGCGGCGATCGACTAGACTAAAGAATTGAGAAGCCAAATGTAGATCACCGTATGAGTGGACTTTCACTCGTCGTGTTCTGCCGAGCCCTCGTCCGGCTCTATCTTCTCTCATGGCAAGAAACCCTCCAGGTTCTTTCATGCGAGGGTTCTCCTCACCCGTCGTGACTAACTCAAGTAGGTAGCTGGTCCATCAAGCTTTAGATCGATGGAGGGAAGCTCCAACTTCGTCAATGTTCGTGTCGCGCTCTTACCAGTCGACAGTTTTATCAGCTTCATCAACATTGCAACCTCCGCAGGGTCCAGCTTTTTGATGATCTCCTCCATCGACCCTCCTCTTCTCTGATCACCTCATACCTGTACCATGATTCACGCTCGTCCTTTTCGTCCTCTCCTAGATCCGATCATGTCTCTCTTCTATTAGATCTAAACCTTTAACGTCCAGAACGACTCCATGGAAGACTTCGAAAATCGTGGCTTCGCGATGGTGGGGGTGGTGGACCGACTGACAGCGATGGGCACCGTCGGACGAGTGTCTCCGAGCAGCGGCCATCGCGAGCAGTAGCAGTGGCAACAACCATGCACGTGCGATGGAGGTGCCCGCGGAACAGCGGTCGGCTCGCGCACGAGGTGGTCGGCGTGCGGCCGTGCAACGGGCGTTGGCGGCGGGGGCGTCATGCGGCGGCGGTGGCTGTGGTGGTGCGGATGGTGATGGCGTTGATGACTAGGGTTAGGGTTTGGGAAAGGTGGCGGCGGCTAGGATTTTTGGTGACTTTGATACCATGTTGAATATTTGTGTTGATTTTATTGATAATCTCATGGCTATATATAGCCTTACAATCCTCCTCATTACATTAAACCCTCTGTGGAATATCCTGTGGCATATTCTGACATACCAAATTTACTAACATGATATTTCAATATACTTATTCTAATATACCAACAAAAAACCAACACTGTCCATTGGGGAACATATCAGTGTCCTGAAGATTGTATACACAACCCCAAAGTTCAATTGTCTTAGGCTTTCTATTGAAAGGTTTTTAAAAGAACCTCATGTGATTTTGAAAGGCAATAAGTAATAACCCTCTATGGGTTAGTTTCGTCTTAGTTATTCAATCTTTAATCGACAACTCTACTTTTACCATTTGAGAATTCAACTTGGTTGCAGTAGCTTTTCCAATTGCTACTAGATGCTTTATAGTCACTTGTTTTTCAAATTACATGACGCAAGTTTCAAATTTTCATTCTTGCAGTATCTCTAACATATTGCTTTTCCCGGGAAAAGTTCATGATTTGCACAAGTGGATGCCCACTACTTCCCTTGATAGTAAAGTAGATGCTCATGCAATATTTAATACATTTCAAACCATTTTCATTGATATATTTTTCTCTGGTGAATCTTTTGCTTCTGAATATATAATTATCTACTAAAATTTGTAACGTAGGGAAAAAATGTTCGTGATACTCTTTTCCAGATAGTTGAGGATGAGAAGGATGTTATAATTAAGCACAGTGCACATCCGAGGGTGGGTAGGCAAATGGTTGCAACTTGCAAGGCATGCATTCATCCAAATTTTGCCTACATCCGGCAGGAGATGCACCTTCTGCTTGTTGGTTGTTCGATGCAATTGTTAGTTTATGTGTTCCGGTGATAGTGAGCGACTATATTTTGTTAACCTTTGAGAAGATGTCATTGACTATAAGAAGATTGTAAAATTTGTAGATACAAATACTTCTGTATAGCCAGGATACTTGACTTCATTACTCAGGGTGAGGAATGGTGCTCTATTGATTTCAGAATTTGGGAGATTAAAGGGAGATCAGGCATCATTGGTGAAGGATGTGAGCTTGCCATATTTAAATCGAATCAATTCATATAATGGAGAGGTTGGGGTTGAGAATAGGCAGCCATTGATCTTCATCATGGGCAATCGCAAACCGCAAGGAGGTTAAGTTTCAAGCAGAGCTTTTTCACTTAGAAGTAGCATTGAGAGTAGGCTCCGTAAAATGTGATCTCCGTCAGCTAATAATTTCTGTTAACAAATATTTTATTTTAGAGCAAATGCTAATTATTTAAAAAAAAGATTCCATTTAAATAATCGTGGTGAAGGCAATGCATTCTAATTCGAAAACTAATTGGGCCTGAAATAATTTTTCCTCACATTCAATGTTGTGTATGCAAAGAACAAAATTTCTAGACAAGGTATAAATATCACTACCATAGTAGTAGTTCAACTAAAAGCGAAAATAGATTTTTCTTTTCTTTTTTGTATTAGCAATGTGGTGTCGAACTAGTAGTAGGTGTATGGTCTGCACACTAGTCTGACTCAAACCAGCTCGGTAACATACATACATTATGGATATAAATTAAATATACACAGGAACAAAGTTATGTTTCAATGGGCCCGCAAAACTATGAACAAACAACACTACTACTGCATCCAATAGCAGTAGTATTGTGCTAGGAATAAGTATATTATCATTTTTTGGGGATAAATTAAAATTTTTATGCTATTTTTCTAAACATTGTTATTCAGATTTAGCTTATTTTTTACATTTAGAATTTGATTAACTAAATGTCAAGAAGAGGAGAAGGGAGTCATAGGACAATAACTCCGATATCTAGGCTAACTCCGATATCCGTGGCTGAAGTAGTCATTTCATTTGCCTTTATCCCTTCTGTAAAACTGAAGACAAGAACTGATTCCATTTTACTTCTTCTTAGGCTTTGTTGTACAGATACTCCTATAAAGGATTGTATCTCTGTTCGTATATGTGCCTGACATGTTTGCATCTGTACGTGTTTGCATCTGTACGTGTGACATATTTGACATGGTACTTTTCTTGACTTTCATGTTATATATGGCTTTATTATGTTTTGTTGTAATTGACTGATAATTTTATTGAGTCTCAAAGGCCTTATATAGCTTTTACATAATGGAATATCCTGTGGCATATTCTGGCATCCCAAATATGTCCACAGGATATTCCCATGTGCCTTTACAATATACTAAATATACAAATACTCCCCCTCAAGATGGGCAAAAGATATTCTCTAAGCCCATCTTGTCACATCCTCTAATCATGCTCACAAAGCTAAGTCCCTTGGTCAATTCGTCTGCTACCTGATCCTTGGTCGGAACGTGGCCTAGCTCCAGTAGCCCACTAACCAACTTCTCCTTGATGAAGAACCTATCGATTTCGATGTGTTTGGTCCTGTCATGCTGTACTGGATTGTTGGCGATACTAATAGCTGACTGGTTGTCACACCACAGATTCATCTTGGCTCCTTGATCCAGCTTCAGCTCCACCAGCATATTCTTCAACCAAAGCAATTTTGTAACTCCCAAGGCCATAGCTCTGTACTCCGCTTCAGCTGTCGATCTGGCTACCACTGACTGCTTCTTACTCCTCCAAGAGACCAAGTTGCCTCCTAAAAATATGTAGTATCTTGAGATAGACCACCTGTCGTCCGCACAACTAGCCCAGTCAGAATCACAGTAGCCCTCGATGCCCACGTGATTATTCTTCCTGGATAACAGTCCCTTTCCGAGGGCACTCTTCAAATATCTCATAATCTGGTATACTGCGTCCATATAACCCTTCCGTGGGTCATGCATGTAGCGGCTCACCATACTAACTACAAAGCATATATCAGGACGTGTGTGGCTCAAATAGATCAACTTGCCTACCAGTCTCTGGTATCTGTCCCGGTCAACTGGTTCTCCAGCCTCAGCGTTCAGCTTGAACCTCTGATCGATCAGCGTCGCTGCAAGTTTACATTCCAACATCCATGTCTCTGTGAGAAGGTCCTGTGCATACTTCCTCTGAGAGAGAACAATCCCCTCTGTGTCTCGAGTGATCTCAATTCCAAGGAAGTAGCGAAGAAGACCAAGGTCCTTTACCTCAAATTTCTTACCAAGCTTTCCTTTGAGTCGGGCGATCTCCTGCTAATCAACTCCCGTGATAATCATGTTGCCGACATACACCGCAAGTATGGTGATGTCGCCTCCACTCCTTTTGAAGAATACAGTGTGATCAGCATTGATCTGCTAATATTCCATTCCTATCATAGCTCTCCTGAATCTGTCAAACTATGCTCGAGGAGACTACTTCAGTCCATAGAGGAACTTCTTCAGTCTGTAGACCTTGCCTGCTATCTGATTGGTGCCAAATTCTGGTGGCATCTCCATGTATACGTCCTCCACTAGATCTCCATGAAGAAATGCATTCTTTACGTCCAATTGGTGTAGCTTTCATCCACCATTCACTGCCAAAGAGATCAGGATCCTGACAGTGCTCATCTTTGCAACTGGTGCAAAGGTTTCGTTATAGTCGATGCCGTATATCTGACTGTATCCTTTCGCCACTAGTCGAGCTTTGTAGCGCTCAACCTGCCCATCTGGGTTCTGCTTCACGGTAAAGATCTACTTGCATTCGACTGCTCTCTTCCCCTCAGGCAGTCTCACCAGCTCCCAAGTGTGATTCTTCTCAAGAGCTCCCAACTCCTCGTGCATTGCCGCTTTCCATTTTGGATCATTCTTGGCAACCTACCAATTGTTAGGTACAGTAATACTATCCAAAGATGCTATAAATGCTCCATAAGAAAAAGAGATATGGTCATAAGAAACAAACTGAACAAGATCCCAACCATATTTGTCCGGAGGATTTTCTGTATTGCTACGAGTAGTCCTTCGTACAGATAGTGGTATGGGAGGAGTAGGAGGAATGATATCACCTGAAGGGGTTGGTGGTGTAGGTGTCTCAGGAGTTGGGACGAACGCAGGCAAGGGACTTGGCACTGGCACTGTAGGTACTGGTCATGTAGTTTGTTTCACTCTCCTGCTATTGGTAAGTAACTCCCCATGAGCCGTAGGCCTAACACTTCTAATCTCCTTCCCCTGTTCCGCTTCACCTTCATGTTCCTCCTCAACCATGCCTCTATGCCAAACTTCTAAATAGGTCACCACCAAGTTCTCCATCTTCCCCTCTTGCCTCATACTGGTAGTATTAGGCGTGTTGTGTGAAGTTTTCTCCTTGCGGTAGAATGGCTCATGCTTTCGGAAGTGGACATCCATACTGACGAACCTCTTCTTCTCTACTGGACTCCAGCACACATACCCCTTCTAAGTCGTTGAGTAGCCAACAAAGATGCACATGACCGCTGTAGGGTCAAGTTTTCTAACTAATGGCCTGTTGTCCTTCATAAAACACACACACCCGAACACCTTTAATGGGAGTATCTCACTATTATTGCCTTGTAATACTTCACATGGGGATTTTTATCCCAGGACTTTCGAAGGTATCCTGTTGATGAGTTGAGCTGCTGTCAACACTGCATGTCCCCACAGACTTTGTGGAACATTCATGTCGATCATCATGTTTCTTGCGGTCTCTAGAAGGTGTCTATTCTTCCTTTCTACTACTCCATTTTATGCTGGTGTGTATGCACAGGTGGTCTGATGCTGCATCCCGTGTGCTGATAAGTATTCTGCAAGTGTCCTGTTAGTATACTCCTTTCCATTGTTAGACCTCAGTACCTTCACAACTGTGTTATACTGAGTCTGGACATGCTTATAAAAATCTAAAAAATAGGAAGGTACATCACTCTTATTTTTCATCAAATATAGCCAGGTGACACGAGAGGCACAATCAATAAAGAAGACAAAGTACTTATATCCATTCATAGTGTTAATAGCACATGGACCCCAAACATCAGAATGTACTATCTCAAAAGCAAAAGAGCTCCTATGACCCGTACCAACATACGAGATCCTAGTAAGTTTTTCTAACTCGCACGCATCACATACTAATTTCTTTTTATTTGCTTTTGCATAAACCTTTGGATACAACTTACTTAAAGTATCAAATGAAGAATGTCCCAACCTTCTATGACGGAGTATCAAAGTATCTTCAGTCTTCTGCTGCAGTCCTCCCATTCCAGCCTTCTCTGCAATAGATACCAATGCTGAGTCCAGTCCTTCTCGATCTAGGTACCACAGTCCCTCATGCCAAGTGCCAGTCCCAAGTCTTCGTCCCGTTTCTTTCTTCTGGAATGTCACCTTAGGAATATCAAAAGAAACAATGCATTTAAGTTGGAGAATTATAGAACTAATGGACAAGAGACTGACTGGAAAGGATGGAGCATGTAAAACATTGGATAATCTTACTGAACCTGTACAATTAACAGTACCCTTACCGACCACTGGCTGAAAAGTGCTATCCGCTGTCTGAATGGTGTCTGTTGATGCTAGGTGAGTGTAAGTAGAAAACTTACTAGCATTCCCCGTCACATATCGAGATGCTCCCGAGTCGATAATCCAGTTTGATAATTTAAGGGAAGAGATAGATGCAAGAGCAAGTGACTCATCAGTACCTTCTGATGGATGAGCATACATACATAGCGACATTGCCTCCAGCGAAGAATGAGGTGGATGCCTCCTCCGTTCCACTCCTCTTGTCTCCTTCGATTGACGCTCTCTGCTTCCTCTCCAGTATGTCCATCAGTGCCAGATCCTCCTCAGTAAAGGTACCACCAGCTCCTTCATTCTCTTATGCTACCAGCAGGTTTGCCCGATAACCTCCTCGGCCGCGTCGTCGACACCCTCGACCACGACCTCGTCCTCCAATATATTCTCGTCCACCGAACTGTCCACGTTTACCACCTGAGTTTTTCTCTATAGGTGGTTTGGTACAAGCATATCGATGATGGTCCATCTTCCCGTAGTTGTAGCACAGACGGTTGTGATGTCAGGGCTCTTTCTTGGACCCTTTATCGCCTGAACTGGTAATCGCTAGTGCTGACTTTGCTTCGGGGGGACCACCTGTCCCCGCCTGCAGTCTGATGCACGTCTCCTCCTGGATCATGGTTGAGATCGCCTCCTCAAGACTAGAAATCTTTGGTTGGACGAGAAGTAAGGTCGTCCTCTGTGCAAATGCTGCAGTTAGCTCTTTGAAAAATTTTATTGTCCTCTCCTGCAGACACACATGTCTTTCCTTACACTTTGAATCCCCGTAGCTCGTCCGATTTGAGTGGTGATCATAGTCCAACCACAGACGCTCCAACTCCGTGGCATACTCCTGTACCATCTTCTCTCCCTGTACGGTGTCATCGATCTCCCTTTTTATCTGGAAGATCCGTAAGTTGTTTCCTACACCATCATAGGTCCTCCTCAATTTCTCCCACACATCCTTTACCATCTCAATACCATCTACTGTGGCGGCAATAGACTGGACTAAGGAGTTGAGAAGCCAGATGTAGATCACCATATGAGTGGACTTTCACTCGTCGCGTCCTATCGAGCCCTCGTCCGGCTCTATCATCTCGTCCAGCAGAAAATCCTCCAAGTTCTTTCCTGCGAGGGTTCTTCTCACCCGCCGTGACCAACTCAGATAGGTGGCTGGTCCATCCAACTTCAGATCGATGGAGAAAAGTTCCAACTTTGGCGACATTCGTGTCATGCTCTCACCAGCCGACATCTTCATCAACTTCATCAACGTCGCAACCTCTGCAGGATCCAGCTTTTTGAGGATCTCCTCCATCGATACTTCTCCTCTCCGATCATATCATGCCCATTCCACGACTCACGTTCGTCCTCGTCGTCCGCCCCTAGATCCGAACATGTATATTTTTGTCAGATCTAGACATCGATGTCCTCTTTCAGAATGATCCGAACAACAGCAACAAAGGCTCCGTTGCGTGCGGCAGGTGGGAAGGCGGCACGGACGTGGGGGGGTCGGCTAGTCCACGCACCACAGCCGCGGCAGCATCAGCCGCAGCAGCAACAACAGCAGCAGCAGCAGCAGGCAACAGCGGCAGCAGCAGCGGACGCACGGAGAAGGGGGTGGCTGCTATGCGCGGGTTAGGGTTTGGTGGCGGAGAGAGAGGGAGAAGAAGGGAAAGGTTAGGGTTTGGTGGCGGCTAGTGTTAGGGTTTGTGGAAAGGTGGCTCTGATACCATTTTGTAATTGATTGATAATTTCATCGATAGTCTCATAGGCTTTATATAGCCTTTACATAATGGAATATCCTGTGACATATTCTGGCATCCCAAATATGTCCACATGATATTCCCATGTGCCTTTACAATATACTAAATATACCAATACTAAATATACCAATATGTTTAGGCTCTAAAGAGACAAAAGATGGTTGAAAGTCATTTTTTAATATGGAAGTGTGTAAAATGTATAAAAACATGAATATGCATCATATCTGTATATCATAAATTTTTAGAACTTCTTGAAACCTAGCTACTATCAAGGACATACATAAGAATAGATATTACTAAGATTTAGTGTGTAAAATGTTTATATAGATATATTGTCATGCTTATATACAATAAATATCATATCAAATTTGTATCCCTAACTTTCTAAGGATATCGTTCTCTAAATCCATTATGAATCTGTGTCCTCGTTTCTGCAATCTAGCTTTTAGGAGAGGTTTAGAATCATTTTTAGTGTCTACTCTTTTTACTGTATCATGCTTAATGTCTTATCTTTTACATGTCAGTTTAAATCTGGATAAAGGAGTAGGGTTTGCATTAGGCAGTCGACATCCAACACAACATTTTTGGATCTCTATGAAAATTAAATTAGTCGACATAAAATTGTTGGCATAAACTCTTTGTTGTTGTTGTTGTTGTTGTTGTTGTTGTTTTCTACACAACTCGCAGAAGTCTAATAACTTTTATAGATTTTGTTGAAATGTAGAGTACAGAATGGCCAACAAAGTCTCCACTTGTGGACTTGTCTATAGCTATGGAAAACTTCTATTGGATCTGTTCTAGGGGTTGCGACCTACCGATGTCGCTTTTAATAAAGGCCTAACGCTCCGTACTTTCGTCGAGAAGGCATTTCCTAAACAATTTCATGAATATAATTGATGAGTGCTTGCTAGCAAATGGGGTTCAAGAACCTAGTGACCATTCCCAAAATATACTTCATGCAAAAACCCTTGAATGTGTTTATTTGGTAGTTAGAATTGGTCTGATGTGCACAAATGATTTGCCAACGAACCAAATGGAGGTTAAAAGCATATGTATGAACTGAATTTGATTAAGAACATATTCTTTGAGATCTAATGATGAAGAAAATCTCAGACAAGGTCAACTCCCGTAACATATAGTGTAGAAATTAATGAAAGTCATATGTCACTAGAAATACTTATTGATGATTGCAATACATTTCACTTTTTTTTATTAGACTTTTTAGTTATTGATAAAAAAGATTATGTTTATGGCTATACATCTATCATAATCCTTGCTTTTCTTTTATGAACAAAGTCAATTGCATCGGCATTTACTACTGGAACTAGATACCATAGATTTTGAGCTTGGTTGTTCTGTATCCATCTTCTGAACGTATGGGTGCACTTATCATATAGTAATACGTTTGATAAAAGAAGGAAGCAAGTATATAAGAAATTATATGGCTTATTTTATTTTTATTTGGATTTTCACTTTTTAAGATAAATTACATAAAAGTCTTTGTGGTTTATGCTATTATTACTATTACTATAATTATTATTATTATTTAAGAGAATCAGTAGGAGAAAACCTCTGTCGTTCTACTTATGTTTTTGTTGTTCTTCGTGGATTTATTTTGTGGAAAAGAGGAATTTTTTTGGTGTGGTGTTCTTGAATTTAGCTTCGTTTCGAAAAAAAAAGGAGGAATCTTGGAGGTGTTGGTTTGAAATTGAAGTACGGAAGAGCTTGTTATAATGAGTCTCAAGAAGAAAAAGCTTTTTCTATGACGAATTAGGATGCTTGGTTTTAAAAAGGTGGAATCTTGGAAAGTTTTGATTGAGCACAAAGCTTTTATTGGTGGGTATTTAGGGGCTTTACTAGGCTACGTACTAGCAGTGCTCCATTTTGGAGACGACTTGTTATAATGATCCTGGGAAGGAACCTGAAACTATATACATTCAATCGGCTTCACTTGATATGCTTAGGCTTTCTAGAATTTGCATTTGGTTGGATGGTTTGATTTGGTTTGAAGGTGCCGAAGCATCTTTGGGTGAAAAGAAAATAACTCGTCTGACATTCATATTATTTTTGAAATTGTGTGAATTATACAGAATTTCAAATCTTTTGGGATCATATAAATGTATGGTCTTCTAAGAGGGTGGTATTTGTTTATGATGCAAGTCCTCTATTTTCTAGTGAGTATCAGACATTAGTCACAAGCTCATGTGAAGCTCAAGGAAAGCTCAGGGAAGTTTTCACAGATTAGTATCTGACATTAGTCAAGCTCAAGGAAAGCTTAGGCTCAATGGAAGTAGTCTGGAAGCTTAGCATGGAGTATCAGAGTATCTGAAGATCAGCCCAATCACTCTCTCAGTCAGTCTATAACTCGAGGAATTACCAAGAGAATACTAGCACTACCAGACTCGGTGAAGAGGAGGAAAGGTTATCAAGCTCAGTAACAATTAGTCACTACTGTTAGCAATTAGTTATAGTCATAGGTAGTTAGGTAGTTAGGCTAGGGAGTTAAGCCTTGGCTATAAGTAAGCAGGCCAGTAAGGAGAGGGGTGGATCGTAATCTTGTTTTCCATATTTTTTTACTTTCTTTTGTAAAAGATTCTCAGTTCTTGAAATAATGAATAAACCCTATTTCATTCTTCCCCAACTTGTGCTCTCAATTTGTGTTCTTCGCGAGAATTCATGGCCAATTATGCTCGATCCCCTCCTAATCCCAATCAATTGAGAAGGGGTTCTATTAGTTTGGTATCAGAGCCATTATAGCCCATCATGGAGGATGGCACTGAGCAGAGCTCAAGCTGCTATGGGCCTCGACAAGCTGTTCCTCCAGAATCACCAATGCAACAGTTAGTGTCTGCAGAGGAAAGGCGCTTCCGGATATTAGAAGGTAAATTCTCAAATCTCAGTGAAAAATTCGATCGATTGATGGAAGAATTAAACCATTCAAGATCCTCAGTACACTCAACCATGGCAGCACATCATTCTCCCTTTGTGCTAGTGTTAATAGTATGGCCACACCTATGCCCACACATGTGCAGACATTTACACCTTCACACCAGTACCAACAAAACCCTATGTTTGTTGACAGGACTCAGTTCTCTTGGTGTGTAGAATTCCAGGCCAACTCAAGCAGACCACCCCTACATGACAACACAACCAATACCAAGTCCCAACCATCTCACATGTTTACACAGTTTGGCATGCCAACACAGATTCCCAATAACCATTCTCCATCTCACATGCCTGCCCAAGTTGGCATGTCAACACAGACACCTAGTAGTCATTCTTGGACACAACCTACCTTGAGGCTAAAGATTCTAGACTTTGATGGAGACATGGATGTGGAGGAGTGGTTTCTTCGAGTCAATCGCTACTTCAATTACTATAGTGTGCAAGAGTGGGATAGAGTCAAGGTCTGCTCAGTTCAATTAAAAGGAAAAACGGCCTATTGGTTTGACTTGATCATGAAGATAAGAGGGGGATTCATGAGTTGGGAAGAATTTTGCCAAGCCATTAGGCTAGAGTTTGGTCCTTCACAATTCACTGATCGTATGGTAGAGCTTAAGCTGTTGAAACAAGAAACCACAGTCCATGAATATGGACAATAATTTCAAAATCTCTCTAAATGGATGCAAGGTACGTATCTCTGAAGGATGCTTGATTAGTTAGTATATTGGGGGATTAAGGGAGGAGATTAGGTATGAAGTTCATGCTTCCAACCCTGTCAATCTATCCACAGTTATACAGCTAACTTGATTGCAGAAATCACTAAAAGGAATTTCAAAAACTCTCTAAAAGGAAGGTATCTCTAAAGGTTGCTTTATCAGTTCAGGCAACTAGCTAGATTACATAAAGCTAAGATGTTGGCCCAGAAAAAGAATTACATAACCAGTCACTTCCCAGTCTAAAATTTGAATATGACAGGAAGTCTCACTTATCAAAACAATAAACCTAAGGGGAGTGATAACAGTAAGAACACCCTCACAAGTACACTCAATAGTGAAAATCTTAACCACGCTACCATATCACCCAATGAGCTCATCAGGGGAAAGAGCCTAATTGAGAGGAACTGTGCAACACAAGCCAGTTATGGTACTTGTTGACTCTGGATCAAGCCACAATTTTATTAACACTAATTTCAGTGACAGGTTGGGACCCAAACCAGTTGAAGACAAATCGTTTGAAGTCATTATAATATAACTAATGGGGAGAAGTTACAGAGTAGGGGGTTGTACAAAGATATAGGAATTGACTGTCAAGGAATAAAATTGTTACTGACCTACTGTAGTTGCCTATCACTGGTGGCCATATTGTATTAGGAGCTAATTGGCTTAGCACTCTGGGAGATATTGTTTGGAATTTCTAGGAACTGACAATGAGACACAAAATAGGATTTATTCAGCAATTCAAGGGAAAAAATGCCCACAATTTTCAATTGACTGAAGCTGCTAACAAAGATACGAGGCAAAAGACCCAAATTTATGTCATTCAACTATGTGCTATAGAATTTAATAGCATCAAGAGGGAGGAGGAGGGTCCTACAATCAAGCTATCTGTTGTGATTGATTGATATGTATTATTGATAATCTCATAGCCTTTATATAGCCTTTACATAATGGAATATCCAATGGAATATCCTGTGGCAAATTCTGGCATCCCAAATATGTCCTCAGTATATTCCCATACTAAATATAACATATTCTCTTACTAAATATATCAACACTCCCCCTCAAGATGGGTGAAAGATATTCACTAAGTCCATCTTGTCACATCCTCTCATCATGCTGATAGAGCTAAGCCCCTTGGTTAGTCCGTCCGCTACCTGATCTTTGGTTGGAACGTAACCTAGCTCTAGTAGTCCAATATCCAGCTTTTCTTTGATGAAAAATCTGTCAATCTCGATATGCTTGGTCCTGTCATGCTGCACTGGATTGTTGGCAATACTAATAGATGACTGGTTGTCACACCGTAGCTTCATCTTGGCTCCCTGGTCCAACTTTAGCTCCATCAGCATATTCTTCAACCACAATAGCTCTGTGACTTCCAAGGCCATAGCTCTATACTCTGCTTCAGCTGTTGATCTGGCCACCACTGACTGCTTCTTACTCCTCCAAGAGACCAATTTGCCTCCTACAAATATGCAGTTTTCCGATGTGGATCTTCTGTCGTCAGCACAGCTAGCCCAGTCAGAATCACAATAGCCCTCGATGCTCACATGATTATTTTTTTTCTGAAAATCAGTCCCTTCCCGGGGGCTTCCTTCAAGTACCTCGATGCTCACATGATTATTTTTACTAAATATAACATATTCTGTATCGTCGCTCCTACGACGGATTACTGCTTCGGTGTCTGTCAAATGCAGAAGCCAAAGAAGCCGTACGAGAAGCTCACGACGGTGTCTACGGGGCCCACCAGCCCAGCCCAAAATTGCAAGACCGCCTTCGACGAATGGGCTACTATTGGCCCACGATGGTGGCAGATGCGATAGATTATGATAGAAAATGCAAAGCCTGCCAAGTCTACGCGGACTTCATTCACCAACCATCCGAGTTTCTACATCCGACAGTGGCGTCCTGGCCATTCGAAGCATGGGTTATGGATATCATTGGTCCAATCACCCCACCTTCCTCCCGAGGACATCGCTTCATACTTGCGATCACTGATTACTTCTCCAAATGGGAGAAAGCTGTCCCACTCGCAGAAGTTAAGACTTCAAATGTGATCAGTTTCCTTAAGCATCACGTTATCTACCGCTTTGGACTGCCCCGAAGGATCATCCATGATAATGGTCCGCAGTTTGCAAGCCACGCATTCTATCGGTTTTGCGATAAGCATCGTATTCAGAATGTCGCTTCGACACCATACAACCCGGCAGCAAAAGGGCTGGCTGAGGCATTCAACAAAACAATCATCAAACTCCTCAAGAAATTTGTCTCCTCCAACAAATACGACTGGAACGAGAAGCTCGGCGAATGCTTATGGGCTTATCGCACCACAGTTCGAACAGCCACCGGGAATACACCATTCTTCCTGGTGTACGGGAGTGAAGCAGTCCTCCCATTGGAGACTCAGATCCCTCACTACGCGTCGCCCTCACACATCAATTGACGATGGATGATAACTACCGACGTCGGCTACAAGAATTGGAGGCACTAGATGAAAAGCGCCTCTTGGCTCAGCAACGAATTGAGCTATACCAAGCACGCATCTCTGGAGCCTTCAACAAGAAGGTAAAAATCAGAATATTCCAGGTGGGTGATCTCGTCCTGGCTGTCCGGAGGCCGATGGTCATGACTCACAAGACCACCGGCAAATTCCAGCCAAAGTGGGAAGGCCCATTTATCATTGAGACAGTATTCTCCAACGGTGCTTACCGTCTCGCAAAACAAAACGGAGACTTGCTCATGTTGTCCGTCAACGGCAAGTTCCTGAAGAAATATTATGTCTAAACGACATTCTCTCCAAGATCTTCGAGTCATGTACCCGCTGGTACCGCTGAACTCACATTTCAGAGTATCGAGTCATGTACCCGCTGGTACCGCTGAACTCACATCCACAACATTTCAGATTATCGAGTCATGTGCCCGCTGGTACCGCTGAACTCACGTCCACAACATTTCAGATTATCGAGTCATGTACCCGCTGGTGCCGCTGCACCCTGTAAGACCCAGTTTTTTGAAATTGGGGTATTTTTGAAATTTTATTATTTTTATTATTTATTAATGGTGATTTAGTCATGTTATGAATTTTGGTGATTTTTAGTTAGATTAAAATTATTTTCTAAGTCATGGCTTATGACTTTGTGATTTTACTAGTGTAACCCTAGTGTAAACCCTAGAGATTTCATAACCTAAAGACCAACCATGACCATGTAAGCCTAACCATGTGATTAGGATATCAAATTACCACTTTTTAGTCAAAAGGGTATTTTGGTAATTTATTAGAATTTATTTGGATTTATGTAGTTTATTATTATTTAATTAGTGGATTAGTGTCATGTTAGCTTCTAACCTAGTCTAGCACTAATCTAGAGGTTAGCCACTAACCTAGAAGACTAAGTGGAAGATATTGCTTTATGTCATAAATATCTAAGGTTAGATAAATATCTAGATACTATGTATACTTAGATATTTAGGTAGACCTAAAGAAAGATCTATTGGTCTTTACCTTAGAAGCTAAGTTACTTCACCTAGAAGGAACCCTAAATATCAACCCTACCCCCCCATGGCAGCCCAACCCTACCCCCATCCTATATAATCACATCCCCTTATCATTCATGCCATTTTTTCATTGCACTTAAAACCTAGTTTTTCCCTCTACCTTCACACCCTTACCATTTAACCATTTCAACACCAAATTGAGCCAAACTTCTTGCATTGGAACCCCCTACTATTGAAGATACTAAGGGAGGCTAGCTAGCAAGGTTGAAGATCAATTTGGCCATCTCAAGTGAAGAGGATACCCCCTACCTTGGTTTCATTAGATTTTTGCACTCATAGGTAACATGCCCTAAAACCTATTAATATTGTGTTTTCTCTTCATATTTGCATGCATCTAGATACTAGGGAACTGTAGGCTAAGTTTGGTGAGATTTAGGCTTGGTTTGGTGTCCGTATCGGACACGTGTCTGTCTCTTGATTTCAGTGTTTGGTGAAATGCCACTTAGGATTAAACTTTGTTATTTTGTAAAACAAATTACATAACCTAGTAGCCCTAGACTTGCTGATCACAAAATACCTAGACTGAGCACGTTTTCGTGCTGTGTCCGTGTCCAAATTGGACACGAACCCACTGCACGAGACCCTCGTGCATGCCTTGCTACCCGACACTTCGTGCGCACTGCACAGGCCACTAGGACACGTGCAAATTGACACAGACAAGGGGGCAATGTCTGCGAACATGCCCCCAAAGACTCGTGTCGCGTCGTGTCGTGTCGAGTGAGAACTCACTCGCACTGGACACGCGCTGTCAGCGCACACGCGCGCGGGGGCAACTTCGAGCGTGTCGTGTCGCGCGGACACGACACTTGGGTGTCTCGTGATGACACTAATGTGTAGCCCTATGTGTGGCGTACACTAGGACACGAGCACGAGATGCGTCGTGTCCTGTGTCGCGAGCACGAGGCGTGTGACAGCGTGCACGACGCTGTCAAAACACGCGTGTATCAGTCGTGTTTTCACGACTGATACGGGGTTCGTTTTGTGTCCACGAGTGTCGTGGACACGTGACAGTGTGTCCATTGTGTAGCCCTATATGTGGGCTACACGTGTGTGTGACCACGAGTCGTGTCGTGTCTCGTGGTGTGTCCACAGACACGTGAACACGTGCACGACGCTGTGCACTGTGTTCGTGTATCCTAGCTTACCCGAGTGAGTTTTTACGTGTTCGGACACGCCGTGTCGTGTCGTGGTGGACTGCCACTGACACACACGACACGTATATGTATGGGGTGTCAATTACCAACCATTAGTGTCGAGCCATAGCTCGGTTTAGTGCACGAATTTGGGTTTACCTATTATCAAGTGCACAGTGCACTGTTCCCTGTTTTTGGGTTTATTCCCAGTTTCTGAAAATGAATTTCAAACCCAAATTTGATATGTTTTATACATTGTATGAGTGTATTTTAGTACATATATACGTAGTATATATGTATGTGTGAGTGTGGGTGAATTTTGGGGGTATTTGGTAGAGTATAGGTGGAGTTATGTATATATATACATATGTATGTATATATGTTATTGTGTGTGTTTGAGGACTGAATTCCTGTTCCAGGAATTCTGGAACCCCCCCTGCTGTTTACAGCAGCACTCTCTCTCTCTCTCACTGTCCTCTTCTCTCTCATTCACTCTCTCTCTCTCACTCTAAGTCTCTCTCACTTTCTTCTCTCTCTATATATGAGTAATATATATAAGTTTGTATATATATATATATATATATATATATATATATATATATATATATATATATATATATATATATATATATATATATATATATATATATATGAATGATATATATAATTGTTTAGGATTATATATATTGTATCTATATATAGATACCTAGGGTATATGGGTATTACATAGGCTATAGGCCTATGTATTTATGTGGTGAGTGCATATATATATATAAGTTTTGCATATATATATATGTATATATATATATAGGATATATATACATTTTGTATTAGATATATAGAGTCATTATATATATATATGTGGGTTTTGGTATTATATATAGTGTATTTATACATAGATATGTAGGTAGTAGATAGATGGTGTATATCTATATATATAGATATATATATATATATGTATGATTTCTAAATATAGGTTTATAAGGAAACCTATAGGTTATCAAGCCTATGGCCTAGGTTACAAGCCTATGGCATTAGAGGCTAACTCAATTTGATCTAATGGCCTAAAACACTAGCAAGTTGACCCTTGTTGACTAAGGGTTGACCAAAGTCAACCTTAGGTCAAAGTTGACCTAGTTAACCTAGAATTGACTAGGATTGACCTAAAATGACTAGTTTAATTAGTTGACTAGTAGACATAGTTTGACTAGATAATTGACCATTGTTGACCAAAGTCAACTATAGGTCAACCATGACCTAATTGACCTAGAAATGGCTTGGATAGACTTAAAAGGACTTAATGACTAAGGTTTGGCTAAACCCTAACTAGATGATTAGGTTAACCATATAGATTATGAGGGTAATCCTATATAGATGAAGATATGTATGGGGTTAAGTGAGATACTTAGAGTTGAGTCATGACTTGAGTTGGAGAATAGGATTAGCTTGATTATAGGATTAAGGTTGGTATTGTACTATATGTATTTATGTGTGGTATACTTTGTATAGGTAATTATAGTATAGTATCTTAGGTATTCTAAGGCATGTTAGCCTATGATGGTTTGAGTTAGCCTTATAGAGTTTGACTGGATGTTGACCATTAGTCAAGATTAACCTAGATTAGACTTGTTTAACTTTGTTTGACCTTGTATGACTTAGTTTAACTTCTTGTGACCTAGTATAACTTAGTTTGACTGTAGTGTTGACCAAGTTTGACTTTGACCTAGATTGGCTTAGAATTCATATAGATTGTATCGTAGATTTCATTTACCTTCATTTTGGACATGTCATAACTGTATTGCTCTATTTTAGGACATTGTGACCCTGGTACAGACATCTGATATTACACTACTCTTTCCAGAGTAACAGGCGAGTACATTCTCTGATAATTCTCTCATTTATTTGTCGATTACTGTATTTCAGTTCTAGTTAGTTCTATGTGATTCTCTGTATCAACACGTATGGATATTTCTGGATTCATGTATCGACACATACCTTACTTGCTGGCCTCTATTACTGGAGTCATTAGTATCATTCCAGAATCATTTCTGGAATCATCACGTATTGGCCAGACTCATCTCGATTCTTTTGTCGATTTTGGATTCACTTGCTGGGCGGGGAAATATTGAGTAAGACATGTAGACATACCCCAAATCTGGAATCTCCAACTGGAATCTACTGGAAGCATAGCCATCTCTTGCCTGATCCGTAAGAGATGTGCCTGATACCTACAGCCGTTTACATGTCGACCTCGGTATTTTAAAACACACTGTTAGATCATAGTTGGACTCACCCTGGTTTCATTGATCACTGTTGGACTCATCTTGTACTGGAAATTATCTGGTATCAGATTATATGGACTGGACTCACACTGGGATTACTTTAGACTTATATCGTACTGTCTGGACTCGTACATATTATTCTAGTTCAGTTAGCTTTTATTACAGTCTTCATTGCCATGATTCTTCTCTTGTTCTAGTTACCTTTCTTTTCTTGTATCTTACTGTCTCTCTATGCCATCATTATCTGTATAAAACTGCCATGCTCATCAATAAAACTGTCTATAACTGCTTTATAGTTCTTTGTCATTTACTTGGGTTTTTCTAGATGAGTTGTGCTCGTTTCCGTCCTGATTGGACCTGTTGAAAATATTACAGATGATAATCCTGAGGACACATGCCCTGCTTACCATGGACCTGGCGAGGGATTAGCTACCTTTGGTTCTGACTCTCAGGAGTGATTCAGGAGATTAGCTAGTAGACTACTTTAGCTTTCATGTTTTGGCTTGATGTATTAAAGTTAAGATTTTGAGTCTGTATTAAGTTGGTTTGAGGTATTGGTGTATTATTTTAGTAGTTAGTTGTTGTTGTCTTTAATTCCTTAGGTATAACTTCTGTGTTATCTTTTCATGTTTAGACTATGTTTGAGTAGATCATACCCTTTACTTGGCCTCCATTCGGAGCTGATATCTGGACAAGTACTTTTTATATTCACTGCATGAGATTAGTTAGCAACCTAGGACAGCATACTACCGCCGACACTGCGGCGTAGGCTGGACGTAACCACTTCTCGTGCCCCTATACAGGGTGCGGGTCGTGACACACCTACACCTTCTCAATATTCTAAATTATCGAGTCATGTACCCGCTGGTGCCTCTGAACTCACATTCCAGTCACTCTTTCAGATAGTAAGTCACGTATGATTATACCTCTGAACTTTCTTCCTGGAAGAGATCCTCCCTCAGGATCCACTACCCGCGCTCCCAGTGCACAAAAAGGGTCCACAAATTTCTGAAACGGCTATGTCCTCATTACCTCTGAGTCGTTTTCACTTCCACCAAAAACAAACCGTCCCCTCGCATAGAACTTCCACGTTCTCCTACCTCTGAGTCGTTCTATATACCCCCTCTTCATTGAGCCCACTCCTGCCATGTCCTCATTACCTCTGAGTGGGAAGGCTCCGTCGAAGAAACCTTCATGCTTGCCATGTCCACATTACCTCTGAGCAAGTATGTCGGTCCCCTTTTAACCTATTATCTGTACCCACAACTGGAGTATGACAAGGATAATAGGTCCACAAATGTCTTCTGTTGACCACAATTGTCCTCTGTTGACCACAAATGTCCTCTGTTGACCACAAATATCCTCTGTTGACCACAAATATCTTCCGTAAAGTCTCCCCTGCCATGTCCTCATTACCTCTGAGCAGGAAGATTCCACGGTAAAACCCTCATACTTGCCATGTCCTCAAACCTCTGAGAAAATATATTGGTTTCCTTTCATCCCATTATCCGTATCCTGAACCAGGGTACGCCAAGGATAATAGGTCCACAAATATCCCTTGCTAAGCTTCTTAGCATAAATCCACCATCTCATCATGCCCCGGGAGCCCAGCTGCTCTACGGCATTCTTTTTCCCAATACCGAGAGCATCTATGACCACTTTGCCATGGCTGTTCCGGATATCCTGACCAAACTTGTTATCCGTACCTAAAACCAAGGTACGCCTAGGGTAACAGGTCCACAAATAATCCCCCAGCAAGTCCAATTCCACAAACGCCATAAGTACAAGAAAGAGAAGATGAGTTGAAACATGCTCATTTATTCAAAATTCAAAGTGCTACATCATTTGGAATCACATCCCTTACAAAAAAAAAGATAAGCAAAAGAAAACAGAAAGCTGATCACTGCTTCGGGGCACATAACGCCCTGAGACGATCCGCCAGCAAGGCAACCGACCGCTCAAACCTCTGGGTAGCTCGACGCTCCGCCTCTTGGGTCAGCACCGCCTCGTCCTCCAGTTGAGCATGGGCTTGCCAGTTATCCTCGAATCTCTTAAAGGCCCGCTCCAGGTTAACAGAAGATCGGGAAACCTTCTCGGCCTCCCGAACGATTGACTCATGTTCCGTTTGAGCAGCCTTCAGCTCTGACTCTAAGAAGGCCAACTCCTTCTGGAGTGCGAGAATCCGCTCCTTCGTGTCAGCAATTCCACGAGAAGCAGACTCTTCCCTAGCACGACAAACCTGACTCCGACGACCTAGCCTGTCATACGAAGCGGAGAACTTGTCAAGGTCTCCCTGTACAACGGGCCCGGCAGTATCTCGAGCGAGCTTGATCCTATCCCGAGCAGCAATGAGGAAGCCCCGCTCCCGCTCAATCGCAGTAGGCAAACCCGCCTGCCGTATCGCCAGCAATTGGGTCACAAGCTGATCAGCCTCTGCCAACTTAGGCTCCAGGAGTGCAGCCAACCCACCCCGCCAGGAAGGGACTTCAAAGTTGCAACCTGACCCCGAGCGCACCAGAGAGATAGAGAGAAAGGGGTCCCCCGTTCTATAGCAGCGTCTACGCCCCTTTTTAAGTGGCGATAGAAGCCGTCGACCACATCCTGCGTCACTTCGTCCTGAGCCTCCGAGGAAGCCGGTGTCAACGGGAGTGTGGCTGGCAACGCTGAAGAGGACGCAACGAAATCTGCCGCTCCTGCCACAAGAGAAACAAACTCCGCACGGAAGGACACATGAACAGCGGCCAACTCCTCTTCAGCGGCCCGTAGAACTTGAATGCTCGGCAGGGTCGAAAGGTCAATCTCCGGAGCCGTATGATCAGCAGAGGACGAGGTGGAAACCATCGCCAGCTCCATTCCCATCTGCCCGGGGTTGGCGGGAGGCCCCTCGACATGAGATGGCGAAGGAGAGGGAACGCTCCTTTCTCCCAGATCACGGCAGGCCGAGCCTTCCCCAAGAACATCCGCGGTGGGAAGTAAAGGGTCAGGACCTGTAGGGCCAAGGCAACCATGAATCGATTTGACTCGGAGGATATGTTGATAGAGCAAATAAGCCCCCTCACTAGTCAATATTTGGCTTATCTTACCAGTGGAGGAGTGTGGAGGCTGAGGTTCACCTACAGCCACCGCAGCCTCTTCACCAACAGTCTCCGAGTCAGGTATAATAGGCTCCTCCGCCCCTGTACCCTCGGGAAGGGATGCAACGAGATCGGCGTCGCCTTGCTGAAGTTCAGCGATCTCAGAGACAGGCCCGAGGAAACCTTCATCACCCCGGGCCGAGGCCTCAGCAACCTGGGAGCTTCCAGCCGCCGCTGAGAGAGCCCCCGCAGAAAGGACCGCGGCACACATGTCGCTAATCAAAACAGCAAGGGCCGGATCAACTCCAGGGGCAGTAGACGGTTCAGGAGAGGCCGGTTCATCAGACCCCTACAAAGAAAAGTGATTAAATCATATCTCCAAGAGAAAAGAAAACTACAACAAAGAGATGGCTCCGACTTGGTCTTACCTCCGGAACAGCGTCTGTACCTTCACCCCTCTCGGTAATAAGTAATCCACGAGACCTAACAGCAGCTCTCTTCACGAAAAAGGTCGCTCGGCTGTCAGAAGGCTCGCGTCTGACTCGTTTATGTGAGGGACCAGACATAGCTGGAGGCTGTTCTTCCCTCACTACTTCCTCTTATGTAGTAAGCAACGGATCTTCCGCCAGTTCATCGGGTGTGGGAAGCGGTTGATCCGTTACTTCTTCACCCCCACCAGAAAGGGAGTCTTCGCTATCATGATCATCCTCCTCCTCAGCCGACTCGGAAGGTTCTGATTCAGGGAGGGGAGTCTGGAGCGCTAGTTGCTTTCTAGCCTTAGCCCCCTTGGGCTTCTCCTCTAAACCGGTACCCACGATGAAACTGGTACTCGGATCAAAATTAACAGGAGGCTTGTTCGCCATAACATGATATAAAGCAGCCACGTATAAAATTTCCCGCGGCGCCTTAGCATCGGGGACCGAGAAGCTGGTCCGAGTATGATAAGCGTCATAATAATTCCACGCCCTGACACCATCAAGAACGCTACCTTCAAAGCCCAAACAAGGGTTGGGACAATCAAGGAATAACTGGCTATAACCAAATTAACGGAAAAACCTACTAGGTAGGTAAGGCTCCAAGTACACATTATGGCGGTTGCGATAAACCAGATGCACGGGGCGGATGTTGCGCAACCAGGTGAGCATATCCGGAGGCAGAAAGTGAGAAGGTCCGGTACCATCAAGGTATACCTTTCTTACTTCCTCATCAGAAAAATGAGGAACAGACACAAAAAAGTCACACCCATCCACCCTCGCCAGCACCCTCCGACAAGCTGGCATAGTATTGTATTCCCAAGACCGACGATGGTATTTGAAAAGGAAAGCGTCTTCATCTGTAGTATCTTCTGCTATTCCAGGTCCCATCAAAGACTTGTAGTGCATTGCCAACCACCCCATCAAATAGTGGAAAGGCAGTTCTACGCGCTCAAAATCCAGCATCTTCTTGCGCGCAATAACCTTGGATGAGAATGTTCGAAGACCATGGTGTATGCTACACACCATAGCAGGAAGAAGGGCCAGTCTAACTCCAAATACCAGTTTAACGGCAGGGAGAATGAAGTGGCGACCGATCCTCTCGATAGAACCTGCTCCTCCCGAGACTACGCAGTTCCGTAGCCATATCATTAAAAATCCAGCTAGAAGCACCTTCTCTGACATCGACCTGGTGCCATAGTAAAAATAGCTGAGAGAGTCAGATTGACTCCCGAATATGTCGCTCTTGGACCGCGACTTCTTGACGCCCGACATCAGGTCCTTTATCTCTCCCTGGGTTCGAGGGGTTCGAGGAGTAACCCCGCCAGAAGGATCAACTTTAAAAAGATAATTGACCCAGGATGTAGTGTGGGGAGCGGTCCCTTCTGAGCTATCCTCCTTTTTTATAGCCATCTGGTGACAAGCACTATGATGGCACAGCAACTCCTGATACACCGCAACAAAACCTGGGAATCGTCGGTTCAAGTCTTCGAACTCCTCATTCGACGGGGTATACACCTCAAAAGGCTCGTTCCCCCATGGAAGTTTGGAGACAGTATACATCTCATGGAGAGCAAGCCCCAACTCTCCTCCGGGCACAAAGAACGTCCCCGTTTGCCGATTATACATCTCCAAGAGCGCCACGAACAATGGTTTATTGATAGGAAGCCCGTGACAAGTGCCCCGAATGGCATGATAAAGTCCCACCTCCTGCAGAAATGTTCCATAGGTCTGCAGAACCCAAGTGGTCAACTGGGCCCACGAAGAGGTGGGGTTTATCCAGTTCAGCAATGCCATTCTGCCAACGGGATAAGATTTCTTGCGAGCAAGCCGATTCAGGAAGGTATCAGCTTGAGTGAGTGTGAAGTTGGGGCCGTATACATTCATGAAAGAGCCCGGGGCTAGACCCATCATGTACCGGAGGACGGAATCCTTACCCGCGTATGCTGACCGCATGTTCGGGTTATAATGGATGTTGCCCATCAACATCCCTGATTGGGTAGGAGTTAAGTTACACACCATCTTCCTGTCCAGCAATACCATATTGAACCACGACAGAGGATAATGACGTTCCATGAGAGGGATATGGATCGCCACCCCATCTAAAGAAAAATCCCAGTTCTCAGAAATCTCTAATACTCGGGGATTCTTTATGATTAAAGCATCTCCAAAGAGGAATAAAGGCTTCAGGTATAATCCATCCAGCTTCCCAGTATTCATCATAGAACGAAGGTAATGGAGGGTCTGATTCTCAATGGCGTTCAACCTCTCCGAAGGCTCATCAGCAGGGAATTGATTCAACACACGCTTAATTAAGTCGTCAAGACGCACGTCCAAGGCGAATTGATTTGAGCCCACTATAAGTTCTCCCGCAGGATTTACTGGCAGATTCACTGAAGAAAGACAAAAAAGACAAGTCAAAAAGATAGCCGAAACGCAAATTACTTGATGCTTATGCGGCTTAAGCATAGTCTCATGCGGCTCAGTTTGAAAGAGCACATGCGGTTCAGTTCGAATAAGCTTATGCGGTTCGGCTCGAAATGGGCTTATGCGGCTCCGTGCGGATGAGCTTATGTGGTTCGGTTCGAAAGGAGCATATACGGATACGGTCCAAATTCGAATAAGCTTATATGGTTAAGCTTATGCGGTCCAGTGCGGATGAGCTTATGCGGTCTAGTTCAAATGATCTTATGCGGTTCAGTTCGAAATAAGCTTATGCAACTCAGTTTGAAAGAGCTCATGCGGTCCAAGTCCAGATAAGCTTATGCGACCCTGATGATGAAGTAGTTATGCGGCTGCAAACAACAACTTTCATGCGGCTCAGGCCTGGGTCATATCCCATGCGGCCCGAACATGAGTCGGACACGCAGCATATTTGAAAATATAGGCTCGCACATAAGATATGCGGCATAGCCATGACAGTTCATGTTGATGGTCCTACCAGCAATAGGCGGGTGAACGTCGGGATGTAGAACAGGCACGCCAGCCGGCGGAGGAGCCGCCACGTTCGCCGCCATCGATGAAGACGCGGCCTTCTTGCCCTTCGCTGCCGCAGACGACGACACGGCCTTCTTGCCCGTAGCAGCGGTAGTCTTCTTGGGAGCCATTGGCAATCTTTGATGAGAGAAGACGAAGAGGAAGTCGGCAACAAGGAGTACGAGCAAAGGGGAGAAGGTAAAGAAACCCTCAAAGAATAAAATCACTCCTATTTATAGGCGAAGGAGGCTTAAAAAATCAAACAAATGCCTCGTCCACGCGCCGCCTAAAAGAATAAAAGAAAAATGCTTCGGTCAAAACAAAACTGACCCTTGGGATCCTCCCCAAAGAGGCGGCGAATCAAGGGCATTTAATGCAGAAGATTTGCACACATGGTTGGGATATGTGGCAAAAAGTCTATACGGCCTAACAGTTCATGCGGCCAGATAAATCTATGCGTCTGAATCATCTATGCGGTCAGCAAAGGCCATGCTTCTTATTCAAAGTATTTCAATTTTGTAAATTGAAAACTTTGAAGGGGGTCTTGTAGAAGCATGGAAAATATCAGAATGATGATCTATGTGGCTCAGAACAGAAGAACCCCATACGGCTCATACAGGAGCAGTCCCATGCGGTTCAGAGAGACTCTTAGTCTTATGCGGCTCGGGGCAGGAGAGTCCATGCGGCTTACATAGGGACAGTCCTATGCGGTTCAAAGAGCCCCCTAGCCGCATGCGGTTCAGAAGTACAAGCGGCTCCCATTCGACCAACAGAGATATGCGGCTCGATCAATGCCACGTGCCCCCATGGGACCCCTTCACACAACTGGCCATCGAGCAATGGCCCTATTTAATGCTCTGCCATGATTTGACAGCTGACGGCTCTGACATGAAGTGTCATAATGGCCCTGTCATAATGACAGACTCTTTGGGAATAGGAGAAAATCTCTGACACGATCCGAAATTGACACGTGGCTACCCCCATGCGGCTCCAGTAAAGAACAGCTTCATACGGCTGGCAAGAATCGTCTTCCTGCGGCTCACCAAGAAGCCATCCCATGCGGCTCGCAAGTATTATACCTATGCGGCCCACCGAGAAACCATCCCATGCGGCTCGCAAATACTATACCTATGTGGTTCACTGAGACGCTGTCTCATGCGGTTCACGAATATCATGCGGCTCTGGCAGAGTCCATTATTAAGACACGTGGCAGAGATTCAATTGCCCCCACGACTTGACAGCTGGTAGCAAGGATGATTATGAGATGCAAATCAATCAGAGATTTACCAAATCCCAATGACCATATTTAATGTAATCCTCATAATTAATGAGATCAGGTCATATCATTCATGATCAAGCCAATGGGACAAGTGGTGAGAGATCCAAGCTTGACACAACCAATCATAAAGATTTAAAGCAATCAGCATTAATCATCCGCAAGATTCAGTGCTATCCCCATTTATGGCCCAGATCCTTCACGATTAAAACGAACGATCCAGATTGATTAAGCATCAGGCTGCCGCCACTTTGAGAATGGGTAATCATCCAAACCCTAATGATGCTCCCCACTATTATAAATAGCAGGGTGCCATTCCCTTGCAAAATATACAAGGAGAGATATACGCTATCAGAGAGAAAAATACACAGAGAGAGAGAGAAGCCAGAAGAGCAATACGAGGAGAGCAAGAAGAGCATTTCTTCGTCAACGCCAACCATCTCTTCACAGGAGCTACGGCTGCATACCGATCGTCCAAGGAGTAAGGCAGGGCTGCCGTCGCCTTCCCGAGCCTCTATCGTCACCTCCCAGAATCTAAAATAAACAATTGTACTTAGACTGTTGTACCTAGGTTTTCGTCCCTAGGCTTTCTTTGTACAAGCGAGTTTGTATTGTGAGTCTAAGTTCAGTCCTCCCATAAAACTGTTCTGTACTTTTACAATCAATGGCAAACAGAGGAAACATTGGTCGTGCTATAGTGGCACGAGGTATTACGGGACATTCGGTTAGGCTTGCAACCTATCCTGGAATGGTGCATCGTAATACCCGTTGTAAAGTCCTTTATGGTGTAGTTTTACCAACGACCAAGTAGTCAGGATGCATGCTAACGAATGTTTTGTGCAGACATAGTAAGTATATCATATTATCCTGTATTTTTATGCAGGTACGAGGGAGTTGGCTATCGGTAAGAAATCACTATAATGTGATATACTCAATATATTGTGTTGGCTTAACTTACTTGCTTAACGTGCCAAGTAAATGATGCTATACGTAGTCTTTCAATATGAGAACCTGCTTAACATGTTAATTTCAGTATGCTAGAAAGATACCTTGCTATGAATATTGCTCAAACATAACATACATGCTAAGTGGTGCTTGAAGTGAGAATTATCATAACATGTTTAAGATGATAATGTTAACGATGCTTCAATGATGCCTTTGCATGATAACACCAAGAATGCTAATGATATGTCCACATGAATGCTAATAAGAATATATTTACATGCTTCACTCTGATTATTGTCCTTGAACTGTAAACTGATGCTAGGTCCCAAGTAGAAAGATCATTCTATTAAATGCTTGCTAAAATTGACCAGTTAGTGTTGGTTTAGGCGAGTGGGTTGGATTCTGCTTGCCAGTACATAGATGATGTGCTGACCCACGTTTTTGTGGGCAGGTGCTCATGCTTGGGATGTTCTGCACATGAAGATTGGCTTGACCGGTCCCGCGACATCGAAGATTTATTGGGCATACAGAAGCTCTCCTTGTACAAGATGATGTCTTCTGTTTATAAAGGGCATAATATATGGAACATTATAATCAGTTGTACCAGTGAGTTGTAAGCTAAGTCGGTATATTGAGTTATAATCTATTGTATCCAAGTATCAAATATAAGCTTTGTAGCATTGTTCAGTTGGCTTTCAATGTAAAGTGAGATGTGTTATAAGCATTGTACTTCAATACAAGTCTTGTACTCTTCTTCAATTATCAATAAAGAGAATAAAGTTCTATATATCTCTGTGTGACTTTAAGTTATCATTTTATCTCCGCTGCTATAAAGAAGTGATGTACTTCTATTCAATAAGAAAGATTATCCTCATTAACTTCAATTTGTCTGCTTTTGCCGCTGCGATGTGTTTTTATTTGAAGATTATCACTTATGTACCATCTTTGCCTTGTACAAGTACAATACCAGACTTGTACGGCATCACGCCCAAGCGAGGACGATCGATTCCAAGAGATAAAATATGTGAAGAAATGACTCTACGAATCGGGGCGTGACAAATTGGTATCAGAGCACGGCTTTACGTCCTTGGTCTCTTCTTTGATTCATTTCAAATCAAAGTTGCATCGACGATTAACCAAAGTTGCTTCCGCGATCACTCAACGTTGCTTCCATAATTAAATCAAAGATTGCTTCCGCGATTATGCTGTTGTTGTTCTGTAATCATCCTTATGTGGTCCGTGTTTGAAAGTTTATTGACCCTCTTGGCTGCTCACTGGATGTTCCATATAATAAGTCTATATACATTGTGATGCCCCTGAACGAATGATTGTTGTTGGTTTGGACACAAATAACCCAACAATGACTCGATGCCATAGTATGATATAGTATGAATGTTGTTTGGAATTGTGGGAATGAAGAAAAGTGGCTATGTATGCTGTAACAAGTTGAGAATTGCATGTGATGTTGGAAAAGATTTAGGAATGAATAATTGATGGATGAGTTCAGCAGAACTAGTGAGTTGACTCATATGTGCTCGCTAGTGCTTTTGAGACCCTGTGAATGTTGGCTTGTGGTTTGAGACCCTGAGATGTTGGCTAAGTGTTGTGATCATTATAGATCATGAATGTTCGGAATAGATTTGAGTTGGTATTGTTTAAGGATGGCTTCGTTTCTGAGTGGTATATTGTCTCTACCACCTCAGAATGAGATGTATGTTGACCCTTTCCATAGAATAGCAATGAGACTATCTGTGGGTACTGGGTAGTGCCGAGACTTAGCTGGGAGTCATATATTGTGGCTAGATGACTCGAGTGTCCCTTGACGGTGATGTTATATTGAGTAGCGAGATTGTCAGAAATTGTAATGGGTGGCTTGGTTAGAAATTATTTAGTCGAGTGATGACTCAGACTAGTAAGACAGTTAGTATGCTATGGGTAAATGGATATGGCTAGAGAATGTTGTGGCTTAGAACATCTGAATGTTGATTTCGAATGGTTGGATGCAAATCATATGTGACTAATACAAAGTTGATTGCTAAGCTGGAAGTTTAGAAAAGTTGTCGGTGACCAAAGAAATATTAGAAATCTGTGTCTTGACCCTTCGGTGTAATAGATGTCAATCCATCTTGATCACCAAAGGATAGTCATTGCATATGTGCATGTATGCTGAGGAATTGAATTATACCAGAAAAGTAACAAATAGCAACCCTGAATATTGGTGTTGCATAGAGATTGGTTAATTGATACATGAATTGTCGGATTGAATGGAATACATTACTCGACCCCTTGCGATATGAGATTTTAAGAATGTTCGTATGAGATTTTGATGATTGAGAAACGAATGGAATTGAGGAATTACGAACGCGTTGGATAATGCCGGTATATTTGATTGTTGGTTGGGATATAGATTGCTGGCTTATGACTTAGTGGTGTAACTTCGTCATACAGACCGAATAGTATGATTCCATAGTTATGTTAAGACTATCGGAACTGATGACCCTTGAATAGTTAGCCTTGGCTTATGGGTTCGTGTGAGTACAAAGGAATTGAAATAGAAATTGAATCATTAGAAATTTACTTGATATATTTTTAGAACAATGAGAATCATATGTCGGGTTGGAAATTTACCGTAATGTTGATATATCGATCTTAATCGATCGTTGGGTAAGTCTAGAATGAGCCTCTGTGGGAATTATTTCCTTGAGGAAGACCCTGGATAGATAGACTTGACCCTAGCGACCAGTTGAGGACTTACCAATTGTTGGCATAGCTGACAGTGGCGATTAGTTATTCAGACTAAGTTGATACCCATAGGTTTGGGTAGAGTTCCTTAGAACTGTCGGTTGCTTATTGGCCCTGAGAATAAAAAACTAGCATGATCCCTAGTAGCCGTCCACTCTAGGGGAGTCACCTGAATGGTTAGGTTTAGCTATCGGTATAGCTAACCATAGAGACTTGACCGATTAATAGGGTGACCATTGGCGACCGTATGATAACCTTTGGCATTGAACGAGAGATGGTGATGAGTATGATCTAAGAAAGATAAGTTGTAAGTATATGCTCCAATATGAACCTTAGAGATGTTTGACCCTTGAGGATTATGTGTCGACCTATAGCGAAAAATGGAATCGTGGGATGAGACTTGAGTTGTATGTAGCGAATAGTGAATTATTATGTGAGATGGAATTAACTGCTCATGACGGGAATGTTGGATCGGTATCAATAGTGGGTAACGTCGGATTGTATCTTGTAGAAAAGATGAATTACCTCGGTAAAAAATATAGTTGGATTCAGAAAGGAATATGATTGTATGTTGTGAACTCTTAATATGATTGGCTCTAAGTTAGACCCTTGATCGAATGTTAGAAATATTATGCCCGGATAGAGAGCTTAACCAAGTTGTTCCTGATGTTAAGTGTTGTGGCCTGGAAGATAGTGATTGTGGCAAGTGAATAAAGTGATAAGTCAATTGAAAGGATGCTAAGTCTGATTTGGGAAAGAGAGTTATATCGTGGCTGATCGAACTACGCTATCATGGAAGTTAGCTGAAGTACATGTGTTTTGGGGATGCCTAAAATATGTGTATGGATCCAGCCGAAGTGATAGGTTGCGACTGAGATAACATTATGGGAAGAATTTATCGTACTAGAGCGGACTTTGGCTGAAATACATATATTTTGGGGATGCCTGAAATATGTGTATGGATCCAAACGAAGTGATGTGTTGCGACCAAGACAAAATTGTACGGAAAATGTTGGTGAATCAATGAGAAGTTGCAAGTATTGAAAAGAGATAGACAGAACGAATCGTTGATGGATTTAAATGGTACAATTGGATAGCTATTTTGAGATGACCGAGTGTGCTGAAATGAATATTGAATTGAAGTTGAATGGGTAACTTGTTATGACTAAGTGAATTAGTAAGACGAGTTGTTCTCTTAAGTTTTGAGGACGAAACTTTTTTTGAGTGGTATATTATGTAATGCCCCGCTCCGCGTGAGGCATTTGGTTGGCTTGTTGGGTGGGATCAGAATGTTAGACCGTGACTTATGTTGGAAATTAAGAGAGTTGAGACTGATGCAGTCTCTCTGAGCTGGCTAGACGGTTGAAGTGTTGGTACGTGGCTCGTTGGTGGAGCTATGCTTAGGGAGAATGTGTGCAACCAGAATAAGAAGACCCTTTTATGCAGGCAAGTGGAACTGTCCTCATTCCTTCTTATTCCTGCATGCTTAATAAATGGAATAACGTGATGCTATGAATTGTTCCTAAATGTTCCATGTCTTAGTTGCTGAATAATAGAGATGCCTATGTTGAGAATCATTGAATGAATAAGACATGAATATTGAACTGCTGATTGAATCACACTCGAACTGCTTATGTAACTTGATGCCTGAGAATAATTGATAATGTCCCTTATGCTTAATCTTGATGAAATGAATGAATCTCTTGAATAATGAGATGCTGCATGAATGATACATGAGAAAAGAATTGAATATGCTATTGTTCCTATGAAATGAATGAAATGCTACAGGTCCCTTCGAAATGAATGAATGCTGTTGTTCCTCCTTAGAAGGAACGTAATGAGAAATGTTGCAATAGAACAAACAATGAGAATCATGAGGCTTGGGATCATGGAGATCACCAAGTAGAATGATGGTAATGATTAGTCGTTGAACACGGCTCGAATTGAGATGAGATGTTGAACTGTTGGCTCTGCTTACTTTCAGTTGCTTTACCATGCATTTGTGTTATCGAGTCGACACGCATTCGCATGGTCATGGATGTACTTGTACAAGTCTGAGTAAGTTTCCTCGAACGGTACCTGGGGCACCGGAACCGATTCGACCCGGGAGGAAACATTGGTCGTGTTATGGTGGCACGAGGTATTACGGGACATTCGGCTAGGCTTGCAACCTATCCTGGAATGGTACGTCGTAATACCCGTTGGAAAGTCCTTTATGGTGCAGTTTCACCAACGACCATATAGTCAGGATGCATGCTAACGAATATTTTGTGCAGACAGAGTAAGTATATCATATTATCCTGTATTTTTATGCAGGTACGAGGGAGTTGGCTATCGGTAAGAAATCACTATAATGTGATATACTCAATATATTGTGTTGGCTTAACTTACGTGCTTAACGTGCCAAGTAAATGATGCTATGCGTAGTCTTTCAATATGAGAACCTACTTAACATGTTAATTTCAGTATGCTAGAAAGATGCCATGCTATGAATATTGCTCAAATATAACATACATGCTAAGTGATGCTTGAAGTGAGAATTATCATAACATGTTTAAGATGATAATGTTAACGATGCCTTAATGATGCCTTTGCATGATAACACCAAGAATGCTAATGATATGTCCACATGAATGCTAATAAGAATATGTTTACATGCTTCACTCTGATTATTGCCCATGAACTGTAAACTGATGCTAGGCCCCAAGTAGAAAGATCATTCTATTAAATGCTTGCTAAAATTGACCAATTAGTGTTGGTTTAGGCGAGTGGGTTGGATTCTGCTTGCCAGTACATAGATGATGTACTGACCCATATTTTTGTGGGCAGGTGCTCATGCTTGGGATGTTCTGCACACGAAGATTGGCTTGACCGGTCCCGCGGCATCGAAGATTTGTTGGGCATACAGAAGCTCTACTTGTACAAGATGATGTCTTCTGTTTATAAAAGACATAATGTATGGAACATTATAATCAGTTGTACCAGTGAGTTGTAAGCCAAGTCGGTATATTAAGTTGTAATCCATTGTATCCAAGTATCAAATGTAAGCTTTGTAGCATTGTTCAGTTGGCTTTCAATATAAAGTGAGATGTGTTGTAAGTATTGTACTTCAATACAAGTCTTGTACTCTTCTTCAATTATCAATAAAGAGAATAAAGTTCTATATATCTCTGTGTGACTTCAAGTTATCCTTTAATCTCCGCTGCTATAAAGAAGTGATGTACTTCTATTCAATAAGAAAGAATGTCCTCATTAACTTCAATTTGTCTGCTTCTGCCGCTGCGATGTATTTCTATTTGAAGATTATCACTTATGTACCATCTTTGCCTTGTACAAGTGCAATACCAGACTTGTACGGCATCACGCCCAAGCGAGGACGATCGATTCCAAGAGATAAAATATGTGAAGAAATGACTCTACGAATCGGGGCGTGACAGAAGGTGCATAAAGACAATCTCTCAATGTCAAAGACTTATTTCTACCAAAAGATAAAGTAACATCTCCTAATGCAACGACCGATACTTTTGTAGCATCACCCATGAATAAGCATCTCTCCATCACTGAGTCGTCTGGTTTCCTAGAACCCCTGCAATGTATTGCAGACATGATTAGTGGCTCCTGTATCTATACACTAGGTGCCGGTAGATAACACCGCTAAACATGTTTCAACTACTAGTAAATGAGATATACCTTCTTTGTTCCCTTGTTTGAGAAGTGGACAATCAGTCTTCCAATGTCCTGACCCTTTGTAGTTGAAACATTTGCTTTTTGGCTTTTTCACCGCACCTTGAGGTCCCATGTCCTTCTTTGCTGAGTTTGCCTGTTTCTGAATGTTATTCTTCTTCTTACCGTCTTTTGGCTTAGAAGTAGAAGCCTTTTCAGAAACAAAAACATGACCACTCTGCCTAAAGAGAGATTCAGCATCCTGTAGCTCTTTTGCAAGTTCTGCCAAACTATACAACCTTTTGTTCATGTTGTAATTAAGGCAGAAATTGTCAAAACATTTAGGCAGAGTCCCGAGAATGATATCGACCTAGGATTCCCCATCGATTTTAGCTCCAAGGATGTCCATCTCATTCAGATGACCCATCATCTTGAGAACATGATCCCTTACTGGTGTACCCTCAGCCATTTTTGTATTCATCAAACATTTCATAGCAAACTGCCTAGCTGCTCTACTCTGATGTCCGAAGAGTTCCTTGAGGTTATACATCATGTCATAAGCAGTGGCCATGGCCTGATGCTGATGTTGCAGTACATTTGACATAGATGCCAGAATGTAACACCGCGCCATCTCATCTGACTTTTTCCACTTCTTATAAGCCTCTTTGACCTCTTCATCCGAGTTAGCATCAGACTTAGGTGGGCATTCCTCAACAAGTACATATTTGTACTCTACAGCAGTCAGAACAATGTCCAAATTACGTTTCCAGTCAATATAATTAGGTCCAGTAAGTTTGTTTTCTTTAAGAATCACCATAGGTGGACTGAAAGAACCCATTTTTTGAAATCCTGAGAATCACATAAATAAAATTATATAGGGCAAAAAAACTTTTTAAATTAACTAAATATTGATTCCCTCAAAACAATAATAAAAAATTCACCAACACCTTGAACACCATGAATTTAGCATGCCACGATAGTGTGGACGTATACAAATTCAACTTTGTCCAAGTAGATTTTTCTTATTAATTTTACTATCATGTCAATATAACTTTATGACAAATAAAATTAATATGCTGGTCTTGCTCTGGTCATACAAATAATAGCGCGCAGTGACTCCGATGGGGAGGATACCATTATTTGTATCTAAGTGTATACCATTACTTAATACTAAGTCAATTACCTTGTAATGAGTTCCTTCAGATGGAGAAGTGAACACATACTAGGTAACTTTCTAAAATTATCCCTAAGGAAGTTTGTACTGGTGATCCATAATTATACTCATCCGATATGGAGAAAAGCACTAAAGCTAACACGCAAGTATAATTACATCACCTACAAACCAGTAATGGAGACCATAGGATTTATACTAAATAAATATCCTCTTCCACTTAGTTATTTAACAATGAGGGTTTTTCTACTAGTTGATATTATGTCCATGTTGTCCATTATTAATGTAGGCTTGGTTTTTCAAAAAAAACAACCACACAATAATAAAATGCATAATCAGAAAAAGTAAAATGACAAAAATAAGAGAAAATATCCAACTATTATGGTCATCTTTGCTGCTCCGTCCTCAACTATCCGAATCCAAAATCTGGCACTGCGCAGATCTATTCGGGTCATTTTTTTTAGGTTTTGGTTGTCGATTCCTTCATCGAAAATCATCTGTCTGCCTCTGGACTGCTTAAAACCAGTATCTCGTTCGGCGTCAGAAACAGCCACCACCGCCATCACGATTGATCAAAAATAATTAAAATTATATCAATCCTATGCCTCCCGAAGGAGTTCACACATAATCTAGATTGAAAAATTAAAATAATAAGCACGATCAACCCTCGTGATTTTAATTACATCTACAGCAACAACAACATCCACGACATGTCCGTGGTTTAAACAACACAATCAAAAACATGCATTGGACCATAATAGTTGGATCTAAGATGCCTGTAAAACCGAGTTAGAACAGATCTACATCTACCGACTATTACACAGCACAGGTTTTATTGGACAACATGAACGTATCAATCAATACGTAGATCCAAAGTGGCTCTGATACCAATTGATGGAACTGGGGATTCCCTGGACCCTTTCTTTGGCGTGCGTATTGATCGATAGAAAGTTAAACAGATCTAATACGTGTTCTAACCCTTCATAGACGGAAACTAGGATTCACGAATTATACCTACGGCAGAAAGGAGACAAGTAATTCCTGGCAACCTCGAGCGGACGACCCTAAGATCTTCTGCACGTATTCCTTCCTCGAGTTGGACGTCGTGTGGGCGACGATCTTCCAACATTTTCTTCTCCTTGGCAGCCCTCTCTTTCTCTCCTTATGTGAATCACGAATTTAGAGAAAGTTTTAGATTTCTGATCAGTAATCTGGCGGCCAGAGAATAGAGGATATATATAGGCTACGGCAGGGACCATGAGGAGAAATTAGGGTTAGGCCTCCTAACGGATCTGGATATCCCGTGTTCAGCCCGAACATACAATCCAGGCCCATTAATAATAGCTCGGTCCACTAATGAGCTATTGTTGCACTACCTCCCTAATCCCAAATTATGTTTGTGGGCTCCTTTTATTATATGCTCGTTTGGCTCCCCATGTTAAGATATCGTATGTTCATCGATCAAATTAAGTTACTGACAACTATATTGATTCGACATCTTTTATCCTTAAGTAGTACCGCTCAACTTTATTTGTCATGTCGGATATAATCCGCCAGCAGGGTTTATATGACGATCCTTATGAGCTCCTTAAGGGGACATCATCAACCCGATGTATCGGGACATGGATTCCATTTATAATCAACAGCCCATCATACATACAATGTTATTACCCAATTCATAGAGGTTGTTGATCCATAATGAATCTCACTCTTTTATGAGTCAAAGTAATGCACACTGCATATACATGTCCGTTATTATATCCGGATTAAGAGCACAAGCATCCATAATAACAGAGGTGTTTGTTCTCTTATGTAGTCAGTACAAAGAGAACAACCTCAAGTGGTCCTGTTCAATACACACAAAGTGTACTAGTGTAAACCTATAGTCAAGATAGACTAATACCAGATTACACTACAACCTTTCCAATAGATTGTCCAAGTCCATCTAGGTTGTGAACTATTTATATACTCCATAGGGAACTGATAATATGATCTTCTGTGTGACACCACCCACCATATTATCTACAATATAGAATATCAGACATTTGCATTAACACTTGCAACAAATACAATATGCAAACATTTGTCCATATGATTCTCATTCAAAAATTAAGGAAATAAGGTTACTACAAAAGTGATGCTTTTAGTATATAACCCTAACACCGTCTTCTCTCCTTGTACGGTGTCGTCGATCTCCCCTTTTATTGGGAAGATCCGTAGGTTGTTCTCCACACCACCATAGATTCTCCTCAACTTCTTCCACATGTCTTTCACCATCTCAATGCCATCTACTGTGGAGGCAATAGACTAGACTAAGGAATTGAGAAGCCAGATGTAAATCACCATATGAGTGGACTTTCACTCGTCGTGTCATGTCGAGCCTTTGTCCGACTCTGTCTTTCTCGTCCGTCAAGAATCCCTCCAGGTTCTTTCCTGTAAGGGTTCTTCTCACCTGCCGTGACCAACTCAGATAGGTGGCTGGTCCGTCCAGTTTTAGATCGATGAAGAAAAGTTCCAACTTTGGCGACGTTCGTGTCGTACTTTCACCAGCCGACATCTTCATCAACTTCATCAACGTCTCGACATCTGTAGCATCCAGCTTCTTGAGGATCGTCTACATCGATGCTTCTTCTTCGATCACGTCACGCTTGCTCCACGACTCACGCTCATCGTCGTCGTCCTCTCCTAGATCCGAGCATGTATGATTTCATCAGATCTAGGCATCGGCATCTCCTTCGTCCTCATCGTCTTCGTCGTCCTCAGATGGTGGTGCGCACAGCAGCAGCCACAGCGGCAGTAGCAGCGATAGCCGCAGCAGCAGCAGTCAGTCGCGACAGTGGCTGCAGCAGCCAATCAGCCGCAGCAGCGGTAGCTGCAGCGGGAGCGACAGCGACAGCGGGAGCGGCAGCGGCAGCGGGAGAGGGAAGGGAGAGGAAATGAGAGGGGCTAGGCTTAGGGTTTTGGTGGCGGCTAGGGTTAGGGTTTGTGGAAAGGTGGCTCTGATACCATGTTGTGATTGATTGATATGTATTATTGATAATCTCATAGGCTTTATATAGTCTTTACATGATGGAATATCCTGTGGCATATTCTGGCATTCCAAATATGTCCTCAGGATATTTCCATGCTAAATATAACATATTTCCATACTAAATATAACATATTCTCTTACTAAATATATCAACACTATCATTGGAGAAGCATGAGTACATATTTGAGGAGCCACAGGGTCTACCTCCAAAGAGAAATTTCGAAAATAAAATTTCTTTCATTGAATGAGCCAAGCATGTGTGTAGTAGGCCTTATAGACACCCATATCTGAACAAAAAATGAGATTAAAAAACAGGTATAGGAGATATTGAACACATGGGCTATTAGGCCTAGAAACAGTTTCCATTCTTCTCAAGTAATTTTAGTCAACAAATCAGATGGAAGTTGGAGGATGTGTATAGATTATAGAGCCTTAAATCAGAATTTCCTATGCCCTTTATTGAGGAATAGTTTGATGAATTAAATAGGGCAAAATTTTCTCCAAGCTAGAATTAAGGGAAGAATATCATCAAGTAAGGATGGCCGAAGAGGATATACACAAAACTGCTTTCAGAACTCATGAAGCGCAATATGAATTCCTAGTGATGCCTTTTGAACTCACTAATGCTCCTTCCACCTTTCAAGCTATGATGAACTCAGTCTTTAAATAGTACCTAAGGAAGTTTGTTCTTGTATTCTTTGATGACATACTAGTATACAATGTTAGTAAGAACACTCACTCCTATCATCTAGAAAAAGTCCTGCAGAAGTTGACAGAGTATCAGCTTAAAGTGAAAAGAGCAAATGTTATTTTGGTAAGCAACATGTTAGCTATTTGGCGCATGTGATCTCTGATAAAGGAGTAGAGGTTGACAAGGACACAATTTAATTTGTTGTCCAGTAGCCAATACCTATGTCTATCAAGGATTTGAGAGGATTTTTGGGTATGACAGGCTTCTACAGGAGGTTTATAAAAGTAGGATTACAGTTGCACTACATAAGAAGAATGCTTTTTCATGCGGACCATTGGCTCAGAAGTCTTTTGAACAATTGAAAACAGCCTTAACCAATCCTCCAATGCTTAGAATGCCTGGTTTTAAGGAAGAGTTCATCGTGGATTATGATGCATCAGGTGAAGGTATAAGAGCAGTGCTTATGCAGCAAAGCAAGCCTATTGCTTTCCTGAGTCAAGGACTCAACGACTAATCATAAGTCGTTGAAGTGCCAGTTGGAACAAAAGTATACATTGATGCTCAATACAAATGGGTAGTTAAATTGCATGGCAATCATAGTGGAATAGAATAAAGGAAGAGACAACAAAGCTGCTGATATTTTATCAAGAAGAGGAGAAACTGAGTTATCAGCAATCACAGTTATTAACTCTGCATGGTGCAAGGATCTGATTATTATCAAAGATGTTACTAATTAATAGTTGCATTGATACTAAACTAACTCCATTAGAAGTATTGTATGGAAGAGCCCCTCCAAATATCCTTATGTAACAGATGTTGTTCAGCATACTAGGGTTGATGAGACATTAGACTCGAGGATAATTCACTACAGTTGCTGAGAAATAACTCGCTATTGGCTCAAGTCAGAATGAAGAAACTTGCAGACACTCATAGAACTGACAGATAATTCAGAGTGGGAGATTGGGTTTCCTTGAAACTTCAACCTTATAGACAGGTGTTTGTAGCACAAAGGAGACCCCAGAAGTTGGCCCCAAAATATTATGGTCCTAATGCAAACTGAGCAAGGATAGGTTCAGTGGCATATAGACAGAATTTATATAATGCTGCCCACGTACATCTCGTCTTCCATGTGTCCCAACTAAAAAAGACCGTGCGCAACAGTGTTACCATTCAAGGAGGTACTCCTAATTACATAGAGGAGATTTTGTTATTCCCAAAACAGATCTTTGATGGAAGAACATGAATGGACAGAGTGATTCTCCAGAATGAATTCTGGTCACACACTCTGTATATAAGGAACTTCGAGAATTCCTTCTCAAGACGATACTGAAGTTTGATCAGTCTTCTAGACGGAGGAAGAAGAAGACGCAACTCTATTGGAGTGATGAAGATCACCGTTGCTCAAAGCAAGATTCGTCCTACGGCAATCTGCTCCCAGGAACCAGCAAGTTCGAACAAGAACTTCTGAAACGCTCGTTGTCACCTCCTGACTGAACTCGCAGGACTTCTATGGCAGCGGCCTATCTACTCTCTTCGTTTCTAATTTTCTAAGTAAGTCATCAAAGAAGGCACAAAAGAGTATTTATAGAGTTGGACTGAAACCCTAACTCTAATTCTGGCCGTACTGATTGCAAAAAGATAGGAACAAATTATGGAAAGATTTTAACTGAATCAAATTCAAATTCCACAAAAATTGGATCTGAAACTTGAATCAATCTTTCCATAACTGCCCGAACCTTCCAACCAGCACCTAATAATCGCACAGGCACGTGTACACACATGCGCGTGTGAACCAGAGCTGCAACCTATAGGCGTAGCATGCAGGAGCGCGAGCGCACACGGTTACACCTAGCCTACGCCTGCGCCTGTCCTCACCCCTGCGCCCTCCCATGCGACTCGCGCGACAGCAGCATACAAAGCACCGACGTGCTAAGTGCTAAGTGCTAAGTGCAATGTGCACCAACAATGCGCCACCTGGCGCCCCCATGAGCATGACAAAAAGCATAAATGCTTCTCTTGTGGAGTTATCCTTCTTTCTACTAGAAAAATACCCCCACATGGCACCCATGTGCTACTTCATACCTTATGTGCATCTCTCAACACAAGCAAAGCTTTATATAGAGATACAAACAATTTGGTGTGAGCAATGTGGGACTATCTTTCTAGTCACCAAGGCAAAACACCAACATATTTTACTAGAGCCATATTGGATTTTACAAAGAAGATTAGTCCAGAGGAAAGGCAAGGTTGCTATAGACTTGTTAGTTCAATGGAAGGATGGTGATCCCGTGGATGCAACTTGGGAGCCCTATGAGAAATTTCTTAATACTTATCCCAACTTTAACCTTGAGACAAGGTCAAAATAAGGCGAGGGTATTGATACATGTCCTATAGTTACTAGTGAGTATCGTACATTAGTCACAAGCTCAAGGGAAGATTCTACTGATGAGTATCATAAATTAGTAAAGGTCAAGGAAAGCATAGGCTCAGTGGAAGCTTAGTTTGGAAGCTTAGCCTCGGAGTATCAGAAGATCAGCTCAGTCACTCTATAACTCGAGGAATTACCAAGAGCATACTAGCACTACCAGACTCAGTGAAGAGGAGGAAAGGTTATCAAGCTCAGTGACAGTTAGTTATTACTGTTAGCAGTTAGTTATAGGTTAGCTAGTGTCACGACCCGCTCCCGAATAATCGGATACGAGTCGGACATGTCCAGCCTTCGGCGATGGACACGACGAAGTAAGCTGTACAATACTAAGAAAAACTCCAAGTCACAATGTAATGTAAACAACACAACTTTTTATAACGTTCCCAGAATGATCACCAATATCCATCAAGTTTTTAATACAAAATCAGCCGGAGACAAATCCGGTCAAATGAAATAATTATACAATAATGAATATCCAAGATACAATCTCCAGAAAAATAAAATAAAAAGAAAAGCTGCAATATCCAATGCAATCACAAGCTCCATGTAATCTCCCACTCACCTGCAACGTATCCTGTCAGGAAAAGAGCAAAGTACAACCCTGACCAGACAATATACAATATAATCTGTAGTACAGAATACAAGGTGAAACCAGAATACCAGAATACCAGAACAGGAAATGAAAGTACGGTACCAGAGATGAAATGTAAAACTGCAGGCAATGGACGACAATCAATATGCTAGACAATGAACACGGCTATCAATGTATAAGGCAATGAATTACGACAATCAATATGCAATTGTGACAATTTGAAATATTAAACTAATGTGTGACCGGCTTAGGAGCACAATCAATCAATGAGGCAATGAGTCAATTCTACAAGGTCCGGCTTCATCGTACGTGAAGTGTACGATTAGGCTATCCACAATTACCTATGTTGGGTGTGGTCACACAAAAGCTAATATTTCCTCCAATCCCCGCAATAAATAATGACGCACAAGCAATGAACAATGTACAAGACAATCGTGTGTATCTCGTGTCCGATATGAGAACATGGCACAGGAATGTAAGACAGAAAATAAGGTACAAGTCGAGCCAGTGTACTTGCCTCGGTTTGGTTGCACGAGAGTAGTACTGCATGGTTGTAAATCACATGTTATATTTGTACAATTATTAGGGTTTTGAAAATAATGATTATTGGCTAACTAGATAACTAACAATATTCTAGAAAATATTTATGTAATTACTAGTGAAAGTATTTTAACTATTTCCAGCAAAGGAACTATTTTTAGAAAATACTTAGAACATCTTGCTTAAATAATTATAACTCTATAAACTTTTTAGAAAATATTTATAGTTTAGCTAACTCACTAAGAATTTATTAATGCTAACAAGATAACTATTATTCATATCAAAATATTTTAAAACCATAAATGCTAACCACTTTTATATATACAATATATATATTTAAAGTATCCTAGCTTTATTTATTTAGAAATAAATTGACAATTTATAATAATTTTGTAAAATCAAAATAACTTTTAGAGTAGAAAGTATCTAAACTATTTGAAAAATAATTGCTAGTCAAGGTTTCACATAAATCTCAGCAAGAGCAAAATATTATAATAATAAACTAGTCATTTTACCATTTATATGTGAACTGATTATTTCTAGCAAAAACATAAATGATAACTATTTAACAAAATAAATAGGTTTAGTAATTCATTTTTACCAAATAATATTTAGACATGTATACGAATTTGATCTTGACAAAACTAATATTAATAGTAAGAAAAATAATGCTAAATAAGATAACAACATGAATTTCAACATTTTACTTACAACACAGTATTCATAAAATCTACCCCAATGTCTAGCCTTACTCTCAGCCAAATGAATATTATCTAATACCACATAACAAATCCAGCCCATCACTCTGACCCAAAATTATACATATATCAATCTATAAATCACAGACCAACCTAATCCTACTGGCCAAAAACCCGGCCTAACTCACTGTTAATTAATTAAAACCTTAATTTTTGTTACCATTCAGCCCAATCCCTAAGCCCGACCTTGTGGCCCAGAAACCCGGCCCAATCGGCTAACATTTAATCCCAATTTCTTTCTCTCTCCTCAACTCATTCACTCACCAACAGAGCTCAGCTCTTCGTCTTCTTCCTTCACTTCGTCTTCCTCCTTCACTCTGAACCCTAACCAGCTTCCCCTCAGTCTTCCCGAAACCCTAGCCCACGCTCCTCTTCCTTCTTCCCTTCGTCTTCCTCCTCAAACGCAGTACCAAACCCTATATCTGAATTCTAGGTTCCCAAATATCACAGCTACAAACCCTAATAAGACTCCATCTTCTTCCCCAGCCCATCTTCTCCTCCGGCGTGAAACCCTAGCTTCTAGGCTTCCTTCTCCCTCAGCCAACATAAACTCTCAACCCCTTCATCTTCTTCCTCTGCTTCTTCAACCCATCCCGAAACCCTAATCCTACTACTCCTTCTACAGCCAGCCATAACAAAACCCTTAGCCCCAATTCAAAACCCTAACCCAGAAAGAATGAGAACAGGAGGGGCGAGCGGATCGATGAAGAGTTTACCTCGGCGACGACGAACCACAGCGGCTGGACGTCGATCTCGTCAGATCTAGCCTCTGGGCAGCTGAGGACGGTGGGATCCGACGTTGACAGCCCTCAGCGACACGATGGTGGCCCCCGGCTCTAGTTATGAGGGGTCGGCGCTGGCTCCTCGGCAGTCTACGGCGGCTAGGTGGCGTCGTGGTGGGGTGATCCGGTCGGTGGCTGCGTCGAAGTCTCCTCGGCTCGGTCGCACGGGACTCGAGATGACCACTCGAGTCTCGAAGGGTCGGCGCGCTTCTCGAAGGGTCAGCGCAGAGATCGATGCGGCTCTGCAGTCGAGGCGGCTCGCTGCTCAGTGATAGTGGCGCGGTCTCCAAGAAAATAGAGGCGGTGGCTGTATGGCGGTGGCGCAGTCCTCGAGGCGCATGGTCTCCTAGATGGGCGGTCCTGACAACGGTACGCGACTCGAGACTCTGCAGTCTTGACTCACGGGAAGACGGCTTCGGACCGACGGCGGGGCTGGCTCCAGCGACGGGCGGTGAAGTCGAACTCCGGCGACGACGACGGTGGAGCTCGGCTGAGGATGGCTGAGAAATGGCCGCGCTCGGCGGTGGTTGCTCCTCGAGCAGAGAGAGAGAACAGGAGAGAGAGAGGAATTGTGTGACGTGTCAGAGAGAGTGTGTGTGTCAGTACATTGGAAAGAGTGTAATATTTTAATATTATTTATAGTAAATTAATGAGTGGCAGTGATGTAAATTAGTGTAGATCTGGGGGTAATTAGCATAGTGGCAATGTTGAAATTAAATACAGATCTGGGGGTCTTTAGTAATTAGTCAGTAACTGCTTTTCAAAATTCAAAAATAATAACAGATTTCGAAAATCAGGTTTTTCCTCCAATAATTCCAACAGATTTTTAAATGCTAACCAAATTTTAAACTGCTAACAGAATTTAAATTCAAATTGAAGACAGATTTCCAAATATCAATAGTTAAACAGAATTTTAAATCAAAAATTCAAACAGTTTTCAAAATAGATTCCCTAATTACAAAATTACCAACTGTTAACAAAATCGGTTCTCCTTTAATACTTACTAATAAATAATTCCAAAAAAATGATTAATAACATTATTTGTCTCTCAACCAATATTATTATGAAATTAATAAGGTTATTATTATGAAATAGAATACTTATATATAAATATTCATTTAGCTACGAAATTCGGTTATAATAAAAATTTGTTTTTATTATAGCAAAATAATTACGTGATGTACTCTATTAGGAAATTTTCAACATAAATCAAATCATTAGAACCATAATAATAGTATTCAAAAATACTTTCAATTTGAGAAAATTATTAACACTCAGAATTCATTTAATCAACTCTTCAATCAAAATTAGATTTTCATAAAATAATATTAAATTCAAAGAATTTTTTTTAAAAACTCAAATTTACCAAATATGATTTTTGGGAGTTATAGCTAGGTAGCTAGGCTAGGCAGTTAGGCCTTGGCTATAACTAAATAGGCTAGTAAGGAGAGAAGGTTGGATTGTAATCTTGTTTTCTATATTTTTTTCTTTTCCTTGTAAACATTTTCTCGGCTCTTGAATCAATGAATAAGCCCTAGTTCATTCTTCCACAATTTAAGCTGTCAATTTGTGTTCTTCTCGAGAATTCATGGCCAATTATGCTCGATCCCCTCCTAATCCCAATCAATTGGGAAGGGGTTCTATTAGTCTCGGAGATGAGACGAGAAAAAAAATTAGAGAAAGAGGGTGTGTTTGTATGGTAAGCTTATGGATAAAGGACGATAATTTGTGTTGTTATTGTTGCTGAAGCCAATTGTTGTGGATCTGTTGAGTGATGGAGCCCAACATGTTGGAGAGTCCATGTGAATAACATTCAAAAACATTTCTTGTGCAACCAATAGATGAACAATGGTGGCAGGATGATGGGGGTGTAGGAAGGGATGGAAGAGAAAGAGAAGGAGAGAGAGGAGAGGAAATGAGGAGTTCATAAGCCACATGATTCCTTTTATACTAAACTTTGTAGTTTTAAAGCCATTTATATGTCCTCTACAATTTGGAGTTTAAGGAATCTCTTTCCAATGGATCACTCAGTATCTTAAACTTTGAAACAGAAGCCACTTATCCGCTTAATTTTGTCATTCTTCTCTGAAGATGAAAAAGTTGATCTATTCCATTTACTTTTTTACTTTAGGTGGATTATGCTTCTAGGTTAAATTTTTTAAATGTTATAACGAGTTGTGAATGTTCTACGAGCTTTGATTTTTTTTTACTTATGGAGTGGTTCATTGGGAAGTCATTGAGTTAGCATCACTTTCTGTTGGAGAGGATGGGGTTCCCAACCTATGTGGAGAAGACCCCGGAGTACGACGAGCGTCATCTGTGTGTCAGAGAAGCTCGAGAAGGGGACGAGGCCATTCGGAGACGAAGAAAAAGCTCGGGAGCTACCAGAGTACATTCTGGAACAGGGGAGGCAGAGTTCGGGCCGAACTCTACCCCAGGCAGAGTTCTCGCGAACTCTGCCCCCTTGGTTCCAGAATTGTTCTGTCACGAAAACACAGAGTTCTGGCCGAACTCTGTGTCGATGGGCTGAGGCTGATTTCAGGATATTTTTATACCGTTGGATTGTATTCTACGGTCCAGGTTTTGCTGCGGATTAGGGAATTTATACATGATTTTTCCTAACCCTAATCAATAACACAACATTGAAGAAAATAGAGAAAAAAGAGGCAAGAGTACCATTGCAACTTTGGGAGAGAAGAAGGAGGATTGAAGGCCGTTTTCGAAGGAGGATCGTGTTCAGGTAATCTCTACTTGTCGTCTTTGTTCTTCGTAGCCTTGTAATCAATTATTCTTGCTTTCAAGTGTTGTGGGGATCCGTATTAGATCGGAAGAAGTTTGTAGAGGGTGTACTCCTTTATTTCATTAGTGAAGGCTTCTGAAGGGTTAGACTCCAATCGTCCTGTGGTTTTTTCTCGCAAGAATTTTTTACGTCAAAAATTTTTTGTGTCTGCGTGGATTGTGTTTGATGTTTGGTTCGTGCCTTGTATTGCTCGGTTCTCTCGCAGGTACTCTTTAGTTTGGGAAAAGGTTTCTGCGCTTCTTTTCCAACAAAGTGGTATCAGAGCCAGGTTCTGGAATTCAGAAGGGTGTTAGGAGTTGACAGAAAAAATAGAGAGAAGAGATGGACACGAAGCCTGTGCACATGGTGAACCTGAATGGCACCAATTATCATTATTGGCGGAGCAAGATAAAAGATTTACTGTTTGTCAAGAAGCTACATCTGCCTGTATTTGCTTCCGAACGACCAGTTGATAAATCCGAGGAGGACTGGAAATTCTAGCACATATAGGTGTACGGATATATCAGGCATTTCGTTGACGAGAACGTGTACAACAACGTTGCCAATATTGAGCACGCGAAAATGTTATGGGATAAGCTAGAATCTTTGTATGCGAAGAAGACCGGGGTAAACAAGTTGTTCCTGATCCGGATGATGATGGGTCTGCGGTACAAAGACGGGACGTCTATTACGGATCACTTGAGTGATTTTCAGGACGTGGTTGACCATCTATCTTCGATGGAAATCAAGTTCGACGACGAGGTCTAGGGACTATGGCTGCTGTATACATTACCAAACTCGTGGGAGACCGTACGAGTATCTATGATCGCTTCTACTCTAGAAGGCATGGTCAGTCTGGAGTTTGCCAAGAGCAGGGTGCTGAATGAAGAGATACGGTGACGTTCTCAGGATACTTCATCTACATCCCACCACTCAGAGGCACTAGTTTCAGAGAGCTACAGAAGAGGCAAAAGCAGGGGTCCAGATGGTGGCAGAGACAAGAGCAAGAAAAAGTCTAAGGGTTGGTACGAGGACTCAGAGTGTTACCATTATGACAAGAAGGGCCACATCAAGCGAAACTGTTTCGCTTGGAAGAGTGAGAAGAAGGGCGACAAGGGCAAGCAAGATGAGAACACTACAGCGGCGGCTTCGATACATGGAGACGATGTGATCATCATAGGTGATGAGGTTATTACGAACCTCGCATGCGATGACAACTCTTGGCTGGTGGACTCAGGGGCTTCAGTGCACGTATCTCACAACAGGATACTATTTGCCACTTACACGACGGGCGACTGTGGAGTATTAAAGATGGGCAATGGAGATGTGTCGAAGGCGGTTGCCATTGGAGATGTATATTTGAGGAAGAAGACGGGTACAGTTCTTGTTCTCAAAGATGTTTATCATATCCCTGATATCCGTTTCAACCTGGTATCGGTTGGAAGGTTGGATGACAAGATATTCTTCAGTCTCTTCGGGAATAGTCAGTGGAAGCTTTCCAGAGGTTCGATGGTGATTGCCAGAGGAAGCAAGAAGTTCGGTCTCTACTATATAGAGGGGAGCGCATAGGGGACACAGGAGGTGAACACAGTTTCTGACGCGTCTATCGAGTTGTGGCACAGGCGGCTTGGCCATATCAGCTAGAAGGGGATGAGCTACTTGGTGAACAGGAAAGTGATTGCAGTGCTCAAGTCTACAAAGTTGGAGAAGTGCACGCACTGCTTAGCTGGAAAGTAAAATATGGTATCTTTCCAAAGTCATCCAAGTTCAAGGAAGCCGGTGATGCTCGAGTTGATTCACTCGGATGTCTGCGGTCCTATGAAGGTAAAATCTATTGGTGGTGCTTCTTACTTTATAATTTTTATTAATGACTGTTCCAGGAAGGTTTGGGTATATGCCTTAAAGACTAAGGATCAGATGATGCCCACTTTTAAAGAGTTTCAGACCTTTGTTTAAAGAGAGACGAGCATAAAGTTATTGTGTGTTCGGTCCGACAATGTCGGCGAATACATTGATTCCTTTGATGCTTATTGCAGAGAGCAAGAGATACGACACCAGAAGACTCTGCCCAAGACACCTCAGCTCAATGGTGTAGCGCAACACATGAACATGATACTGATGGAGAGGGTACGATGTTTGTTGTTAGAAGCAAATTTGCCAAGCAGTTATTGGGGTGAGGCTCTTCTCATGGCTGCGTATGTTATTAATTTATCTCCTAGTGCTCCTTTCCAGGGTGATGTGCCTGACAAAGTATTGTACGAAAAAGGGCCTTCATACAATCACCTGCGAGTGTTTGGTTGTAAGGCCTTCGTGCATGTACCGAAGGACAAGAGGTCCAAACTTGAGCCGAAGATTAGGCGGTGCATCTTTGTCGACTACGGTCGGGATGAGTTTGGCTATAGACTTTACGACCCAGTGTAAAGAAAGCTCTATAGAAGCAGGGACGTGGTATTCGTCGAAGATCAGACCATGACCAACACTGAGGATTCTGAGATACCTTTTGAGGCTTAAGAATTGCCTGAGTTAGAGTCATTTTACTTCGAGCAGTTTCTAAAGGACATCGCAGAGGATCCAGTTATGAGGGAGCCAGTACATGAAATTTCTTCCAACCTTGATCATCAGTCTACTGATGGTGGTCTGGGTGTCCTATAGGAGGATGAGCATGCCAAAAAGGCAGTTCCTGATGGGGAGGAGGTTATTGGTATACAACCAACACCAGTGGCTCCATTGAGAAGGAGCGATAGAGAACGTCAACCATCTACGAGATACTCACCGGGTGAGTATGTTCTACTGACTGACGGAGGAGAGCCCGAAAGTTTTGCAGAGGCTATGGAAGACGAACAAAGGCAGGAGTGGATGTAGCTATGTATGAGGAGATGAGTTCCTTACACGCCAATTCTACTTACGAGCTAGTACGATTGCCAAAGGGTAAGAAGGCTTTGAAGAATCGACGGGTATTTAGACTGAAGAAGACGGATGATGCTACTCGCCCTCGATACAAAGCGAGGCTGGTAGTTCAAGGCTACAGTCAGCGAAAAGGCATAGATTATGATGAGATGTTTTTGCCAGTCGTTAAGCAGTCGTCTATTCGGGTGGTGCTAGCATTGGCAGCCAGTTTTGACTTGGAGGTCGAGCAGATGGACGTGAAGACGGCATTCTTCCACGGTGATCTTGAGGAGGAACTATACATGGAGCAGCCAGAGGGATTCTGTGAGAAGGACAAGTCACAATTGGTCTGCCGATTGAGGAAGAGCTTGTATGGTCTGAAGCAGGCTCTGAGGTAGTGGTACAGGAAGTTTGAGTCATTTATGGGGGAGCATGGTTATGCACGGATGACGTCAGACTATTGTGTATTTGTGATGTACTTTGTTGAGGATGATTTTATCATTTTATTGCTCTATGTTGATGATATGCTATTAGTGGGTCGGAATGCCACTCGGATAGCGGAGTTGAAGCGCCAACTAGGCGTGGCCTTCTCTATAAAGGATTTGGACACAACAAAGACTATTCTTGGGATGGAGATCAGCCGAGAGAGAGAGAGAGTCCAATATGCTACACATGTTACAAAAGAAGTACATTCACCGGGTACTTCAGCATTTCGGGATGGACGGATCGAAGAAAGTGAGTTGTCCCCTTGCGGTCCACTTTAAGCTCACTGAGGAGCAGTATCCATCTATCGAGGAAGAAAAAGAAGATATAGAGCGGGTTCCATATGCCTCAGCTGTATAAAGCCTTATGTATGCTATGGTGTGTACGACGCCAGACATCGCTCTTGCAGTTGGCACAGTTAGCAGGTATCTTTCCAAACCTGGAAGGGTACATTGGAGTACGGTTAAGTGGATTCTACGATACCTTCAGGGCACTGCCGATTGAAGATTTTCTTTTAATGGTGACGAGCCGAAGCTGGTTGGATATACCGATGCTGATATGGTTGGAGATGAGACACGAGGCGATCGACTTTGGGCTATGTAATGATATTTGCTGGAGGAGCGGTATCGTGGCAGTCGCAGTTGCAGAAGTGTGTTGACTTGTTGACGACAGAGGCAGAGTACATTACGGCGGCAGAGGCTTGTAAGGAGTTGATGTAGATGAAAAAGCTGTTGCAGGAAATGGGGCTGAAGCAAAAGCAGTATACTTTGCTTTGCGACAGTCAGAGTGCTATTCAACTTGTGAAGAGTCAGACCTTTCATAGCCGGTCCAAGCACATCGAGACTCAGTATCATTTGATACGGGATATGGTTGAGAAGAAGGACGCGGAGCTTGAGAAGGTTCATACAGATGATAAATGAGCAGATATGTTCACCAAGATTCTACCAAGGAAAAAGTTTGAGTTCTGCAGGCAGATCGTCGGGATGACGACCTCCTCCACATAGTTGTGAAGGGGGCAAAATGTTGGAGTAGGTGGGGTTCCCAACCTATGTGGAGAAGACCGCGGAGTGCGACGAGCGTCGTCTGTGTGTCAGAGAAGCTCGGGGAGGTGACGAGGCCATTAGGAGACAAAGAAGAAGCTCGAGAGCTACCAGAGTACATTCCGTAATAGGGGAGGCAGATTTCTGGCCGAACTCTGCCCCTTGGTTCCAGAACTATTCTGTCACGAAAACAAAGAGTTCTGGCTGAACTCTGTGTCGACGGGCTGAGGCTGATTTCAGGATATTTTTATACGGTTGGATCGTATCATACGGTCCAGGTTTTGCTGCAGATTAGAAAATTTATACACGATTTTTTCTAACCCTAATCAACAACACAACATTGAAGAAAATAGAGAGAAAAGAGGCAAGAGTGCCATTGAAACTTTGGGAGAGAAGATGGAGGATTGAAGGCCGTTTTCGAAGGAGGATCGTGTTCGGGTAATCTCTACTCGTCATCTTTGTTCTTCGTAGCCTTGTAATCAATTATTCTTACTTCCAAGTGTTGTGGGGATCCGTATTGGATCGGAAGAAGTTTGTAGAGGGTGTACTCCTTTATTTCATTAGTGAAGGCTTCTCAAGGGTTGGACTCCGATCGTCCCGTGATTTTTTCCCGCAAGAATTTTCCACGTCAAAATTCTCTGTGTCTGTGTGGATTGTGTTTGGTGTTTGGTTCGTGCGTTGTATTGCTCGGTTCTCTTGCAGGTACTCTCTAGTTTGGGAAAAAGTTTCCGTGCTTCTTTTCCAACAGTTTCTTGGGAGTGTCTGCACTCTGCGGGTTATTTTCAAAATTTCTTAATAATCTGAGGGTATGGTGACTGTGAGTCTGGGCTCATAAATGTATATTCCTTAGGCAACATGACTAGCAACTTGGTACTTGGAGTGGGCAAGCCCACTGGACACTCTATACAGTCCTCGCTTGGTCCGTTATCCAGAAGATTCCCGACAAAAATATAGTCAGACGTGCACCTAATGTTAGGCCTGCAAAATGGACGGACAACCCCTGACCCAATAAAATACTTATTTTTATTCAGCACCCAACACACAGACACACACACACAAAAGCAAAACTTAAGCCATGATATGCTGGTTAAATTGTATTTTTGTATCACAACCTCTTACTAATAGATATTAATGTCGGCTCATACTCTCAAAAATTCAGGTCTCTCACTTCGACCGCATCCCTTAGCATATCTGCACTAAACACTAGGCTACTTTATTCAACACTCTCGCAGGAATAATCTTCCAACTTAAAATCATCAAACACCAAACTTATGATTTCCCTAAACTTTACCATAATAGGCGAACACTAACATTATCAAACCCAATATCGGAAGCTTCATCACCAGCAGAAGCATTGATTATGTTTTGGCCTAATTAATTTGTAAAATTGTATGCTTTTTGGTAATTTACTCCTGTAATAAAAATGAGTTTTTAATCTTAAGCCCACTTTTCTTAATATTGAGTAGAGAGTATGGACTCTTTGAGTGGGACTTGCGCACTCAACAATTAGACTAGTTTCTTTCTTGTGATGTAGAGGTTTTCTACTCGCGATGCGCATCATGCCAATAGGTGAACATTAACAACATTGTCTTGAAAAGTCGAAAGTCTTCCTAATGAAGCCAATTTGACTAAGGAATATATATAAGGGCAACAACTGACTTGTATGAAGCTTCTGTGCTCTTACAAGTGAGAAAGAATCGGTCGCAACTTCTAAATTATTTACCAACTATTGGCAAATAATTTATGGCAGGAAAACAAACAGGTGATAGGAATTAAAAACTATTGGCAAACGGTCGGGTCTCCTTTCTTTATTGTACATAATACTGATGCCAATAGACCAACATCAACCCTAGACTTGGAAACTTCTAAGTCTTGTAATGAAGTGGACATATGTGACAAAGGGACAAATTCTATTGTCCTACTTGATCTCCAATATATAGGAAATAGGGTAAAGAGATCTCATAGGATCTCAAGATTCTCGCTCGCTGACTCGGATTTGAGAAAGTTGTCGCTAAATTATAATAAGAATCGGAAGAGCAAGAACCATAGAAAGTTGTCGCTAAATTATAATAAGAATCGGAAGAGCAAGAACCATGAAACAGCATGATATACCTATATTGTACGTATATGGAATATGACGATGTAAATTCGATTGATACTTATTGCGAGTCCTATCATACTTTTGTAGTTTTTGTACTAGTCTGATATGTGTATATCTAGCCTTAGCAGAGAGCTTGCATTTGATGAAAATCAATTAACAGGCACGATACCTCCGAAAATAGGGAGCTTGATAAATATAGGAGGGATATAGATGTCTGGGAACAAATTGTCTGGGGAAATACCCAATATTCATGGCAAATGTTAGGTTCTACAAATCCTTCGTCTTGATAGAAACTTATTTGAAGGAAGTACCCATACATCATTAAGTGCATTAAGAGGCCTTCAAGAGCTCGATCTTTCACAAAATAATTTGTCGGGTAAAATACCGACATTCATTGGGAACTTTTCTGACCTATATGATTTGAACCTATCTTCCAATAACTTTGAAGGTGAAGTGCCAAGAAAATGGGTCTTCAAAAATCAGAGTGAGATTTCGGTCCTTGGCAACGATAACCTCGAGAAAGGGTGAAGGGATGATCCTGTTTTGCATCTATCTATTTGTGCATTTTCAGGTCTTAAAAAGAATCACAACTCTCCAAAACCTGCAGTGATCATTTCAGTTTGTAGTGTATTTTTGTGCTTGTTCTTGCTCTTCCTTTTTGTTGCTTCCCATCGTTGGATATGTCAATGTAACCACCACATTTTAAAATAAGGGTATTTTAGTAATTATGTGATATTTTAAATTTTTATTTTTATTATTTTATTATTAAATCGATTGGTGTTTTAATTTTGAGTAGTACTTTTTGTCACTCCCGTTTTCCATTATACGTATTTTCAGTATACGTATACGGATTTCTGACATTTATCAGGTGGACCGTAGTTAGATTTGTCTTGCTTAGCATAGTCTTGTTTTAATCTTGACTTGGTTTGGCTTGGTTTGGTTTGAGATCGAGAGGGTCGATATATAACCCAACTCCTTTTCTCTCCTCCATTATTCACATTTACTTCTTCATCTTCTTCATTTACTCCTCCCACCTACCAAGTCCTAGGCAAGTACAACTTACTTCATGATGGATCTCAAGTTTTATTGTTCCATTCTCTTCTATACTTGATTCTAAGCCTCTTTAGAACTTGGAGTTTTTAGTTTCCATGGATAGATTCTTGTAGATCTAGACTTAAAGTTTTCTTGTTTTTCTTAGTTTTGATCTCTAAAAACATGGTATTTCCAAAAACTAATGGTTCTATGTTGTAGAGAATTCAATTTCATACAGTTTTGCTTTTGTTTCGCTTGATTTTGACTTTGGATGAGAAAGTTATGGCCATGGCAAGTTTTCGGAACTTTCATGGCTAAACTTGCTGTTGGGGACGATGACCCCCATATGTCCGGGAGGCCATGCGCCGTGAAGTCCCGACAACGCATTCTTTGACTCCGAGCGTGTCATGCGCGTAGTCTTCCTACACACATGTACTGAAGACGCAGCGTGAGTTCTGACGCACGGATGTGCAGGAATTCTGACACGCGGATGCGCAGGAATTCTGATGCGCAGATGTGCTGATGCACGGATGTGCAGGAATTTTGACGCGCGGATGCGCAGTAATTCTGACGTACGGATGCGCAGGAATTCTGATGCACGGATGTGCTGATGCACGGATGTGCAGGAATTCTGATGCGCGGATGTGCTGATGCGCGGATGCGCAGGAATTCTGATGCGCAGATATGCAGGAATTCTGATGCGCAAATGCGCAAGAATTTTCATGCGTCGGAATTGTATTATTTTGCTGTTTTTGCCCGTTTAAGCTATTTTGTAGCTAGAATCTCAAAAAACTCAGAACATAAAAGTTGTAGATCTTTGTCTCGGCTTCAAGAATCTTCTTGTCTCACTTTAATCAGGATTCATATGTGACTTATGGTTTCATTCCCATATGGGCGTTCTCGATCTTCTTTGCATGTTTATTTACTTGACCTAAATTGCGGCCACCCGAATTGACACTTGATAGTCTTGAGCTAGTAACTTGAATCTGGCACGAACATGATAACATGAACACGACATGATAACTCTTGATAGTGACCCATTGTGGTGCACTCTTGACAAGTAACTTGACATGATAATTCTTGATAGTGGTCCATCGTGACGCACTCTTGACATGATAAGTAACCTGACATGACATGATAATCTTGAACGCTGTTACGACAGATACATGGACTTGCTAAGTAACTATTGTCTTAACACCGTGGTTGATTCTCTTGGTTGTGCCTGTACAATCTACATGTCTCGTCTTGCATCATGCCTAGGACATGGATTCCTGATTACTACGGTCAAGGATTCATACTGAATCTGACTAGGATAATAACTAGATTGATCAAGTAGTTCATAAAGAGATTTCCCAACTACAGGCAGTCCCGTTATTTGGGTGCTTTAATTGGACTTGTAGCTTGTCGTCGAGTAGGGCATATTTCCAGCACACTGTCATGTGTTGCACCTCCAAGTCACCTAATCCAACTCTCTCAACTTGCAACTGGATAACCTGGATTATATCTGCAGGGCTTGTAGCTGTTGGAACATCTCATTGCATCTTGTTAGTAATTAGGCTTGTGATAACCCTAGTTAGTTAAAAATATCAAGCCGTACTTGTTGCTTGGCCGTGATTAATGGATGGAGTCCAGTCTAGTCTTGTCTAGACAGGTCAGTATATGGTTACTTCAGCATGTTACTGTTACTTTACTTATTCGATAATTGGTTAGAGACTAAGTTCTGTTCAGGTGAAGGGTTACAACTCCGGTCCTTATTTGGTTTATGAGTTGTAACTTGGTTACTGGAATAGTCCTTTAGTTATCGTTTATCACCCTATTTTCTCTAACTCATATTTTTTGTCATCCTTATAAATCATGTGCTAACATGCTGGTTTTAGTTCTTAAGTGAAGTCTCCCTTGTGGTACTTGCTCTTTCTGGATCTGACCCAGCTGGTTTTGTATGGCCAGATTTCGGAGTAGCTCCCGAGGATCTTCCAGTGTAACGCCCAGTCCCATAATACGTAGAACTAAGTAAGCCAGCATGCCAGCTGCATGTATACAAGAAATACACCAATATGTGGTATCCTCGCATTTGTACATAAGCTGTAAGTAATGATATATGATAAGCCATAATATAATAACTAAATCTCATCCACAGCTCAACACAAAATAAATAAATAAGTCTCAATGATAATAAAAGAAGTCAAAAGATAGTCGGGTGGACATTCCCACTCCAAACAGCTATGGAAAAATAGTCTTAACTAAATGGAGTCCAACCTCCTCAAACAGCAAGAAAGATGATAAAAGATGTCCAATACATGGTCTCAGATAATAAAGAATAAAACTAAGTCTGAGCAGGAGATGTCTCGTTACCAATATATGAAGGATCCAACGCTGCACCGTACTCCTCGGGATAGTCCTTCTCGTCTAATCCTGGAGAGATCACCATGTCCTCAGAGGAACGTAACAAGATACAGAAAACATGCCAAAATAACTGAATGTGTAAAATATACAACTATGACTCTACAGGATCTCCTAACCGTCTATGTGAGATGCACTTTGAGGACTGTTTGCTATTGATTATCAAAGAACAGAACAATTTTATGGGAGGACTGAACTTTAATTCACAATACAAACTCGCTCGCACAAAGAGAGCCTAGGAACAAAACCTAGGAAAAGTAATCTAAGTACAATTGTTTAGTTTTTGATTCTGGAGGGTGACGGTAGAGGCTCGGGAAAGTGATATCAACTCTGCCTTACTCCTTGGACGATCGAACGCGACCTTGGCTCCGACGAAGAAGTGCTCTCTCTCTCTGCGTATATCTCCTGCTCTGTGTGTTCTTTTTTTCGTGTGTGTACAAAGGAATAATCTCCTGCTATTTATAGGAATTTGTGCTGAGTGGGGTGTGCAGTAACTGCACCGTGAAAAGTGGGCGGTTGGGGATTGGTTAAGATTAACCTTGATCTGTTTATTGGAAATCAATCTGGGCCGTTGTGTTGGTTGTAATAAATCTGCATTGTTATGATTTTGTTGGTTGCAATAAATTTGCGTGGATAAGTCTCAGTCAATCCTCTGCCACGTGTCCCAACTGCCATTATGCTGCGAGCTGCATGAACGGGGCGTCTTGGCAGAGCCGCATGAGTGTGGCCTCACAACTGAGCCGTATGAGGATGGCCTCACAATTGAGCCGCATGAGGGTAGCCTCACAACCGAGCCGCATGAGGGTGTCCCCACAACTGAGCCGCATAAGGGTGGCCCTCAAACTGAACCGCATAAGGGTGGCCCCCACAGCTAAGCCGCATGAGGGTATCCCCACAACTGAGCCGCATAAGGGTGGCCCCCCAACTGAACCGTATAAGGGTGGCCCCCACAGCCGAGTCGCATGAGGGTGTCCCCATAACTGAGCCGCATAAGGGTGCCCCCCCAACTGAACCGCATAAGGGTGGCCTCCACAACCGAGCCGCATAAGGGTGGCCCCCCAACTGAACCGCATATGGGTGCCCTCCCCCAACAACCGAGCCGCATAAAAGTGGCCCAGGCGGTCCGCATGGAGAACTTCTTTGGACTTCGTGAACTGTGCCGGCTATCTCAGAGATTTTCTCGTCTTTTGATTAGCATGACGCGTCTCTTCATTATGTCAGAGCCGTCAGAACTGTCATTTTGTGTCAGAGCTTTTAATGGCCTGCTGCAGTCATTATGGCCAGCTGTATTGGCCTTCTTTGAGCCGCATGAGGTCACGTGGCTCTTCCTGAGCCGTACGAAAATTCTTGAGCCGCATGCGGCTCTCTGGGACTTTCCGAGCCGCATAAAACTCTTCATGCTTTTGAGCCGCATGCTGACTCTGGGCCGCATATGAATTACTATTCTTTTTCATGCTTCTACAAAACCCCTTCAAAGTTTTTAATTTGAAAAATTGAAATACTTTGAATAAGAAGCATGTCCACGTAGTCTCTCCATGCCGCATAGACTTCTCTGGCCACGTAGGACTTTCTAGCCGCATAGGCTGCTCTGGCCGCATGGACTGCTCTGGCCGCATAGACTTCTTAGCCGCATGGACTGCTCTGGCCGCATAGACTTCTTTGGCCGCATGCTATCCTTCATGCCACGTAGGCGTCTCATTAATTGCTCTTGATTTATTTTGATTTAAAGCCATCTTTTGGGTAGGATCCCAAGAGTCGACATTAAATATTTAGATTTTGCCTTGATGATTCTGCGCATTCTTTTTTGCATGAGAGGAGATAAAATCCCAAGAGTCGGTTTCATCTTCTAGGCAGCACATGATTCGAAGCGTCTATCGGTCTACGTGCCCCCTATCCGCCTATAAATATGAGTAATTTTTAGAGAGAGACTCTTTACTCTCTTCTCTTGTTCAAGCCTTTCTCGCCCTAGTTGCCGTCTTCTTCTCCTTTGATCTTTCATGGCTCCCAAGATGTCCTCCAGCGCTGCGGCGAAGGGTAAGGGAGCGGCTTCCTCGTCGACTGTGGAGACCCCAGTCCACCCCGATGTTCACCCCGCCATTGATGGTAAGAATGTTAGAAGAAACTGTATGAACTCAAAACCCTAACCATCATGGCTACGCCGCATGTTTTATGCGCTGGCCTCCTTCATCTTCTTTGAACTGTTCAAGTTCATTGTGATGAATCCGCATACTGTGCTGTATGTGCCGCATGTACATCTCATATCCGAGCCGCATGGGGGTATGCCTTATGTCCGAGCCGCATGAGAGTCGTCTTGTAGCCGCATAAGCACTTTGCAAACTGGGCCGCATGAAGACCCATCGAACAGTGCCGCATAAGCTTCCTTTGAACAGGACCGCATAAGCTCCCTCGAACTGTGCAGCATAAGACCCCACCAAATCTGAGCCGCATAAGCTCTTTTAAACTGGGCCGCATGAGCACTCGCTAAACAGAGCCGCATAAGCTCACTTGAACTGGGCCGCATGAGACCCTGCTAAACAGAGCCGCATAAGCTCATTTGAACTGGGCCGCATAAGCTCCCTCGAACTGTGCCGCATAAGACCCCACCAAATTCGAGCCGCATAAGCTCTTTTAAACTGGGCCGCATGAGCACCCGCTAAACAGAGCCGCATAAGCTCACTTAAACTGGGCCGCATGATACCCTGCTAAACAGAGCCGTATAAGCTCATTTGAACTGGGCCGCATGAGACCCCGCTAAACAGAGCCGCATAAGCTCCTTTAAATTGTGCCGCATAAGGACCCGCCTAATCAGAGCCGCATAAGCTCGAAAATACTAAGCAGTTTTCCCTGGCCATCTTCTAATTTGTTTTTTTTTTGTCCTTTTTTCAGTAAATTTGCTAGTCAATCCTGCGGGAGAGCCCTTGATAGGTCGCGCCCAATCTGCTGTGGGCGTTAGGTTCGACCACATAGTCGAGTATGTGGTGAACCAGCTTTCCAAAGACGAACCTGTGGAGAGACTGAAAGACATTAAAAACCAGTCCTTCTTCTTTATCTCGGGGATGATGAACTCAGGGCTGCTGGGGGGCAAACACCTGAAGCCTGCCTTCCTCTTCGGGGATGCCTTAACTGTAAAGAACTCCCAAGTTCTGGATATATCTGAAGTTGGAGTTTTACTTCCAACGGGATGGCGATCCATATTCCTCAGATGGAGCGTCACTTCCCACTGTCGTGGTTCAACATGTTGCCGATAGACAGAAAGATGGAGGATTCCTTGACTCCGAGTCGGTCTGGGATGTTTGTGGGCAACATTCATTATAACAACAACTTGGGGTCAGTGTATGCGAGCAAGGTACCGATCAGCCGCTACGTGATGGGGTTGGCCCCGGGCAATTTCTTGAATGTGCAGGGTCCCAATTTCAAGTTCTCCCAAGCTGACACTTTCATGAACCAGCTTGCTCAGAAGGGGTCCTATCCCATTGGCCAGTTGTCGCTACCGAGTTGGATAAACCCTATTCCTTCGTGGACCAACCTGTCTATGTGGATTGTACGGACATACAAGACTCTCCTGCACGAGATTGGTCTCTACCATGCTATTCGGGGTACCTGTTACGGCTTGCCCATAAACAAGAAATTGTTCATGGCTCTGCTGGAGATGTACAACCGCCGTACGGGGACCTTCTTTACACCCGTAGGGGAGATGGAACTTGCTCTCCACGAGATGCATGACGTCTCCAAGCTGCCTTGGGAAAATGAAGTCTTTGAAGTGTACACTCCCACGAATAAAGAGTTCGAGGAGTTGGAGGAGAGGTTCTCGGGCTTTGTTGCCGTCTACCGAGAATTGCTGTGTCATCACAGCACATGCCAGCAGATGTCAAAGAAAAAGAACGATAGCTCGGAAGGGAACCTTCCTCCCACAAAGGCCTGGCTCACTTACCTTTTTAAGCTCGGTGCCTCAGGCTGGGTTTCTTCCCGAAGTCCTCGAACTCGGGAGGAGGTGCAGGACCAGGTGTCAGCCGCCAAGAGGGTAAGAACCACCGGTGACAGTTTCGGGAGTCAATCTGACTCTTTTGATTATTTTTATCAAGACACTCAGCAGTTGTTCGAGAAGGCTCTTCTGGCAGTATTCCTGATGGTGTGGCTATGGAATTGCGTAGTCTCAGGAGGGGCTGGTTCTATTGAGAGAATCAGCCGTAATTTATCTTTCCTGCTGTGAAGCTGGTCTTCGGGGTCAGACTAGCTCTTCTCCCGGCCATGGTGTGCAGCATACATCGTAGCCTTCGTACTTTTACGTCCAAGATCATCGCCCGTGACACGACGAAGGACTTTGAACGCATTGAGCTGCCCTATTATTATCTGATGGGGTGGTTGTTGATGCATTGCCGGTCTTTGATGAGGCCTGGCCCCGAAGATGGCGTAACTGCTGATGATGCTTTCATCTTCCAGTACCGCCGTATGCCTTAGGATTACGAGACTATGCATGCCTGTCGGATGGCACTGGCGAGAGTGGACAGATACACTTTTTTCGTGTCTGTTCCTCAATTTACTGATGAGGAAATGAGGGTCGTACATCTTGATGGTATTGGGCCTCCCCACTTCTTATCCGACAAGATGCTCCTTTGGTTGTACAACATTCGTCCTGCCCACCTGGTATATCGCAACCGCAACACTGTCTACTTGGAGCCTTACTTGCCCTGTAGGTTCTTCCGACAGTTTGGGTATAGTCAGCTATTCTTGGACAGTCCCAGCTCTGGCCTGGGTTTTGAAGGTAGCGTCCTTGACGGCATCAGGGCCTGGCACTATTATAATACGGTTCACACCCGTACCAGCTTCTCAGTTCCTGATACTGGAGAGTCAAGGGAGATCTTGTATTTGGCGGCTCTATACCATGTCATGGCGAACAAACCTCCTGTTGATTTTGACCCGAGTACCAGCTTCATTGTTGGTACTGGCTTGGAGGAGAAGCCCAGGGGGTCCAAGGCGAAGAAAAAGAGGGAGAACACGGTTGCTGTGTCGAACTCGGAGTCTACTAATACGGACGAAGAGGATGACGAGCACGATCCCGATAACTCTCTCCCTTCTACAGAAGATGTGGTGGCAGATCAACCGCCTGTCGTGCCTGGTCCTTCACGCAAACGATGCAGGCGTGAGTTCGCTGTTCGTGGCATAACTTACTCCATGAAACGGGCTGCGGTTAAGCCTCGCGGGCTGCTCATTAGGGAGAGACGCGAGGATGTGGACGCTGTTTCGGAGGTGAATTGAATTACAAACATCTTTTTCTTTAGCTCTTTTTTTTCTGAACTATGACCTAATCAGTTTTTTTTTCTCTGTAGGCATCAGGAGAAGGGGACTTTCTAGAGCCGACTGCTGTCTCTGCGGTCGACCTGGCTCTAACTACTCTAATTAGAGATTTGAGTGCCGAGATTCTTGCCGTTGGGATTCTCCCAGCGACGGCTGAGGTTCCTCCAGTCGTTGACGTCCTAACCCAGGACGACGTGGTCTCTGCTGAACCCGACCCCGAGACTGCTGAATCTCAGCCGGGTGACGCTGATCCAGTTGTATCTCCTTCCGGGGCGGCTGGGGCAGAGGAACCAGTTGTATTCGGCTCGGATGTCGCTGGTGAAGAGGCTACGGCGGCTGTAAGCGAACCTCAGCCTCAGCAACTTCCCCCTGGTAAGATAAGTCAAATCTTGACTAGTAAGGAGGTTCATTTGCTCTATCATCACATCCTTTGGGTTAAGCTGATTGATGGTTGCTCCGGACATACAGTGTAACGACCCGCTCCGCCCTAGCGGAACGCCGATTCAAACGGCAAGTTCAACGACTCAAACGAGCCGTCGACCCGAAGAGTTGGCTTCGACCAGATGTAGAATTGATGCAAGGCTTGCATTGGCCCGTCAAGATGAATCCAGACATAGACTTTCAAAGGCGCGCTCGGAGTATCGCTCGGCCGATGCGAACATCGCTAAGGTGGGTGGCTCCGATGAACCCGTCTTTGCTTAGCCTAGACGCATAACAATGCGGACACTATCACGAAAATCGCTAGGCGATAACCCCGTGCATGCTAATAAATGACTCAACGTACCTAGCTAAGGGAATAATCCCATCTTGTATGCTTGTATAGAATATGGAAAGAAATATGGAAAATATGAGAACTCTCGTACCGCGCTCCACGCTCGTGCTACGGCACAAGCTTACGTTCAAGTTCCCTTTGCGTTCAACAATCAAACAATGAATGGGTTACAACAATGAAACGGAAAGACTATCGACATAGTCGTTCCGAGTAGAGTTAGCAACATTGAAAGACTATGGGACCGATGGGTCGCCAAGGCGACTCCCGCACGAGGAGTTACAAAAGGTATGAATGAATGAATGAACGAATAAGTGAATGAATGAATCAACGAATGAAAGAATGAATACGTGAATGAATCTGAACAAACGGACAAGTGAAAGAAAGAAAAGAAAGAATGAATGAAAGATAAGAAAGAAAGAATGGTTAGCGACAGGTGTGACGGGCACGTGCAATGGGGCTCGCTACCCGCGCTGCACGGACGCCAACCTGGTCGATAACGCATTATGGCTAAGGGTTAGCCTACGGCTCGGAGATAGCCGTTAAGTTAAATGACAAGATAATACGAAATGGTCGTGGACAAACGGCACGGGCGAGGGGTGGCGATGCCGTGGCCGTGCAGTGATTCTGCGGCACGGGTGTTGTGTGGAGTATACCGTGGCCGGCCTAGGCGGAATCAAAAGTCGGGACTTACGGGCTGCCTGGGTGCGGGCTTGGGCACCGGAAGACGTAAGTGCAGGGTATTTTAAGAGACTTAACGGGGTGTACCAGCCATCACCCTATGCTAAGTTGAGAAATATCAAGGAGAAATGTCCAAAATGGCTTGTAAAGCCAGCGATCGGTGCATATAGAGTTAAGTGGGCTTTGCTGGTGGCGATCCACGTGCAAGTCCTTGCATTGAAATCAAAGTAGTCTAAGTTAAATGAACAATCGCCTACTGAACGGCTTGAATGTATCACACCAAATGATAATGAATACTTCGTACAATGAGTTAGAGAATACGCCTACGAAGCGCTAGAACCTGAGACATGGACACGCCCGTAATATTGAATGTTTACATGAATCATGTTAAGTTGAAATATGTGAATTGTTGACTAACTTGGTTTACTTTGGACAGGGAAGGCCGGACGGTAAGTATGGGTAAGTCGTACATGTATTTCCCATGCGATACTTGAATTCAGCAACACGAGATAGGTCATGATATGTGCCATGAAATTGACCCTAAGGCAAGATTAGAAAGACAATGAATGATAGAGATGCACAAAAGTAAATGGAACGTGTTTGGTAATGATAGCATTGTGGGCGAGCTAGCCTCCCCACCAGTGCATAACAATGTATGATAACCCCACAGTCTGCTTGCAGGAAGCAGGAAACGTCGGCGGGTGCGGAGCTTCCCTCTAACGTGCTAAGGCGCGGAGCTATCTCTCGAGCCTTGGAGCGTTGCAAGGAGCTGGATCACCATATACAGGACATAATGTATTGGAAATCGCCATGAATCATTCCATCTTGTAAGCCACTTGGCACGCTTTTTATGTTTCAGAGAGCGAGAGCTTGAGCGACTTGTAAACTCGGCCTAGCGCCGCTTGTAAACTTCTTGAATATCAATAAAGAGTTTGAATTCGTTTCAATTTGTGTTCATTTACTTTCCGCTAACAAATGGGGACACTCTGTGCGACTCTGTGGCCTAGCTCAAATCGGTCGTTTCTGGACTTGGCCTTGCACGGGCGCAACCTAGGCCCGTGCGGCATCACGCCTTAGCGAGGACGATCGCTCCTACGGGAGAGGGGCGTGACAGATTGGTATCAGAGCACGGCTTTACGTCCTTGGACTTCATTTCAATTTTCTCAGTTTTGAAAGCTCGGTTGGAAAAAAAAGATGGGTACGCTCTCTCTCATTGTGCCTTGGGATATTCCATACAATAAGTCTAATATTTTCAAAAGCTCGTATAAGTACTCGGTTGAACGGGATCGATAGGCGTAGGCCTTTGTGCCAAACCATGACAGACTTGAGTCGAAGAAAAACTAAAATGCTAGAAGTTAGCAAACGCAAGGCGTGCTTGAATAACCTTACGCTAACCATGTCGAACGATGTTAAACTTGACTCGGTAGAGAACACAGGCTAAGTTAACATGTCGCGTGCGTGCCTGACTAGTCTTGCGTCGACCTAGCAAGTGAGTGTGCAAACTTGAATATAGTCCGCACGGGATGGTTATGCGGCACAACTTAGTCCGCGTGTCGTGCACCTCGACTTCTGGGTGCAATCGGGTTGCGAGCGATATCAAGTATCGCTCGATCGAGAACGGAGATACACTTTGTGTGTCTATCGATAGGAACGCTATCGAGTTAACGCTTAGGCGTATCCGAAAGGGATTGGCTTGGATTTTGAGGATTAGTGCGAACGACTTAGTACGTCAAAGCGACGTGAGCGATTACGCTAGAGATTTGTCGAAAGAATCTGAAGGATGTCTTAGCGCATGACGCGAACGTGATTGAGGACTAGATCGTATGGCTTGAATCCGAGTGGTGTATGTGATAGGTTCGGAGAAGAATAAGAATGAGTGTCGACGACTAGTCGAGTGGCTCAAACCCTGAGTGGTGTATGGATGTCATAGAAATTGTTCGAACGAGACCAAAGGATTTACGGATCGTACGAGTATGTCGACAAGCGATGCAATCGCGCAAAGCCTTAGAACATGTCACGCTTAGTTGGCCGTGACTTCAAAGTCCCGAATGAGATGTCGCTGGACAACTTGTCAATGGGCAACGCGAGTTAGAAAATGGTTCGGAACGATGAATGAAAATGAATGGTCTTGATCGAGGAAACTCAGAGGATCGCGCGTACGATTTCGGATTGATTCAAATGAATTGTGACTTGAGTTTGAGCAACGATCTTGAAACTAGCTTGAGGAATAGCAGTTGAACTTGATCTTGAATATTAAATGAAATTGTGGAATATCCAACTCAGATAATGGCATCGTCGTACGACTCGAAATTGTTGCAAAGGAAGATCGTCAGGTTACGCATATCGTCGATGGTATTGAGGCGTATCAAAGATTGATATGCGATAACTCGGGGGTACTCTGACTCGGCGAATGATGATCATGCAAATGTCATTGTTCCGTTGGATGCTATACTTGGGAAGTTAAAAATGTGTCGAGGAAAAGATAGACTTGGCTCGAGGATTTTCTAGTTGAACGCATGACGGTCAGACTGTCAAATTGATTTGGCTTTGATGAAAATGAGAATGCTTGGATTTACTTTGTTGACAACCACAACGTTGACGTTCTTGTCTTATGCGAGCGCAACTCCAGCTTCGTACATGCGTCGCGCCGGATTAGCACGATCACTCTGCGTGAGCGCTGATATGGTGATTCATACAGCGGGAGTGATTGAACTTGGATGGCGTGGCAATTTGATTGCTTCGACTTGTGGTTTGACGCGAAGGGTAAACTGGAGAATGACTTGGTGTGCTTGACGATTAAACTTGAGGATTGAGTAGGTCTAATCCGCGTATCGAGAATGAGTTAGTCAAAACGCAAGCAAGAGTTACGCCCCGATGAGAATGATTATTCCGCGGGAGCGTTGCATGGTGATTCATGAACCACCGTGGATAATCGGACTCGCGTGAGATTGGGGTGCAACATTGTCAAAGCTAGATGAACTCGTGATCGAATACATGAATTGGTTAGAATGGATATGTGAAGTATATCAATTGGGTGATTTGAATGGATTCGAATACACGCAACAAATGCATTGATGCGGATAGGTGATCGTGCTCGATGTTTAGAAATCTGAGTGACGCGAGCTTAGGTAGAAAATCCCGTACTACCGACTTTGGTTTGACCCTAGGATTGGGGTCAACGTTGGCATTATTGTTGGGGAACTATGATTCAAATCCTGACATTGACTTAGCCTCGAAAAGATGGCCTAGCGGTTAGGCGAGACGTCCTGTTTCATGAGTTATCAATCGAAAGATTGATCTTGGGGATTGGCAAGGATGGATAATGTGAATCACGAATATAGGGATACCCATCACGAGATTCGGCTGACATGCATATATTTCAGGGACACTTGAGTATGTGCACGATGCGACTCGAGTGAGAATGACAAATTTCTAGATCATGCGGCTTGGCTGAATGCATGTATTTTGGGGACGCTTGGAATGCGTGCACGATCCAGCCAAGTGATACATTGGGTTCAAGCAAGACTTGAGGAATGGAAGAGTGTCGAAGATCTTGAAATTGCGTTAAGTAAAGGATCGATACTAGTACGATTGTGGCTCGAAATCCAAGAAATGTGTGAGCGGAGTGTGCGTGAACGATTATGAGATTGGCCCTAAACAAGTGAATGATATGGAATCGATATCATGCAAGTAAAAGTTGGTATAACGAATTGGACCATTGATAGGTGGATATACTCGAGGATAGTACAATACGTGGTCTTGAATCGGACAAAAATTACTTAGACTTAGTCGACCCCGCTAAGAAGAAATCATACTGATTTCGTTGACACAAACGCTTGAGAAGCGAATCAGGTCATCTTGATGACTGAAATAAATAAAAGTGAGTTTGCCTTAGCCTACGACCCTCGCATTTGACGAATTACAACATGCCTCGTAAAACCATTTTCGTCACATGACATGGAGAAATAGCAACCAAGACGAAGAAACACTTGAATTGAATAAGTACCATCAACTCTAAAATGAATGAAAGGCTATTCAATAAAATCGAATAAACGCGTGCGACACGGAACTTAGAAAGATATCAAGTATGGTTCGATGCCATCGAACGATAGAGCCGTTCGATGAAATTGTCTAAGAAACACGACGACACGAGTTAAGGAATAGTAGGATGACCTGCACTCAGAAAGTCTCGAGGACGAGACTTATTTTGAGTGGTGTATTATGTAACGACCCGCTCCGCCCTAGCGGAACGCCGATTCAAACGGCCAAGTTCAACGACTCAAACGAGCCGTCGACCCGAAGAGTTGGCCTCGACCAGATGTAGAATCGATGCAAGGCTTGCATTGGCCCGTCAAGATGAATCCAGACATAGACTTTCAAAGGCGCGCTCGGAGTATCGCTCGGCCGATGCGAACATCGCTAAGGTGGGTGGCTCCGATGAACCCGTCTTTGCTTAGCCTAGACGCATAACAATGCGGACACTATCACAAAAATCGCTAGGCGATAATCCCGTGCATGCTAATAAATGACTCAATGCACCTAGCTAAAGGAATAATCCCATCTTGTATGCTTGTATAGAATATGGAAAGAAATATGGAAAATATGAGAACTCTCGTACCGTGCTCCACGCTCGTGCTACGGCACAAGCTTACGTTCAAGTTCCCTTTGCGTTCAACAATCAAACAATGAATGGGTTACAACAATGAAACGGGAAGACTATCGACATAGTCGTTCCGAGTAGAGTTAGCAACATTGAAAGACTATGGGACCGATGGGTCGCCAAGGCGACTCCCGCACGAGGAGTTGCAAAAGGTATGAATGAATGAATGAACGAATAAGTGAATGAATGAATCAACGAATGAAAGAATGAATACGTGAATGAATCGATGAACAAACGGATAAGTGAAAGAAAGAAAAGAAAGAATGAATGAAAGATAAGAAAAGAAAGAATGGTTAGCGACAGGTGTGACGGGCACGTGCAACGGGGCTCGCTACCCGTGCTGCACGGACGCCAACTTGGTCGATAACGTATTATGGCTAAGGGTTAGCCTACGGCTCGAAGATAGCCGTTAAGTTAAATGACAAGATAATACGAAATGGTCATGGACAAACGGTACGGGCGAGGGGTGGCGATGCCGTGGCCGTGCAGTGATTCTGCGGCACGGGTATTGTGTGGAGTATACCGTGGCCGGCCTAGGCGGAATCAAAAGTCGGGGCTTACGGGCTACCTGGGTGCGGGCTTGGGCACCGGGAGACATAAGTACAGGGTATTTTAAGAGAGTTAACGGGGTGTACCAGCCATCACCCTATGCTAAGTTGAGAAATACCAGAGAGAAATGTCCAAAATAGCTTGTAAAGCCAGCGACCGGTGCATATAGAGTTAAGTGGGCTTTGCTGGTGATGATCCACGTACAAGTCCTTGCATTGAAATCAAAGTAGTCTAAGTTAAATGAACAATCGCCTACTGAACGGCTTGAATGTATCACACCAAATGATAATGAATACTTCGTACAATGAGTTAGAGAATACGCCTACGATGCGCTAGAACCTGAGACATGGACACGCCCGTAACATTGAATGTTTACATGAATCATGTTAAGTTGAAATATGTGAATTATTGACTAACTTGGTTTACTTTGGACAGGGAAGGCCGGACGGTAAGTATGGGTAAGTCGTGCATGTATTTCCCATGCGACACTTAAATTCAGCAACACGAGATATGTCATGATATGTGCCATGAAATTGACCCTAAGGCAAGATTAGAAAGACAATGAATGATAGTGATGCACAAAAGTAAATGGAACGTGTTTGGTAATGATAGCATTGTGGGCGAGCTAGCCTCCCCACCAGTGCATAACAATGTACTGATAACCCCACAGTCTGCTTGCAGAAAGCAGAAAACGTCGGCGGGTGCGGAGCTTCCCTCGAACGTGCTAAGGCGCGGAGCTATCTCTCGAGCCTTGGAGCGTTGCAAGGAGCTGGATCACCATATACAGGATATAATGTATTGGAACATCGCCATAAATCATTCCATCTTGTAAGCCACTTGGCACGCTTTTTATGTTTCAGAGAGAGAGAGCTTGAGCGACTTGTAAACTCGGCCTAGCGCCGCTTGTAAACTTCTTGAATATCAATAAAGAGTTTGAATTCGTTTCAATTTGTGTTCATTTACTTTCTGCTAACAAATGGGGACACTCTGTGCGACTCTGTGGCCTAGCTCAAATCGGCCGTTTCTGGACTTGGCCTTGCACGGGCGCAACCTAGGCCCGTGCGGCATCATGCCTTAGCGAGGACGATCGCTCCTACGGGAGCGGGGTGTGACATACAGGTCCTGCTCCTTCACTGCCAACGACGGACATTATCGGGGAAGAGTTCGCTAGAGGGGATCTGGTGGAAGAGAGTGTGCCTCCTTCCCCTCCAACTTACATTGAGGGACCTCCCACAGAATCGAGTTCGGGAGAGCAGACGACGGAGCGACCGGGGCGGGGAGAAATAGTTCCTGCACCCTCCTATGTTCATGTGGCTCCAGAGGTCGACCTCTCTGCCCTGCCGAGTCTCCAGATCCTTCGGGCTGCGGAGGAGGAATTGGCTGTTATTCAAGCGTCTTTTCGCTCGAAACTTGTTTCCCTTGTGGCAGGGGCATCAAGTTCCGGTACATCATCTTCGACACTGCCAACTACTCTTCCTTTGACGTCGTCTTCTTCAGAAGTCCTGGATGAATTGTCAAAGGATGTGGTTGACAGTTTCTACCGTCACCTGAAGCGAGGGGTTGAGGCTGCCTTGGAGAGGGAGACATCTTTTGCCTTGGCCCGTCAATGCGTCCGTGGCCAAATTGAACTCCTTAGAACTCTTCCCGGTAGGACAGGGATAGTTGAGCTTTTGGAGCCCAAATTGCTAGAGGCGGATCAGCTTGTGGCCCAGTTTCAAGTACTGCAGCAAGTTGATCTGTCTTCAGCAATAGATCAAGAGCGTACCTTCCTCATAACTGCCATGAAGAAGGTAAAGGTTGCTCGGGATACGTCCAAGCCGATTATAATGAAGGACCTCCACAATTTGTCTCTGCAGTACAATCAGTTAAGTCGCAGGGGAGAGGATTGCATTGCTCGGGAAGCGGCCGCCTCCCGTGGGATAATTGATACGAGAGAGCAGATCCTCGAGCTCTAGAGAAAATTGGCTTTCTTGGAATCTGAACTCGAGGCCGCCCGCACGGAGAAGGAGCTAATTGTTCGGGATGCCGACAAGGTCACCCGTACTTCGACTGGCTTGGAGCGTACTCTGAAGAGGCTCGAAGATGACTGGCAGGCACACGCGCATCTGAAGGATGCGGAGCGGTTGACTCAGGAGGCCGAGCGTCGGGCTGAACGGCAATTTGAGCGGTCGACAGCCCTGCTGAGGGAATGTCTTAGGGAATTATGTGTCGCTGAACCGTAGTCGGTCTTTTTTTCTTTCTTTCTTTGTTGTTTTTCGTCATTTTGATAGGGATGCGGTCCCCGAACATGTAGTACTTTTGTTTTTCAATAAATGACTATGTTTACACCATCCATCATCTATTGTTGCTTGTATCGTATTTTTGGTATTATGATGTTTGCCCCTACTGGGGGACTTTTTGTGGACCTATTACCCTTGGCATACCCTGGTTTTAGATATGGATAATAAGTTTGATAGAGATACCTAGAGTAATTTCGTGGTGAGACATAGAAGTTCTTGGTATTGGGCGAAAGAATGCCATGGAACAGCTGGGCTCCAAAGGCATATGATAATGAGAAGAGAGGCACATGTACTAGGGGACCTAGTATAGCATTTTGTGGTCAACTGCGGACATTTGTGGTCAACTGTGGATATTTGTGGTCAATTGTGGACATTTGTGGTCAACTGTGGACATTTGTGGGCCTATTATCCTTGGCGTACCCTGGTTTTGGGTACGGATAATGAGTCGAGAGAAAACCAACATACTTACTCAGAGGTAATGAGAACGTGGTAAATATGAGGGTTTCTTCAATGGAGTCTTCCTACTCAGAGGTAATGAGGACGTGGCAGGAGTGGACACCATTAAGGGTACATAGAACAACTCAGAGGTAATATGGATGTGGAAGTTCTACGTGAGGGGTGGTTTATTTTTGATGGAAGTGAAACAACTCAGAGGTGACATCGACGTGGTTGTTTCGGGAAATTTGTGGATCTGTTACCCTTTTTATACACTGAAAGTGCGGGTAATAGGTCATGAGGAAGATGCTCTTTTAGGAAGGAAGTTCAGAGGTATGATCATACATGACTTACTACCCAGAAGATGCGATATAAATTCATTTGGGATGACCAGAGTGTAAGTTCAGCGGTACCTGAAGGCACATAACTTAACAGTCCAGTTGATTTGGAGGATGTCATTTAGACATAATACTTCTTCAGGAACTTGCTGTTGGTAGGCATCATGAGCAAGTCTCCGTTTTGTTTTGCGAGACGGTAAGCACCATTGGAGAAGATAGCCTCGATGATGAATGGGCCTTCCCACTTTGGCTGGAATTTGTCGGCGGTTTTGTGAGTCATAACCATCGGCCTTGAATTGCCAGAACGAGATCGCCCACTTGAAATGTTCTGAGTTTAACCTTCTTGTTGAAGGCTCCAGAGATGCGTGCTTGATAAAGCTCGATTCATTGTTGAGCTAACAGGCGCTTCTCATCTAAGGCCTCCAACTCTTGTAGCCGGAGACGGTAATTATCGTCCGCCGTCAATCGATAGGTGAGGGCGACGCAGAACGAGGTGATTTGAGTCTCCAGTAGGAGAACTGTCTCACTCCCATACACCAGAGAAAATGGTGTGTTTCCGGTGGCCTCCGGACTGTAGTACGGTACGCCCATAAGCATTCGCCAAGCTTTTCATTCCAGTCGCGTTTGTTGGAAGACACGAACTTCGTGAGCAGCTTGATTATAGTTTTATTGAATGCTTCTGCCAACCCATTTACTGCCGAATTGTACGGTGTTGAAGCAACATTCTGGATCCGATGTTTATCGCAAAACCGATAGAAGGCGTAGCTTGCGAACTGCGGACCGTTGTCGTGGATGATCCTTCGAGGCAGTCTGAAGCGATAGATGACGTGATGATTAAGGAAGCTGATCACATTTGATGTCTTTACCTCAGCAAGCGGAACAGCTTTCGCCCATTTGGAGAAGTAATCTGTAATTGCCAGTATGAAGCGGTGCCCTCTGGATGAAGGTGGGGTGATAGGACCAATAATATCCATTTTCCATGCCTTAAATGGCCAGGATGCCACCGTTGGATGTAGGAATTCAGATGGTTGGTGTATGAAATCTGTATGGACTTGACAAGCTTTACACTTTCTTGCGTAGTCTATTGCATCTGCCACCATCGTAGGCCAGTAATAGCACATCCGACGAAGGCGATCTTATAATTTTGGGCCAAGCTGATGGGCCCCGCAGACGCTGTCATGTGCTTCACGTACAGCTTCTTTGGCTTCTGTATTGGACAGACACCGAAGCAGTAATCCATCGTATGACCGCCGATACAATATCTTTGTTTCTGTATCGTAGAAGAATCTGAGAGAACGTCTTCTAATGGAGATGGCTTCTTTCGGGTTCTTCGGCAAGATGCCATAAACTGCAAAGTCGATAAATAGGAGCCTCCAGTCCTGTATCTCGTCGACCGTCAGGGCAGAATAGCTCTCAGCAAATTGGACGTTGTTCTTGGGACATACCAACTCATGGCCTATTACGTCCACCAAATGATGAGTATATTTTAGAACCGCCAGGGAAGCGGCCAGTCCTGCTAAGGCGTCGGCTTCAATGTTTCGGAGTCTCGGAACATGTTCTATGAATAACACTCTTAGAGACGTAATGATGGCGTTCGCTAACTGATGATAGGGGATCATGTCTTCATGACGAAATTCATATGAACCCCAGATCTGATTGACGATTAACTGTGAATCGTCATATGCCTCTAGGTACTCTACCCCCAGTTCTTTTGCAAGTCGGAGGCCGATAACCAAGGCGTTGTACTCGGCCACGTTGTTCGAGCAGGGTTTTGTAAGGGAATATGCCTGTTTGATCACCAAGCCAGAGGAAGAAATCAGTACCACTCCGACCCCAACGACAATGTTACCCTGGGCCCGGCTCTTGAAGCACCGTTGAAGAACATTCGCCAGACGGAATCATCGAAAGCCATGTTTGAATTGGCGACCTCATCTGGAATCTCTTCATATATTCTGGTTGACTCCGAACTTAGATGGGCTGCTAAAAAGTCCGCCAGAGCTTGACCTTTAACAGCCTTTTGCAGAACGAAGATCATGTCGTAGGGAGATAATAATATCGCCCAGGTAGCGAGGCGAGAGCTGAGCGCGTCTGGCTTGGTCATGAGAACCCTGAGGGGGTTAACTCTTGATATGACATAGATGTTTTGTCCTGTAACATAGTATCGCGTCTTCTGGATAGCGAACACCAGAGCAAGACATTCCTTCTCCACAGCGGTGTATCTATGCTCAGGCCCAATCATCATTCGGCTGAGGTAATAGATAGCTTGTTCATGCCCCGCGTTATTATTTTGTGCTAGTAGAGCACCGAAGGAATGCTCCATCGCTCGTACATAAAGCAAGAACGGCTTTCCAGCAACCGGGGCGACCAGAACTGGAGGATTTGACAGATATTCTTTGATGTTATCGAACGCGCGTTGGCACTCTTCATCCCATACGAATGAGATGCCCTTCTTCATGAGGTGGGTGAATGGTTGACATCACCCGAAGAGGTTAGAGATGAACCTCCTGATGTAGGCTAGCCTCCCTTGAAGGCCTCAGAGTTCACGGAGATTTCTCGGGGGACCCATCTCCATGATTGCCTTCGTCTTCTCCGGATCTATATGAATCCCCTGGGCGGTAATGATAAAACCCAGAAATTTTCTACTAGATACACCCAAGAAGGATTTGGTAGGATTCATCTTCAAGTTGTGCGCTCGCATCAGGTCGAATACCATCCTCAGATCCTGCAGATGGTCTCCCTTAGAGCAGATTTTGACAGCGATGTCATCAACATAACACTCCACGGTCTGACGCAGGTGATCTCTGAAGATGACACTCATGGCTCTTTGATATGTGGTACCGACATTCTTTAAACTGAAGGGCATGACTGTGTAACAGTACACGCCAATCGGTGTTCGAAATGATGTATGCTTTTCGTCGTCAGGAAATATCTTGATTTGGTTGTATCCTGAGAAGCCATCCATGAATGACATGCGCTCAAAGCTACATGTGTTGTCGATCATGATGTCCGTGATGGAAAGAGGGAAATCATCTTTAGGACATGCTTCGTTTAGATTTCGGAAGTCGATACAAATTTGAATCTTCCCATTCTTCTTGAGGACTGGTACTATGTTGGCGACCAAATCTGGATGTTGCTCCTCCCGGATGAAGCTGCTGGCTATCAGTTTGTTGACCTCAGCTTTGATAGAATTCATGATGTCCGGGCAAAAACGTCTTTGTTGTTGCTTGACCGGCTTTGCGTCTGGATGAATATTGAGTTTATGAAGTACAACTTCGGGGTTTAGCCCTGGCATGTCTTCATAGCTCCAGGCGAACACGTTAATGTACTCTCTGACGAGTTGTAAAAGCGTCTCCCGCTCTTCATCTGTCAGGCTTTTGCTAACGAAGATTGGCTTTGGAGAGGACTCATCGCCGAGGTCAACTTGCATAACCTCATCTTCAGTGGGAGGTTTACGGAGTTCGAAGTATTTCTCCCACTGTGTATCTAGTTACTGGATCCAAGGTTCTAACTCAAGAAGTTTGGGTACATCTTCATCTTCTTCGTACGCATCAGCAAATGCCATATTGACAGACAGAGCTTGCCTGAATACGTCTTCGATGCTGACATCCGAATCAGAAGTTGGTGATCCGGTTGAGTATGAATGCCAGTCACATTCCTTATCTGAGCTTTCAGGGGTCGTTGCAGGTGTAACATATCCTAGCCCACATCTAGTCTTGTTGTAGTAATCCCGTGGTTTTCCAGCCGGGACTGGCAACTATAAGGATAACCGCCGACCAGTGCCGTAGTTTAAGCCTGGCGTAGTTTCCAGATTATACCCCTATTTTTGCATGAGGTACTTGGATTGGGAGCTATACAGATAAAGGGGTAGTCTCTCGGTGTCGGGTTCGAGATCAACTTCTTCTATCCTGAAGGGCTGTGGATCATTCTTCCGGCCGAAGATGATTGGATGATCCTCTCTTTCGACTATGAAGCAAGCATCTTCCACGGGAGTAAGTTAGTTTGTGGTGTAGACATTTGTCACCTGTGTGTGTAGGTGGGTGCCTATACCGTGTTCCATAGCATGCATTGTACAAAGCTTATTAAGCTCGAGGTAGTTCAAAGATAGCCCTTTATTGATGAAGTAAGGTATCTTTTTCGGTAGAATTATATCATCTGTGGATGGAACATCAGTGTGAGCAGCCACATACTTGGCTAGCTCTAACTCTTCTTCGACCACCCCCTGTGTCAATGAAGACTAGGAGGATGACCTGGGCAGCTTAATCATCAGGGGCTCCACTGGTGAAATAGAACGTAGAGTAGTTAGCGCACTAGCGACCCCCAGTTTGGTGCTCGGTACTGGACGGGGAGTTATTGGCTCGTTAGCAGTCCCCGGCTTAGCGCTCGACTGTCGACTCATTCTGGGAAGACGAATCGTCATCGGCATGACAGAGGGATTGAGCTCCTCTATTTGTTGCTGGCTGGCTCTCGGCAGCCTGATTGTCAGTGGCTCCGTCGTAGGTCTTGGCCCTTGGCCATACCATGGCAGTCAGATTGTCATCTACTCCTTCTGTGCGGTGAGCACCGGGAGACTAGTTGTTTCTCTACGCAGAGTAGCTGTAAGAGGTACCGTCCTGCCTGGTTTGCGGGGTTGAAGATGGATCCTCAAGGGTTCCTCAGGCCCCACAATGGCCTCCGTCTACTCTTGAACATCCTCGTTGATCAGGTGCCTCTTGGATTTCTCGTACAAGCAAGAATCTGAATAATAGGATTCGACCCCTTTAAAGGGATCGATGTCGGCAAATTTCGTTCTCACGAAGCCGTGCTTGTCGACGTACTTGAAGCACTGGTGCAATGTAGAAGGTACGATCATGTAATCATGTATCCACGGACGTTCCAGAAGAATATTGTAGGAGGTGTCTGCGTCGATGACATAGCAGGTTACTTTCGACTGAAGGTCGCCAATTTGGCACTTCAGGCGAATCTTTCTAATGGGATAGCTTCTTTCGGAATTGAAGCCGCTGATGGCGGTGCTGGTAGGAGTCAGCCGATGCATAGGGATACGCAGATGATGAAGCAAGCTCTTCGGAATAATGCTTATCGAAGAGCCGGGATCAATGTGCATCCGATCCACCTTGATGTCGCCGACGTATCCAGTATAATACAGAGGGCGATCGTGCAGGTTGGTCTTAATAAGCATATCCTGCGGAGTGAACACAATGTTGGGCATGGCTCCTGTGCAAGAGCTGTCCTGGAGATCCGCAAGCGAGCTCTCCCCAGTGAGATTGACCTGAGCCAGATATGCGTCGGCATTCTGGAGTGCCTCGCTCAGTGCGACACAAACATCCTTAGAGAGTCTCAGGAGCTCGTATAATGACAATTTGGCCGGTGTATTGGCCAGTTGTACCAAAATGTCAAAATTGCAGGGCTTCTCCAGCCCGTGAGGAGTATCTTTTCGGAGCGGCTTGTCAAAGCGGGTCTCCTTTGGCTTGGGCTTATCGGTCGGCGGAGGCTGAGAAGGTCCCGGAGCGTCAGCAACGGCCGGCTGGCGTTCTTCAGCCGAGCTACCCGGTGTAGGTTGGGATTGTGCACCAGACCGGGTGACGACAGCCGTAGCTTCTTCGACATCTGTCGAGATTGTGCAGCAGGACTTGACTTTTCTACCCTTCTTCTTGCCGGTGAAGGGTGGTACGGACTGAGTCACTTCAGGTACCAGGTTCGGATGGACCCACATGATCTCCCCTCGTGATGTGGTGAGGGACACTAGACCAGCAGCCTGGTCTCGGGGAGGGAGAAGATTAGCGACCTCCATCTTTGCCCGGGGGACGGGTACTACGCCGTCTTGTGTCCTCGTCGGCAGAAAGCTGCCGAATTGGACCGACACCATGTTGGCGGCGACCGTTACCTCCTCGAAATCAATATCTAGGGCCTTCGAGTCGTTGAGGTTCTGGATGTACCGCTTCAGTTGGAAGTAGTCTTGCGTGGCATGGTGGACGTAGCGATGGTAGTGACAATACTTGGGGCTCTCCATCTCTGCAGGTCGAGGTTCACGCCTTGGAGGAGGAAGCTGAATTCGATCTCCTTGTAATGCCCATATTTCGGAATACGTATTTTGATTAGGCTTATATGTATTTCGGACCTGTATTTTATTTTCTTATATTCTGGCCTGTAATTGTATTTTGGCCCGACTTGCAGATTTTTGGTTTTCTCGTAAAATTGGGTTTTTGGACCTGGCATGGTTTTATTTTATGGAGAAGGAATTGGTCTGGTTTGGTTTAGTATGCATTGGACCACACTTAGCTAACCTCCACCCTCAACACAACACACCATCCCTCATTAAAATCCCACCTAACTTTCTCTCTCCTCATAACTTCCATTAATTTCTTCATCTTCTTCTTCTTCCTTCCTCCACACAACACCAACACCATAGGCAAGTGCACCTTGCCACCACATAAGAACCCTATTTTATTTGTCCATTAGCTAGATTAGGCCATGGTGAACAATATTAGAACTTGGCATTTTGTGATTTGGAGCTTCCATTTTTCTAGATCTAAGTTTTAACCATTTTCAGATTTTCTTAGTTTTGATCTATTAAACTTAGATTTTTCCTTGTTTTGAGGCTTCCATATGGAAGAGAATTCAATTTTACACAAGTTAGAACTTTGAAAATCCAAATTTGGTTTTGTTTTGGCTAAGATGTGAAGATTGGAATATTGGTGTTCATGGGGTTTTCCTCTCGGCCAGATGGAGAAGATGATCCTCGGCCTGCGCTCTTTAGCGTATGGCCGGACTGCGCAACTCCTCGGCCAGCGCTTTGCGCTGGGCTGACTTGCGCTGGCGCTTCTTAGCTCCAGCGCCTTCCTCCCATTGGCGCACTTGACTGCTGCGCCGCTCGCTCCCAGCGCGGCTCGGCTCTGGCGCAACTCAACCCTGCGCAGCTTGACCTAGCGCAACCCGCCCTCAGTGCAGTTCATCCCATGCACAGTTCATTTCCCTGCGCAGTTCATTCCCCTGCGCAGTCTATTCCCCTAGCGCAATCTGACCCCCCTGCGCAACCCACTTGCCCATGATGGTTTGGTTTTATTTCTTGGACTTGGCTTCTCTTTTGTGGATTGGAGTTTTGAGATCTTGTTCCACACAACACGACTGTCTTGACCCAGCACGACCTGGCACGGTTTTTGGTGTTTTGCTTATGACTAGTACGGTTTTTGTGGTTTCTGTGAAGTATAATTTTAGTACTTTCTGATTTTCTTGATAGTGACCCGATGGGGTGCACTCTTAACTTGTGGCATGTGATTCATAATTAATCTTGATACTGGACAACTTGATAGTGGCCCGTGGCGGCACACTCCTGACTTGTAACTTGTAACTTGTAACTTGTAACTTGTAACTTGTAACTTGTAACCTGTAACTTGTAACTTGACTTGACTTGATGCTGTTGCGATGGCTAACTTGACTCATGTAACCAACTCTGACGCCGTGGGTGTTCATTCTTGCTGCCTTGTGCAATCCACTTGTCTTGTCTTGTCTTGCATCATGTCTAGGACGTGACTCCCTTGTTACCACGGTCAGAGATTCACACTAAATATGGATTAGGCTAATGACTAGATCAAACTGTAGTTTATAGAGAATTTCCAGTCACAGGCGATCTCGTTATCTGGGCGCTTTAAATGGACTTGTAGCCTACCGACGAGTATGGCACATTTCCAGCACACTGTCATGTGTTGCACCCTCTAAGTCACCTAAGGGTATATCGTCTCCTGGGCAATGTACCCAACCATACTCTCAACTCGCGGAAGGATAACTGGATAGTCTGCAGGGCTTGGGACTGGGAATTTTTCAATTGCATCTTGTTAGTAATTAGGCTTGTGATAACCCTAGTTAGTTAAGTAGTAAGCCGTAGTAATTGCTTGGCCGCTTGTGAATGGATGGTGTCCAGCCTTGTCTAAGTCTCGTCTAGTCCCAGTACCTGGTACCCCTGAACATGATTGTTTTACTTATCTTTAATAATAAATAGGTAGATACATAGGGCTATTCAGGCGAAGGGTTACCACCCCGGTTCTTGTTTGGTTTACGGGTTGTAACCTGGCTTCCGGAATGGTTCCACATCCCTAGTCGTTTATTGTCCTATTGTACTCTTTATTACCTGTACTTTTCTTCCATTTTCTTATGTTTTGATATGTTGGCTTTTGTTCTTATTTCGTGGCCTCCCTCGTGGTACTTGATCTTTCTGGGGTTTGACCCAGCTGGTTTTGTGTGGCCAGATTTCGGAGCAGCACCCGAGGATCTACCGATCCTCCAGCCCAATGGTGGCGACTAGAAGGAACCCGGGCTACGAGTGAGTTTTCCATTTTGTTTCGCTCACTACATTGTAAAATTATTCTTTTGAGGCGTTTAGCCGACAAGCACCTGTTAGCTCGATGCATATTTACTTACTGTCTGCCTACGGGCTGTAACATGATTAACAAATCCTAGTGTTGATCATGTATGACTGAACTCTTGCTAGTCTTGACATTTTGTACGACTAGCTTCATGATCATCCAATATGTAATGTATGAGACGCCTTGCTATTATATATTTGGTGCTTTGACATCTTGTAATTATTATTGCTTGCTTGAGATTGAGACAATAGGCTTGTTCTTGACCATAGGAGACTGTTGGCTTGTAGTTAAACCCTCATATATCTAGACAGCCATGACCGTATAGCGAGGTGGATTCCATTTCAATATACGTAGCTGGCTATGTATGCCCCCGCTCTCCAGTATTATGGTTCTGGGGCGTCACATAGTTTAATTGGTGGCCCATGCAGGTCCTGGCATTCAAGAATGTGAGGGTTTACCTAATAGATGTCTCAATCAATATTCGCCCTTGATCCCTGCTCGTATCTTCAAATCCCTGAGAATCTTGACCTGATCACATGCTTGCATCGTTGATCTGTCCTGGTCCTTCCTTATTGTTTCCTGTGTCGTCTTCTTCAGCGGCACTGTACCTGACCCCGCCGATCAGCGAGGTAAAGCAACTCCCGTGGACCAGCCGTAACCCGGAGATCAAGCCCAGCATTCCGGAGTAGCCTCCAGAGTTGTACCTACTGGAGGAGAGCCCCCAGTTCGGCCCGTCCAGCCTGCAGAGCCTGACGATGGCACCTTGGTAGGTCTCATCAGGACTTTGATAGCTTCCCAAGATCGTAGAGGAGACGCCTTGCACCAGGCAGTGGCAGATGCTTTGACCAGAGGCGGTCATCCAGGGAACAGCGCGGCCAACATCTTCAAGTGCCTGAATCCTCCATTCTTCGACGGCAGCGAAGATGCGATTGCCGCGGACGCTTGGCTTCAGGATACCGAGGTGGTTCTGGAAGCAGCTAGGACACCTGAGAATGAGAAGGTGGCGGTGGTACGCCTACAGTTGCTAGACTTAGCTCGCAGTTGGTGGACGGTGCAGGCCGTAGGATTAGCGGTGCCGGTTATTCGGGCGGTGTTTAGAGAAAGATTCCAGACGAAGTATTTTGATGCTGTAGCTCGGTACGACCTACAGACAAGATTTACCAACTTGAAGCAAGGAGGCAGAACGGTCGACGGTTATGCATCTGAGTTTTCTAGACTCAGTAGGTTTGCCCCCACCTTGGCGGCAACCGAGTTTGATAGGGCCCAGCGGTTCCAGCAGGGGCTGCATTTGGAGATCTTGTTGGCAGTTGAGCAGTTCGAGCACCAGACGTTCGATGCAGTATTGAGGACAGCTAGGAGGCATGAGTACACCTCCCAGAGGATCGTGGATAGGACCGGAGGTAGGAAGCAGTCCCACAATCAGATGCACCAATCATCAGCTCCAGCCCCGGCAGCAAGGGGTTTGACTATTGGAACTCCGAGGCGGGCGACCTCAGTAACGTCGGTTCAACATTCAACCCCGAAGTTTCCGCAGCAGCAGAAGCAGACTTCCGCGATGGGATGTTCTCATTGCGGGAAGCCAGGGCACGTGGTGGCAGATTATCGCAGGGCGCAAGGATTGTGCCTGGCTTGTGGAGCGGCAGATCACAACATAGGAGCCTGCCCGAATAGGGGTAGTTCGTCCTCTTCCAACCTAACCAGTCCATCGATTAGGGGACCAGCACCTATGCAGCAGCAGCAGTACCCGAGGCCATTGTTGCCTCAGGCCCAGGCATTTCAGCAGCAGAACCAGCAGCAGTATACCCAAGCCCAAGTGCAGAGCAAGAAGAGAGGTTTCCAGCATAGGGGACCCGCAGCCAGAGGACAAGGTCAGGCAATGATGATGGCTATGGAAGAAGAGGTTGCACCAGGTGAGGTAGTGGCAGGTACTATTCTCGTCAACTCCTCCTCAGCATCGGTATTATTTGATTCTGGTGCATCGTATTCATTCATGTCTGCACGATTCGCAACACGGATAGGATTGGAGCCAGAGTCATTATCAGTAAGGCTCAATATACTTACTGGTAATGGTCTTGTGGGAGTAGATCGAGTGTTTTCCTCGTGTCGGATCGTAGTTAGCGGTAGAGAGTTCTCCGCTAGATTTATAAAGTTTCCCATGGCAGACTATGATGTAGTCTTAGGAATGGATTGGTTGAGGTACCAGTATGCTAGGATAAACTACTACATTGGCAGGGTTGTCTTTAGTATTCCAGGAGAGCCAGAGTTTTCATTTTCCAGAGGCGCAGTGGAACCATCTTCCCCAGTATTGCGGATGGCAGTAGTAGCAGTACAGTTACCTCGGATAGTTGAAGAGTTTTTAGATGTCTTCCCAGAGGAACTTACAGGGATGCCGCCAGAGAGGGAGATCGAGTTCACTATAGACTTGATCCCGGGACAGCACCAGTATCAGAGCGAGTCTACAGGATGGCGCCTTCAGACTTGGAGATTTTGTACAAGATGATTGAAGAACTCAGGACCAAGGGATTCATTCGTGCAAGTGGATCGCCTTGGGGAGCCCCGATGCTTCTTGTGAAAAAGAAGGATGGTATGTCCAGATTATGTGTAGATTTTCGTACCTTGAACTCAGTGACAATCAAGAACAGATACCCTCTCCCGAGGATAGACAACTTGTTTGATCAACTCAAAGGGGCTTCAGTGTTCTCGAAGATAGACTTGCGGTCAGGATACCACCATATCAGAGTCAGAGAGCAGGACATCCCAAAGACAGCTTTTCGATCTAGGTATGGACATTGGGAGTTCCTTGTTATACCATTCGGAGCAACCAATACGCCAGCCGTATTCATGGACCTTATGAATCACATTTTCATGCCTTACTTGGATCAGTTCGTGATCGTGTTCCTAGATGATATCATGGTCTACAGTAAGAGCGAAGCAGAGCATGTACAGCATCTCAGAATCGTCCTTCAGACGCTTAGAGAGCATCAGTTGTACGCCAAGTTCAGTAAATGCGAGTTCTGGCTCGATCGCATTTCGTACTTGGGTCACATCATTACCTGAGGAGGAGTGGAAGTAGATCCCCAGAAGATTGTAGCTATCGAGATGTGGCCAGTACCTAGCTCAGTGGCAGAGGTTCGCAGCTTCCTTTGATTGGCCGGCTACTACCGGCGATTCGTTTCAGATTTTGCAAGATTTTCGGCGTCGATGACCCAGTTGACCCGCAAGGATGTGCAGTTTGCTTGGACAGCAGAGTGTCAGGAATCATTTGAGAAGTTGAAGCGAGGTTTGATAACGGCTCCTATTCTCACGCTTCCAGATGGGACCGGAGGATTCACGATTTATTGTGATGCTTCAGGCAGAGGATTGGGGTGTGTCTTGATACAGCATGGGAAGGTAATATCTTATGCATCACGACAACTTCGTGATCATGAGAAGAATTACCCGACCCACGACTTAGAACTGGCAGCAGTAGTGTTTGTACTTAAGTTATGGAGGCACTACTTGTATAGAGATAGAGTGGAGATATTTACTGATCAAAAGAGCCTGAAGTATGTTTTCACCCAGAAGGACCTCAACATGCGGCAGAGAAGATGGCTCGAGCTACTGGTGGACTACGATGTGGATTTGCAGTATCACCCAGGAAAGGCCAACATTGTAGCAGATGCGTTGAGCAGGAGAGCCGGAGTTTATTTCCTAACGGCGCAACCAGAATTATTCGTAGATCTTCAGAAGATGGGAATTGAAGTGGTTCTTCCTACCAACGTGGCGTTGATGGCCAGTCTACAGGTTCAGTCCAGCATAGTTGAGAGGATTCGGATGACACAATCTATAGATTCCAAGATTCAGCGACTCAGAGCAGAGTGTGAGGCAGGAAGAAGGCCAGAGTTGTGCATTCATGAAGATGGTACACTTTGACATGGCATTCGTCTTTGTGTACCCAGTGGAGATATCAGACAGGAGGTCATGGCAGAAGCTCACAGTTCACAGTATTCTATTCATCCCGGTGGCACAAAGATGTACCGTGATATTCATCAGCACTTCTGGTGGAATGGCATGAAGAGGGAGATAGCCCGGTTTGTCTCTCAGTGTTTGGTTTGCCAGCAGGTTAAAGCAGAACATCAGAGGCCCGCTGGACTTTTTCAGCCCTTGTCGATTCCAGAATGGAAGTGGGAGCATGTGACCATAGATTTTGTGACTGGATTGCCTAGATCTCCAGCTGGTCGAGATGCTATTTGGGTTATAGTTGACAGGCTCACGAAGGTGGCTCACTTTCTTCCGTTCAGAGTTGGTCAGTCGACGACTCAGTTGGCAGAGATGTACCTCAGGCAGATTGTCAGGCTTTACGGTGTGCCCATCAGTATCACCTCGGACCGAGATTCAAGGTTTACGTCACACTTTTGGCGTAGCCTGCAAAAGAATTTGGGAACTCACCTTCAGTTTAGCTCGGCTTATCACCCGCAGACAGATGGTCAGTCAGAGCGCACGATCCAGACCCTTGAAGATATGTTGAGATCTTGTACCCTTGACTTCGGTGGTTCATGGGAAGATCACCTGCACCTGGTGGAATTCTCGTACAACAATAGTTTCCAGGCCAGTATTCAGATGGCTCCGTTCGAGGCACTGTATGGTAGAAAGTGCAGATCCCTGTTAGCCTGGGATGATGTTGGAGAGAGGCAGATGCTTGGTCCAGAAATGATTGCCCAGACAGTTGAAGTGGTCAGGAGGATCAGAGATCGTCTTCGAGTTGCCCAAGATCACCAGCGGCATTGGGCCGATGCTCATCGACGTCCCTTAGAGTTTGCTATCGGCGACCATGTATTCCTTAGGATCTCGCCTAACCGCGGCGTCATTCGCCTTGGCGTACGGAGAAAGCTTAGTCCTAGGTATATAGGGCCGTTCGATATCCTGGAGCAAGTAGGAGATGTATTCTATCGTCTCGCTCTTCCGTCGTCGGTAAGTGAGGTGCATGATGTATTCCATGTGTCCCAATTACGACGGTACATCCCGGACCCGAGCCATGTCCTAGACCATTCGGAATTGGTTGTTGGTACCAACCTTTCGTATGAGGAGAGGCCCGTGTCTATATTGGACCGGAGAGAAAAGATACTCAAGAACAAGACTATTAACTTAGTCCATGTTGTTTGGGGTCATCACTCTCTAGGTGAGTCAACGTAGGAGCGTGAGGACGACATCCGATCGCGATATCCCGACTTGTTTGACTCGTAAGGTATAATGTCTTCCTTATGCCTTATGCTTTCCATCCCTTGCTTGCATGTATGATTGTTTGATTGTTTGCTTCGTGTAGCTTAATTGTGGATAGCATAGCTGGCTTTTACATCTCTAAGCATCTTGATTTAAATTCCGAGGACGGAATTCTTTTAAGGTGGATAGAGTTGTAATGCCCGTATTTCGAAATACGTATTTTGATTAGGCTTATATGTATTTCGGACCTGTATTTTATTTTCTCAGATTCTGGCCTGTAATTGTATTTTGGCCCGACTTGCAGATTTTTGGTTTTTTCATAAAATTGGGTTTTTGGACCTGGCGTGGTTTTATTTTGTGGAGAAGGAATTGGTCTGGTTTGGTTTAGTATGCATTGGACCACACTTAGCTAACCTCCACCCTCAACACAACACACCATCCCTCATTAAAACCCCACCTAACTTTCTCTCTCCTCATAACTTCCATTAATTTCTTCATCTTCTTCTTCTTCCTTCCTCCACACAACACCAACACCATAGGCAAGTGCACCTTGCCACCACATAAAAACCCTATTTTATTTGTCCATTAGCTAGATTAGGCCATGGTGAACAATATTAGAACTTGGCATTTTGTGATTTGGAGCTTCCATTTTTCTAGATCTAAGTTTTAACTATTTTCGGATTTTCTTGGTTTTTATCTATTAAACTTAGATTTTTCCTTGTTTTGAGGCTTCCATGTGGAAAAGAATTCAATTTTACACAAGTTAGAACTTTGAAAATTTAAATTTGGTTTTGTTTTGGCTAAGATATGAAGATTGGAATATTGGTGTTCATGGGGTTTTCCTCTCGGCCAGATGGAGAAGATGATCATCGGCCTGCGCTCTTTAGCGCATGGCCGGACTGCGCAACTCCTCGTCCAGCGCTTTGCGCTGGGCTGACTTATGCTGGCGCTTCTTAGCTCCAGCGCCTTCCTCCTATTGGCGCACTTGACTGCTGCGTCGCTCGCTCCCAGCGCGGCACGACTCCGGCGCAACTCAACCCTACGCAGCTTGACCTAGCGCCACCCGCCCTCAGCGCAGTTCATCCCCTGTACAGTTCATTTCCCTGCGCAGTTCATTCCCCTGCGCAGTCTATTCCCCTAGCGCAGTCTATTCCCCTAGCGCAATCTGACCCCCCCTGCGCAACCCACTTGCCCATGATGGTTTGGTTTTATTTCTTGGACTTGGCTTCTCTTTTGTGGATTGGAGTTTTGAGATCTTGTTCCACACAACACGACTGTCTCGACCCAGCGCGACCTGGCACGGTTTTTGGTGTTTTGCTTATGACTAGTACGGTTTTCGTGGTTTCTGTGAAGTATGATTTTAGTACTTTCTGATTTTCTTGATAGTGACCCGATGGGGTGCACTCTTAACTTGTGGCATGTGATTCATAATTAATCTTGATACTTGACAACTTGATAGTGGCCCGTGGCGGCGCACTCCTGACTTGTAACTTGTAACTTATAACTTGTAACTTTAACCTGTAACTTGTAACTTGACTTGACTTGATGATGTTGCGATGGCTAACTTGACTCATGTAACCAACTCTGACGCCGTGGGTGTTCATTCTTGCTGCCTTGTGCAATCCACTTGTCTTGTCTTATCTTTTCTTGTATCATGTCTAGGACGTGACTTCCTGGTTACCACTGTAAGGGATTCACACTAAATATGGATTAGGCTAATGACTAGATCAAACTGTAGTTCATGGAGAATTTTTAGTCACAGGCGATCTCGTTATCTGGGCACTTTAAATGGACTTGTAGCCTGCCGACGAGTAGGGCACATTTCCAGCACACTGTCATATGTTGCACCCTCTAAGTCACCTAAGGGTATATCGTCTCCTGGGCGATGTACCCTACCATACTCTCAACCCACGGAAGGATAACTGGATAGTCTGTAGGGCACCGAAGTGACAAACTCGACCTGCATGGGCCACCACAAAAACATGTAACGCCCCAGTCCCAAAATACGCAGGACTAGGTACATCGATATGCCAGCTGTATACATACGAAGTACACTCTAATATATGGAACCCTTGTATGTATACATAAGGTGTAAAATGCAGTAGAACCATAATAACTAAATCTCATCCACTAGATAAAAAATGATATAAAAGCAACTTTGAATTTGTCATGTATACAATCGTTGGACGGAGACAAAGTCCACTACAAACTACCTCAAATAAAATGTACAAGAAGTGATCGATAAAATAACGAGACGAACCAAGCGCAATAGTCTTCGAAAGAATGGAGAAGATCACGACCTTGGCTAGAACACCTGCAAAATCACAGAAGCACACACCTGGAGAGATAACCAGGTCCTCAGAGGGACGTAACAAGATACAGGAAGAACATGCCATATGAACTGAATATAAATGCACCATAAAATAAAGATAAAGTAAAAGTGTCCAAACCATAACACGGCTTAATATCCCATCATCGAAACAGTAGGCTACCCCTACAACCAAACAAGGACAAGGGGTAACTTACTATTCCACGATGTGACATTTTTCCGTGCCATGATTGGAACATGAAATTTGCTAAGGTCTCCTAACCTTTCTAGTAGGCAATTTAGAAGACATATCGATGTATTGGCAGGTGAAGGCTGACTTCCCTAGGACAATGTAACAACTCTCAACACTCACACGTCAATACCAATACTATCAGCCGGCATAACTCGAGGCTAGCGGCCCACGTGACCCATCAGTCCACATAGCTCGAGGCTAGTGACCCTTGCGACTCGACTACCGTAGTACGCAGTTACTACGGCTTTTGGATTTGGGGTAGCCCATACATTCAACTGTCTTCTCCCTCCCAAGGTCACTAACAAAAGGTAGTTCGCTAAAACTAGGTCCATATGCATACAAAAAGGCAAGAAAGAAAAATAACTGAAAAGCAATAAAGTGAACTAAAAATAGCAAGTAATGGATCCAACTGAAAATAGAAAATAAATGTGCAGTAAATAAATAAATAAAGGTGCATATAATTATAACAGTAAATAAGGCAAGGTATCTTGCCTGAGGGTGGTGCGAGAAGCAGCAAAATCCAACAATCAGAATCGTCAACATGAAAGTCAAAATCCACAAGAAGCTCCGGATGCTGAAACAAACATCACGAATGAGTTTGGAATAAAAGATATGCCTAGGAAATGCCTGTCCAAAAGTCAAATTCTGGAACAGGGGCAAAATCATAATTTCGGGTCAAAACGATGTCCGCCGTTGGACCCGCTTTGCACCGAAATACGTGCCAGAACCTACGGTCTCTAAATTCGTTAAACTACATGTCTACAGATTTGTTTTGATGAGACGAACCCAACGGTATGTCCAATTTTGGATTCCGGTGGGCTGTGCACAAAATCGCCCGTTGAGTGGGATTGTGGGCCCGCCAAAATACCGTCCCGATCAACGGTCTCAGAATCGGACCAAACTTGGCTCACAGAACCAAAAAAATATTTCGAGTCCAATGGCGCAAGTTTCGTCGCAATTTGATGAGTGTGCACAAAATAATTAGGAAAATCTGAAAAGCCCGATACGCAAAAAATCGACGGATACTGACCAATTTCGTTGCGCACACGCAAAAAATTTGAATCCCGTCAATTCTCGCACGTCCACAAATTCGATACGAACCTTTCGGTATTTTCGGTTCATGACGGGGTCGCCCGATTTGTCGAGACGTACCTCGTACGGGGTTTTTAATGTTTTTGAAAACTGATTTTTCGTGATTTTTAATCTAATTAAATCTGGAATTTATTGCAAAATAAATAAATCTATTTGAAGGTGATGAAAGTGGGTCATGTGGGCTATCTACATGAATTTACGGATCTACAATCGGATTAGAATTGAAGGAGAAATCGATTGGGAAAGTGGGATACCTTGATGTTAAATTTTGTCGTTATTGTGGGTGTGTTGTCGTCGTTGTTGTCGCCGTGGTGACCGGAAGACGGTGCTGCAGCGGTGGGCATGCTTGCCGAGGAGAGGGGAGGAGGATGGAGGGGAGAAGAAATTAGGGTTTGTGGAGGTGGCGGCCGTGTTGTAGCTGCTGCGAAAATTGTTATATATAAAGCATTTATATATATAAAGCATATATATTAAGGGTCGGCAGGCATGGGGCCTTATATGGAACTGTTGTGTGGTTCCTAGCAGCTACTGCTGCTTCCATGAACAAGGGTGGTCGGCCCTTGATTGGTGGTGGGGCCGACCACCTATTTGTTACTATCCTTTCTTTTCTTTTTCTTTTTCCTTTTTTTTTTCTAATCCCTTTTTCTCCTTATCACAACTTTCCATATATATATACACCATAGTCCATTAAAATCCAATAACAAATTAAATATTATCTAATCAAATATTTATTATATTTAAACATATCTACATATATATAAATTCAAATCACAATAAATTACTAAAACTAATAATAATATCTTTATAGAATAATCATGTTTATTAAATCTCCAAAAATAACTTTAAAAATAATAAATTTATAAAATCGCCACAATGGGTGCACTTATACCGTACACCCTTATCCGAGTCCAAAATTTTATACAAAGTGTGGCACCATATTATTTAATAATAAAATACCAATAATAGCACAAATAATTAAATAATTAGAAATTGTACATAAAATTCTAAAATAGTTTAGGAAATATTTCTAAGTACATAAAATATGTCTACATGGCCACATTTGGTCACACTACCTGCTTACATGGCTAAAATTGGTTCGGGTCCAATTCGGACTGGTTTGGACAACCCGGATCATCTAAAAATTAATATATAAAATAATATCTAAATAAAATATTTTAAATACGTTATTTCACAACTCGGCCTGGTTTTCCTAGTTCAGGCTGAACTATGGCTAGGCCTCCCACGATATGGCTAATATACTGGTCAAGGCACACTGCTACATCTTTCGTGCCAAAATTCATGGTAGTCTTGTGTTCCAAAATTCAACAATAGCTAAGGTCATTTCTAATAAAATAAAAATCATAATTTGCATAAATAAATTTGAAGTCTAATAAAATAATAAAATAAAAATAATTTAAAAAAATTGGGATTTTACAACTCTAGAGATCTAGGATAGATTTTCATGGTATATATGCGAATATTCATGTATAAGGTAAAGAGGGCATTAGTATACTGCTATATGGGGCAGTTTTACACTAGTATGAAGGTAGAGAATGTATAATAGGATATGTACATATCAGAGTATAGGGGGTAAATATGGAATGTGGGTAAGTATCTAATATATGTGATACTCATACATTTATATAAATATATATATTATAACTAGGTAGATAATGATTTGATATAGGTTAACTAGACCTAGAATGACCTAGATTTGACTAAGGTTTGACCAGGGTTGACCAGTTGACCAAAAGTCAACTGTGAGTCAACAATTGACCTAGTTTTGACCTAGATTGCATACCACTCAGTAGAAAACCATGTTTGACACTATCTAACACCTATTTAACTCATGTATCTCATCTATTGGCTTTGTGACTCCACTTTGAGGCTTATTTTACATTTATTGCTCAGGACGACAGGCGAGTACATTCTCTGATAGTTTTATTATGTTGATATATCCTGTGATGCATGTTATATTAGTATTCTATCTTGATTCTGATACGATGGACTCACGGATTGGTATTTTATGGATTCCTTGATTGGAGATACGTAGTTTCATGCCTATCTTGAATAATGTAATCATGACTAATGCATCCATCATGACTAATGAAATACGTGTCAAAGAACCTAGATTCCATGTGTACTAGTCGGGCGGGGAAATACCTAGAAGACCTGTGAACATACCCTTTTCTATCCCATTGGTCTTTCGTGAATAATAGCGGCCACACACATAGGTGTATGGTTTGCCGGATATATCCCTCTAGCCGTTCACATGTCAAACTTGGTATTTCAAATCATTGGTCTTAACACAGTTTGTCTGAGTTGTCTACAGCATATTTTGTATGACAGGTTTACTCATTTTTACATATCTGTCTGTTTCTCATATAATCTTGTACACTTGTCTTTTCATCATACATTACCTCTACAACTTGATCATCAAGAATTTTATTATTATTTCATGACTCATAGCGCTTGTCAATTATTTTGAACTGTTAGATGATGTGCTCGTTCCAATCCTGACTGGATGTGTTGATAAATATTACAGATGATGATGATGGTGACAGCCCTACCTTCAATGGGGTATATGAGGATGATACTCAGGAGTCTGAGGAGCATCTAGCTCAGTAGAGGACTACCCCCTGATTAGACTAGTTAGTTAGGTTTGACTGGACTGCGATCCAGCTAGTACTTGAGACTTTTAGTATATTTATTACTCTGGGATCTTGTGTTATGTTTTAACTCTAACTTGTGTTAGGATCTTGCATATATTTCCAATTATTTTCTTCTATCTTATCTTTCATAATTCGTGTTATCTTCCTTAGAATTTCTTGTGATTGAGTTATGCCATATTATACCTCCGTGCGGAGATGACAGGTACCCTTATAATTGTCTAGTTGTAGTATTTATAGACGACCTATACAGCGTTCTACCGCCGATTCTGCGGCATAGGCTGGACGTACCCACGTTCTCGTGCCCTTCCTCGGGGTACGGGTCGTGACAGTTCCACCAGTTTTGGGTCGAGAATCTGCCGCTCTCCGACTTTGTCCCAGTAAATGGGTGATCGGCACTTTTGTCCGTACAAAACTTCATACGGTGCCATCTGAATGCTGGATTGATAGCTATTACTGTATACAAATTCGGTCAGAGGTAGATGAACGTCCCAACTCGACCTAAAGTCAATTGCGTAGAGCCATAATATGTCTTCAAGAATCTGATTTACATGCTCCGTTTTGTCGTCAGTCTGGGGATGGTAAGCTGAATTGAACTACAACTTGGTACCTAGAGTCGACTGAAGGTTACTACAGAAGCGTAATATAAATCGTGCATCCCGGTCAGAGATGATGGATACTCCGTGCAGCCGTACTATCTCATCAAGATAAATTTGAGCCAGACGATCAACGCTCCAAGTAACATTAATAGCAATAAAGTACGCTGACTTGGTTAGTTGATCGACGATGACCCAAATGGCATCATTTCTCCGTGGCATCTTCGACAGACCAACAATGAAATCCATGCATATGTGTTGCCACTTCCATTCCAAAATAGTCAGATTCTGTATCTCCTCGCCCGGTCTCTGACGCTCAGCTTTCACCTACTGACAGGCCATGCATTGCGACACGAAGAGTGCCACATCTCTTTTCATTCCGTGCCACCAGAAGTTTGTGTAGAGGTCCTTGTACATCTTTGTGCTACCGGGATGTAAGATATACTTCACATAGTGCACCTCCGACAATATATTATTTCTAAGTTCTGAATCATCCGTTACGCATAAACTACCCTTTAATCGAAGCATGCCGATTTTATCTTCCACAAAGTCGGTCGTCCTAACCGTCGAGATTAGCTTCCGTATTTTCTTCAGGTACGGATCGTCCTTCTGAGCGGTCTTGATCTTTTTTTGCAAGCTCGGCTCTAACTGCAACTTTGGCAACTATACATTCCTGAATCAGACTCAAAATTCGATGCCCATCTCTTCTAGGTCGTGTAGTAATCTGCGGTCGATGGATAGCGAAGCAATATACATCCGACTCAGAGCGTCCGCCACAACATTTCCCTTTCCCGACGTATAGTCAATAGTCAAGTCATAATCTTTGATCAGTTCAAGCCAACGCCTTTGTCGTAAGTTCAGTTCCTTCTGCGTGAATAGATACTTGAGGCTCTTGCGATCGGTATAGATCGTGCACGCCATGCCACAAAGATAGTAATGCCATAATTTTAATGCGAACACAATCGCCGCTAACGCCAGGTCTTGAGTAGGGTAGTTCTTCTCGTACGGCTTTAGCTGTCGGGAAGCAAAAGATATCATCTTATTTCGCTGTATCAGCACACACACCGAAAGCCCTGACAGGACGTATCGCTAAATATCTGGAAACCCTCAGCCCTTCTAGAAGTACAAGTATCAGGGCCGAAATGAGCCGTTGCAATAATTCCTAGAAGAAAGCTTCACAGTCGTCTGACCTGTAACACCCAGTTTCTAAAATGAGGGTAATTTTGAACTTTTATAATTTTAATCTTTTAATAATGACATTTAAATCATGATATAATTTTTGGTGATTTTTAATCATTTTAAAACTAATTAAAATCATGACTTGTGGTTTTGATGTGCTGCTAGTGAAACCCTAGAGGCTACTTGACATAGATCCTAACCATGTGATTAGGATGTGTTAATTATCATATTTGGCCTAGGAGTATTTTGGTCATTTTGGTTTCTTGGAATTATTTGATTGATGGTTGTTATTTTTGACTTTTGCTAGTTGTGACTTTAGAGACTAGCCTAGAGTTTGACTTTGACTTTGGTGACTTAGTTAGCATGGTGTGGGACCCCAATCTAACTTAAGTGGTCTTAGTTGACTTGAGTGTGACTAGGGTTCATGAGAGGATTGAGAGAGTTTAGTGCATTGGACTTTATGGCTAAGGAGTTGAGCTAGCTAGTTACTAATCTTAGCCCAAAGCCCACCATGAGAAACCCTAACCCTAGCTCTTAATTTGGACAGCCGCAACATTCCAATTAAATGTAATTTCAACCTATATAATGTCTCTTCATAACCACTTGCCTCTTTTAGAACACCCGCTTGTAGAAAACTCTAATTTCTTTCCCAAATTGTCAAATCTCCCCATTCCTCCACCAAATTGATCCCATTATTTTGCACTTGAATCCAAATCTGGAGTAGGAGGCTAGCTTGCAAGGAGGGGAGCTCATTGGGACATTGCTTGAGGAAGGAGACTTCACTATTTGGAGCTTTTTCTTGGAGATTTGCTCTCTATAGGTAATCCCTTCAAATCACCTCTAATTCTTGATTTCTTTCCATAGAAGCATCCATCTAGGTGTCCCCTAGCTGTAGGTGAAGTTTGGTAGGAATTAGAATTAGTTTAGTGTCCGTATCGGACACGTATCCGTGTGTGTGTGCTTAAGTGTTCGATAAAATATTTGAATGAAATTTGTTTTGTTATTTTTTAAATCTATTTGAATAGGATTGTAGATCTAAATGTATGTATCACTTTTCATAAGGACGAAGCATACTTTCGTGCCGTGTCCATGTCCAAAATCGACATGGACACGCAGCACGAGTAGTGTGTTCGGTGCCCTGCTACTCGCGTGTCCTAGCAGACACGACACGACACCCCGACACCTAAAATTTGGTGTGTGGGTGCGGGCAAGCACTGACACGGCACATATCAAATTTTAGTTAATTTAATCGAGTGGATTGGGAGAAATCCCACTCGCATCGATTTTGTACTGCACAGCACGAATGCGAGATTCGCGTCTGATACGGATCTCGTGTCCGTCCTAGACACATCGTGGTCCTGTGTCAGGCTGTTGGACATACACCCCATCTACCCTCTGACACGAGCATAAGGTCGTTGGTGTCGTGTGTCGTATCCACGAACCCTGGGACTCGCAGCACGACGCGGTCTACTGTGTGTGCAGTTTTCATGTGTTTTGATGATTCGACACGTCGTGTCCTATTGTGGGGACACGACACACACTTTGTGACACCTATACATGTACACGACACACATTTGACTGTCAATTTTATGTTTTGCTGAGATTATGATTCGAATTTAGGGTTTTTTTATGCTCCCTGATACTGGGTGGTGTTCTGTGTATTTCAGGGTTTTAAAATAAAAACTAAATCGATTTATAATGTTAATTAGTGATGTTTGATATGTATATATATGTGATAACATGTATGCATGTCTGAAAATGTTAACTTTATAACTAGAATCACTAGGATGCATATTGGGTTGTGTTTAAGGGTTTTTTCGAAATGTCTGATACTTTAATTGGGTATTTGGTTTTCTTTTCATAACTGTGATAACTGAGTATATAATGATGTTAGTTATTCTCTGTTTAATCATGAGTTTGATCTCTGTTTATGTATCCTGAGTTTGGTTACATGTTACATTTTGTCTAACCCTGAAAACTGAGAACATGTTATCCTGGAACCTGAGATTGATATAAGTTACTAATGATGATGTTTACTAACTCATTAAACCTGAGTTAGCTATCCCTTGGTTATTTTGAGTCCAAGTTAGATATATACATGCATGCTTTGAGGATGTTGAGCCTGAGAATATTGTTCCGTATGTGAAATCTAAGTTGTAGTCTAGTTCACTTTATGTTGATTAGTTGTGTTCTTGTTAACATGAAACTGGAATCTGTGAATAACCCCTTTGTTACTGCTATACACTATTTGTATAACCCCACTTACCATTTCATATGTGAACCTAAGTTTAGGTCTTGATATATTCATTGTAGCCAACTGAGTTAGGTTGATAACAGAGTTAGGCTTTTCATTTCATTTTTGCCTTAACTGAAATTAGGATTTCATTTCGTATTTTGTAAATCTGAGATATGTCATATACTATGCAATGGTTAAATCTGATAATAGGTTGATATGCATTGATATGTACATGAAGATGGGTTATTGTTCTCTAATACCTGAGTATAGGCTATGATAATGAAGATGATTTTGTGTTCTCTGTGTAGGTTTCAATTGCATATATATATATTTGTTGATGATGTCTAATGCATTAGAGATACATGTATAATATATATTACTTATAGGGTTGTGCATGAACCTGAGATTGGGTTGGGTTGTTCTGTTCATGTTGTTGTTGTTGATTGATACCTTTACATGTTACCCCTACTCACCATATTGCTATGAACCTGAACCTGGACTATAAACCCCTATATATTTATGCATATATGTGTGAACCCCTTATACATGAACCCCCTTTGCATGAACACATTAAACACCTGTGTACTTTAACCCTTCACATTACCCCTTAGCCTACACACACTTGCTATGTAATGTAACACACAGTCACCCCCTTGTATATGCATATATGATTTGTACTTTACCTTGAATGCTAGGCATTAGCCTATATGAATGCCTATATATTGTATGTATGTGAATATATATGTATTTGTGTGTTGATAGCTTGGTTTTGACCTTGTGATTGTGTTTGAGTGCTAGGCTAGGCTTGGTTAGGCTTAGTGAGACTTGATTGGACTAGAGTGGACTAGTAGACCTAGTTTGACTAGTGTAGCTGACTAGAGTTGACCAAGTGTTGACTTTAGCCTAGATTGACCTAGAAAGCATGTAGAAGCATTGTATACTTCATTTATAATCCTTTTGTATACATCATGACTTATGTTGCTCTAAATAGGAGTCAGATACCTCGATTCGGATAATATATTCTCTTCAGACATTCAGATCGCAGGCGAGCATATTCTCTGACCGTTTCATACTTGTTAGGACTTATATTTCTGCTCTAGATTACTTTACTTGATGCTAACACTTGTTATCACGGATTAGTACTATATGGATCTTGTCGTATGATGTTATCCCTTAGAGGATACATCGAATATTTCATGTTCGTGTACTTTATCATGGGCATCGTGTACTCTTTGTATTCGTATTATTCGTGTACAAATCGTGTAAAATCGTGTACGCTCATGTGCTCACATAAACTTTGTGTACATTCATCATTGTGTGCAATAACATAACTTGACTGGATCCTTGTGTATTGATTGGGGACGGGAGAGTAGAAGTGGTTATGTGATCATTCTGGTAGTTACTTGTGTATAACCTCTGTAGATCACTCGTGTATAACATCATGTCGTTTACATAACCATCTTGTGCTCTGAATCACTAGTCACTTACAGTTCTTACTAATCATATATATATTTCTACTTTACAAATATCTCTCATGATTTCCTGTACATTTTCTTACAGTCCATGTATCTTAATCTTCTGCATACTTTATATTTTTTGACATGATATGAACTGCGTGAGATGTACTGTGCTCGCTCCTGTCCTGACTGGACCTGTTAAAAATATTACAGAGGATGATGAGGAACCCTGCACTACCTACTACGGAGCCTGCCTAGATGACCCTCGCGACCTGGACCTTCGGGAGGTTCAGGCAGCTGCGGAGGATGATGCCACAGACTAGTTTTGTTAGATGGACTCATATCTTATCTTTTCATATCATTTGTTGTTTTAGTTTCAGAGTTGTATTATATTGGAGATGTTGAGACTTGATGTTGTTGACTTGGTTTTATTTCACTTCTGTTTGATCCTCAGTTATGAGGATTTCCTTATCTATTACATTATGCTATTTCTACCTCTAGATTGTGATTTGAGTTGTACCTTCTGTGATTTGGCCTCCTTTGGGAGTGTATATCATATTGTGGTTAGTTATGTTCATGACCTAGAATAGTGTTCTACCGCCGACATTGCGGCGTAGGCTGGACGTACCCACTTCTCGTGCCCCTATACTGGGTGCGGGTCGTAACACATTTTTAGTGGCGGCCCATGCAGGTCTCGAGTTTATGTAGTGGTATTCGAACTAGAGTATCACTACAGCCTGCAATAGGAGTACGATATTTTGAGGTACGCAATCATATTAGGAAAAGCTCTTAACCTGATTCTCGTTATCTAACTTCTTGCTGCTTTAATGCTTTCTTTTGAAATAAACTGTCCTTCCTTGATTTATCGCTTCTATCTCAGTATTGATTCCTTGTTTGATCTGTCTCCAGGATGGTGATTGAGACACGATCACATCGCTCTGGCCCAGCAGACGCAGGTGAGAGGTCTGCCACCTCTCACCCGATTGTAGACGCTGGGATCGCAGCTCCACCTATCACTTTACATGTCAGAGTTTCTGCAGCTTTTGGGGGTGCGCCTCCACCTGTTCGGAGGTCTTTTCCGCCATTCCGGATGTATTTCAGCAGCCGCCACCTACGGGATCAGTAGATGCAGTGCAGTTGGTTATATTCTTCTAGAAGTTCCTGGAGGCCCAGTAGTCCTAGTAGCAGCGTCAGACGGTAGAGTTCAGTAGGGGCATAGATGCTGTCTATCAGTTGGTCCTGACGATGATCGAGAGGGTGATAGCAGCAGTTCAGCGACCGCAGGCCGGGCAGATTCAGTCGTATCAGGGGAAACAGCCTGGGATACAGGAGTTTCAGAAGATGCACCCGCGAGACTTCAAGGGCACGGAGGGCATCCTGTACGCAGATGAGTGGATCGAGCACATGGAGGAGATCTTCAGGCTAGCAGAGATTCCAGCGAGACTGCAGATTGAGGCGACCGCTAGTATGATGCAGGACTTGGCTCGCACGTGGTACCAGACAGACCCAAGGGTTGGTACAGCTGGGAAAACTTGGGCAGCCTTCCAAAAGCTGTTCGAGAAGAAGTTCTTCTCCGATGCAGCTCTTGGCGCCCTAGAGACGCAGTTTGAGAGCTTGGTACAAGGCAGTCAGACTGTCGAGGAGTACGCCGGGGAGTTTTGCCGTCTGGACAGATTTATTGATGGGCTTAGCGAGACGACGAAGGCCCGGAGGTTCAGGAAGGGGCTAGTCAAGAAGGTGAAGTCCTTGACCAAGAGTGACCGCAGTGCCACTTTTGAGGAGATCCTGGTGGGTGCCCTAGCAGCGGAGGATGACCTTGAGCTGAGGCTCAAGAGGGGACGAGACGCTCACGGTGCCAGCAGTGGAGGTCAGGCCAAGAGGCCTCACATTCAGATCCAGCTGCAGCAGAGGCCAGTTCAGCAACCGTTTCATGGCCAGGGACATGCACCTTACCAGCAGGCACCTAGACAACAGTAGGACTCTATGTGTAACTTTTGCAAGAAGCTAGGCCATGGGTGGAACGACTGCAGAAAGAGGCTTGGGAGGTGCCTGTTGTATGGTTTGTCGGATCACCATATGAGAGACTGTCCAGTAGCGGCGATTCGTCCACCACCAGGACAGGAAGCAGGAGCCAAGGCTCCAATAGGCCAGCAGAGGGGACCAGCCTTGCAGACACAGTTGTGACTTTAGAGACTAGCCTAGAGTTTGACTTTGACTTTGGTGACTTAGTTAGCATGGTATGGGACCCTAATCTAACTTAAGTGGTCTTAGTTGACTTGAGTGTGACTAGGGTTCATGAGAGGATTGAGAGAGTTTGGTGCATTGGACTTTATGGCTAAGGAGTTGAGCTAGCTAGTTACTAATCTTGGCCCAAAGCCCACCATGAGAAACCCTAACCCTAGCTCTTAATTTGGACAGCCACAACAGCCCAATTAAACCTAATTTCAGCCTATATAATGTCTCTTCATAACCACTTGCCTCTTTTAGAACACCCCCTGTAGGAAACCCTAATTTCTTCCGCAAATTGTCAAATCTCTCCATTCCTCCACCAAATTGATCCCAATCTTTTGCACTTGAATCCAAATCTGGAGTAGAAGGAGTAGGAGACTAGCTTGCAAGGAGGGGAGCTCATTAGGACACTGCTTGAGGAATGAGACTTCACTATTTGGGACTTTTTCTTGAAGATTTGCTCTCTATAGGTAATCCTTTCAAATCACCTCTAATTCTTGATTTCTTTCCATAGAAGCATCCATCTAGGTGCCTCCTAGCTGTAGGTGAAGTTTTGTAGGAATTAGAATTAGTTTGGTGTCCGTATCGGACACGTATCCGTGTGTGTGCATAAGTGTTCGATGAAATATTTGAATGAAATTTATTTTGTTATTTTTGAAATCTATTTGAATAGGATTGTAGATCTAAATGTATGTATCACTTTTCGTGAGGACTGAGCATACTTTCGTGTCATGTTCGTGTCCAAAATCGATATGGACACGCAGCACGAGCAGTGTGTTCGGTGCCCTGCTACTCGCGTGTCCTAGCGGACACGACATGGCACCCCAATACCTAAAATTTTGTGTGTGGGTGCAGGCAAGCACTGACATGACACATATCAAATTTTAGGAGATTTAATCGAATGGATTGGGAGAAATCCCACTTGCATCGATTTTGTACTGCACTACACAAACGCGAGATTCGCGTCTGATACGGATCTTGTGTCCGTCCTAGACACGTCATGGTCCTGTGTCAGGCTGTTGGACACGTAGCACTACACCCCCTCTACCCTCTAACAAGAGCACGAGGTCGTTGGTGTCGTGTGTCGTGTCCACGAACCCTGGGACTCGCAGCACGATGCGGTCCACTGTGTGTGCAGTTTTCGTGTGTTTTGATGATTCGACAAGTCGTGTCCTATTGTGGGGATACGACACACACTGTGGGACACCTATACATGTACATGACACACATTTGACTGTCAATTTAATATTTTGCTGAGATTATGATTCGAATTTAGGGTTTTTCGATGCTCTCTGATACTGGGTGGTGTTCTGTGTATTTTAGGGTTTTAAAATGGAAATTAAATCGATTTATAATATTAATTAGTGATGTTTGATATGTATATATATATATATATATATATATATATATATAAATATATATATATATATATATATATATATATATATGTGTGTGTGTGTGTGTGATAACATGTATGCATGTCTGAAAATGTTAACTTCATAACTGGAATCACTAGGATGCATATTGGGTTGTGTTTGAGGATTTTTTCGAAATGTCTGATACTTTAACTGGGTATTTGGTTTTCTTTTCATAACTGTGATAACTGAGTATATGATGATGTTAGTTATTCTCTGTTTAATCATGAGTTTGATCTCTATTTATGTATCCTGAGTTTGGTTACATGTTACATTTTGTCTAACCCTGAAAACTGAGAACATGTTATCCTGGAACCTGAGATTGATATAAGTTACTAATGATGATGTTTACTAACTCATTAAACCTGAGTTAGCTATCCCTTGGTTATTTTGAGTTCAAGTTAGATATATACATGCATGCTTTGAGGATGTTGAACCTGAGAATATTGTTCCGTATGTGAAATCTGAGTTGTAGTCTAGTTCACTTTGTGTTGATTAGTTGTGTTCTTGTTAACATGAACCTGGAATCTGTGAATAACCCCTTTGTTACTGCTGTACACTATTTGTATAACCCCACTTGCCATTTCATATGTGAACCTAAGTTTAGGTCTTGATATATTCATTGTAGCTAACTGAGTTAGGTTGATAACAAAGTTAGGCTTTTCATTTCATGTTTGCCTTAACTGAAATTAGGATTTCATTTCGTATTTTGTAAACCTGAGATATGTCATATACTATGCAATGGTTAAATCTGAGAATAGGTTGATATGCATTGATATGTACAAGAAGATGGGTTGTTGTTCTCTAATACCTGAGTATAGGCTATGATAATGAAGATGATTTTGTGTTCTCTGTGTAGGTTTCAATTGTATATATATATATTTGTTGATGATGTCTAATGCATTAGAGATACATGTATAATATATATTACTTATAGGGTTGTGCATGAACCTGAGCTTGGGTTGGGTTGTTCTGTTCAAGTTGTTGTTGTTGATTGATACCTTTACTTGTTACCCCTACTCACCATATTGCTATGAACCTGAACCTGGACTATAAACCCCTATATATTTATGCATATATGTGTGAACCCCTTATACATGAACCCCTTTTGCATGAACACATTAAACACCTGTGTACTTTAACCCTTCACTTTACCACTTAGCCTACACACACTTGCTATGTAATGTGACACACACTCACCCCCTTGTATATGCATATATGATTTGTACTTTACCTTGAATGCTAGGCATTAGCCTATATGAATGCCTATATATTGTATGTATGTGAATATATATGTATTTGTGTGTTGATAGCTTGGTTTTGACCTTGTGATTGTGTTTGAGTGCTAGGCTAGGCTTGGTTAGGCTTAGTGAGACTAGAGTGGACTAATAAACCTGGTTTGACTAGTGTAGTTGACTAGAGTTGACCAAGTGTTGACTTTAGCCTAGATTTACCTAGAAAGCATGTAGAAGCATTGTACACTTCATTTATAATCCCTTTGTATACATCATGACTTGTGTTGCTCTAAATAGGAGTCAGATACCTCGATTCGGACAATATATTCTCTTCAGACATTCAGATCGCAGGCGAGTACATTCTCTGACCGTTTCATACTTGTTAGAAATTATATTTCTGCTCTAGATTACTTTACTTGATGCTGACACTTGTTATCATGGATTAGTACTATATGGATCTTGTCGTGCGATGTTATCCCTTAGCGAATACATCGGGTATTTCATGTTCGTGTACTTTATCATGAGCATCGTGTACTCCTTGTATTCATGTTATTCGTGTACAAATTGTGTGAAATCGTATACCCTCATGTGCTCACATGATCTTTGTGTACATTTTTTATTGTGTGCAATAACATAACTTGATTGGATCCTTGTGTATTGATTGGACGGGGGAGTAGAAGTGGTTATGGGATCATTCTTGTAGTTACTTGTGTATAACCTCTGTAGGTCACTCGTGTATAACATCGTGTCGTTTACATAACCATCTTGTGCTCTAAATCACTAGTCACTTATAGTTCTTACTAATCATTGATATATTTCTAGTTTACAAATATCTCTCATGATTTCCTGTACATTTTCTTACAGTCCATGTATCTTAATCTTTTGCATGCTTTATATTTTCTGACATGATATGAACTGCGTGAAATATATTGTGCTAGCTCCTGTCCTAACTGGACCTGTTGAAAATATTATAGAGGATGATGAGGAACCCTGCACTACCTGCTACGGAGCCTGCCTAGATGTCACTCGCGACATGGACCTTCGGGAGGTTCAGGCAGCTGCTAAGGATGATGCCACAGACTAGTTTAGTTAAATGGACTCATATCTTTTCTTTTCATGTCATTTGCTGTTTTAGTTTCATAGTTGTATTATATTGGAGATGTTGAGACTTGATGTTGTTGACTTGGTTTTATTTCACTTCTGTTTGATCCTCAGTTATGAGGATTTCCTTATCTACTACATCGTGCTATTTCCACCTCTAGATTGTGATTTGAGTTGTACCTTCTGTGATTTGGCCTCCTTTGGGAGTGTATATCATGTTGTGGTTGGTTATGTTCATGACCTTGAACAGCGTTCTACCGCCGACACTGCGGCGTAGGCTGGATGTACCCACTTCTTGTGCCCCTACACTGGGTGTGGGTCATGATATGACCATTCAAATACGACTCCTTTCTGGGTGAGACGAGTCAGAGGCGATACGATCTTCGTAAAATCTTACACGAAGCGTCGGTAGTATCCCGCTAAGCCAAGAAAACTTTGAATCTCACCGACGGACGCTGGCCATTTCCAATCAATAACATCTTCAACTTTCTTTGGGTCGACTACAATGCCTTCATCTGAAATGATGTGTCCGAGGAATGCGACGATGCTCAGCTAAAATTCACATTTGCTTCGCTTCGCATATAACTAATTTTCTTGAAGGGTATGAAGCACGGTCCGTAGATGCTCAGCGTATTGCTGTCTATCCTTCAAGTAGACGAGTATGTCGTCGATAAAGACTACTACAAACTTATCGAGGAAAGGTCGAAACACCCGATTCATTAAATCCATGAAAGCAGCTGGGGCGTTTGTTAGGCCGAACGGCATTACCAGGAATTTGTAATGGCCGTATCGAGTGTGAAAGGTTGACTTCGGCACATCGTCTGGCTTGATCTTGGGTTGATGGTAACCCGAGCAAAGATCAATTTTAGAGAACATCGTAGCTCCTTGCAGTTGATCAAATAGGTCATCTATACGGGACAATGGATATTTGTTCCAGATGGTGGCTTTGTTCATCTCGCGGTAATCGATACAAAGACGCATTGAGCCATCCTTCTTTTTGACGAATAGCATGGGAGCTCCCCATGGCGAGATGCTGGGTCGTATAAATCCCCTTGTCGAGCAATTCTTGCAACTGTATCTTGAGTTCCCTTAGTTCTGCAGGGGCCATTCTGTATGGAGTCTTCGAAATCGGTCGGGTGTCGGGGAATGTGTAGATGGTGAACTTATTCTCTCGATCAGGTGGCATGCCGGACAGCTCGTCCGAAAACACATCTGGGAGTTCTGCCACAACGTCAGCCTGACCCGTATTTGCACCATCATGTCGTATGTCTCAAATGAACGCTAGATAGCCTTCGCACCCGGAATACAGCTTCCGTCGAGCAGATATTGCTGAGATCACCATGTAGGTCGATGATGCCTCACCACACGAATAGCAGAATTTTGGCACTCCATGTATACGAAAAATGACTGTCTTTCTGGCACAGTCAATGGTTGCATTGTACGGACCGAGCCAATCCATCCCCAGAATGATGTCGTAGTCCTTAATATCTAGAACTATTGCATCAAGACTGACCCTTTTACCACCTATATAGATGATTCCATCTCCGCAAACTAAATTTGCAAGTAGTGGCGCGCCCGATGGTACATTAACACTAAGATCGAGGCCCAGCGGTGTCACAAAAATTTGTGCTCGGTGGTAAAGTCTGTCGATATAAAGCTATGCGTAGCACCTGAATCAAACAGTATACGAGCAGGTTTGTTATTGAAATGTAGTATACCTATCACGACTGTGTCGGATGTGAACGCTTCGTCTCGAGTCATGGCATAGACGCGGCCTTGGACATTGGGGCGACGATCTTGGCCATTTTATTGTGCAATCTGTGGAGCTCGAGGTGCTTGGCCCTGGTTTTGATGTTGGTGGTGTTGTTGCGGTGGGCGCTGGTTCGACCCACCTTCAGGGAAGTTGCGTACGACGTGCGCTACTCGACCGCACCCAAAGCATGCTTCACTTTTTATTAAGCATTCGTTAACCACGTGCCCCACCTTGTGGCAGAAATTGTAGACTATCCGATACTTTCCTTGGTTGCCACCTCCGTTATCGCGGTTTGGACGCTTATGTGCATTGTTGCCTCCTACATTACTATGACGTTTGTTATTGAAATGAACAACGCCAGTAGTGGTAGGAGGATACTGAGGCTCTAGACGGAGGGCGTGATTGAGTGACTCACCCATAGTCTTGTATTCAGGCACCAAAACATGGGCGGCGATAGAGGGACGCAGGCCCACTTCGAATCGTCGAGCGCGACTTACAGTGGTAGGCAGGTACACTCCAGCAAATTTATCCAGTTTGTTGAATTCGGCCGTATACTGTCGAAGAATCACATTTCCTTGCTTCAATTGCATGGATTTATTTTCTTTTCCTGTCGCACGGCTGCAGAAAGATATTCGGTCTCGAACGCTTTTCTGAATGTAGCCCATGAGATCGTCGTTGTCTCGTCTTCACGTCGAATTGCCCGCTTATGTACGGTCCACCAATCATGCACGTTCAATCGAAGTAGGAGTTGAGCACACACGACTTTCTTTGAGTCTTCGACATCCAGAAGTTCGAATTTGTCTTCCAGCTCCTCCAACCAGTCGATCGCCACGGAGGGATCTTCTGTACTGTTGAAGGAAGTACGACAGCTTTTTATGAATTTTGACACGTCGAAGGTAGAACTTCTCGGTGCCGCAGGTGAGAGCACGGGTACCTCCAGTTCAGCTTTATTAGATCGAACTGCAGGCTCAGTCACAGCAGGCGTCATCGTTGAATTGTTGTTGGCTACCACTGACTAAACTATTTGTTGAAGTGTATTCAGCTGCTGCTGCTGTAATTTAAATTATGTCTCGAATCGATTCTCAAATTGGGTCTGGCTAGCCTCCGTCTGTTGTCGATGGAACTCAACGTGCCTTTGCTGTATTTCAAGCATCTGCAGCATCCGTTGCATCGGGTCCCCGAAAGATCCGGCTATAGTAGGCATCATCCCCGTTGGGTTGACGGAATGCTCGGGCCCGAAACTACTCGAGCCGCTGGAAGCGCTTGCCTCTTCCTCTGTCCAAGGTCCCGCAACTGTAGGGAAAAGAAAGGTAATTCTCGTTAGTTTCAAAAAATGTCCTGGGTTCAGCGTATGGAATAACTCACCTCATCGATACGAGGTCAACGGTTCAGGACTAGAAACTTGACACTGGAGGCCAAGGACGTAAAGCCGTACTCTGATACCATTATGTCACGTCCCGATTCCGTAGAATCGATAGTCGTCCCCCGGACGTGATGCCGTGCGAACCTAATTTACGATCGCACAAGGCATAGTCATAAGGTAATCCGAAATACATCATATAAGAAAGTGAGCACAAAAAAATTTAATAACACATTGAGACAGAAAAACTTTTTATTTTACTGATAATCGACATCATTTACAGACTCCATTACAATCATGTCGCGTCGGCTTTACAACATGACTCGATTACAAAAGTAGTGCCGATGAGATAGTCGTTCCATACATACATCCCTCATTTACAACAAAAGTATTCCAGCCACATGGATTGGGGGGATGCCGAGACATGTTTCTTGGACTTGTAGAGAGTCTTCAAAATTCAGCAGCGAGGTCTTCGACGCGCGGTTCAAAAGCACGAAACATCACCTAGCTAGCTGGCGCGTTCCTCCTGGTTCCTGTCACCTGCAAAGAGCGAGGGTCAGTACGATCACATGTACTGGCAAGTGGCTAATTAAACCCAAGCTCTGCATTTGGTTTAAGCAATTTTATAAAAACATGTTAGCTTGCTATTTTGTGATCTTTCTAACCATCCTGATCGATTTGCATGTTAACATGTTTTGAAGCAAGCAATTATCCAACTTTATCCTGTGTCACGTGCATTGATTCAAGCCGTGAAAGGGTGTAAAGGTCACTGGCAATGTCAAGCCATCATGGACTATAGCTGGGTTAGACGGCGACCCTTTCGCGGCGGGTAGCGAGCCCTATGCGAAAGTTTCCGAATCACCTACGCCGATTCAAGGCTGGCGCTTGCTACACTCGTTCCTCCAGGGCTGAATCAGTTCCTTGGCCTAGTTAACCGTTCGAGGAAACTACACCTTATTCATAAGTTGTCCAATGATCGTTTTTGCAGATTCATGAAATATTCTATCTTTTTACTATAACCTTTAACTTTCTCTTTTAGGTGTGAAACTGCCCCTTTCTTTGATCTTAGTCATTTATGCACTTTAGCAGTATCGTTGCGATAAACATTAATCGGTTCATCCTTTGGTTTGCATAGGCTAAGTAAATAAGGCATGAGAAAGCAGGCATCAATTTTCAGGCAAAGCAGTTCGATAGCAAGTGTTACGTGAAGAATCGTGCCATGATATTATTGATTCTACACTATGGCGACAAGCATTTCTTTTGCCTTTCATATTGATTTTGAAACAGAGGGTCGAGGCGAAGAAGGTCAGCCACTCACCTTAGTCTTTGCTTCAAGCGAGGGACTTGTTGGCTGCGCTGACATCGCCTACGCGATCACCTGAAATCGCATAAGCAACTGATTAGAACACTGTATTATTCAAGGAATTTGATACGAATGCGACTTCGAAAACGCAAGCCATAAAAAGCATCGAAAATATTCATGAAAACGCATTCACGAAAACCAAAGCCAAAGCCAAAGCAAGTGCGGCATGAAAAACCAGAGCAACGGGAGGTCTCTCCTGACTCAGCTGCAGAGTCAATCCTTGAGGCGCAACCCACTGAATGTGGAACTTGATTCCGAAGAAGTCTTTCCATAACGAAAAAATGATCATAATTCAATCGTTCCCGTTCGACCAATTCAGCCGATTTCGATCTATCAGTCCCGACTCAATCAGTAGCGACGGTGTTCCTTTTTCGCGCACCCCGTGGACGGAAACGGGACACTACAGCGCGTGCCAGCATTATGGTGGAATGGTGAAAATCCAATGCCCCGAAAACCTAAGGGTTCCTCCGCAAGGTTCGTCCACGGAGGGTGAGTCAGGGCCTAAGATCAGGCCGAAAGACGTAGTCGATGGACAACAAGTACCACCACCACACACACAAAAAAGCAACACTTAAGACGTGATATGTTTGTTAAATTGTATCTTTGTATCACGATCTCATCCTGATAGACAAACAAAATAGATATTGAATGTTGACCCATACTCTCAAGAATTCAGGTCTCTCACTTCGACGACATCCCTTAGCAGATCGACGCTGAACTCTAGACTACTACATTCATCTCTCTTACAGGAATAATCTTCCAACATGAATTCATCAAACACCAAAATTATGATTTCCCTAAACTCTACCATAATAGACGAACAAACACTAAAATAACCAACCCCAAAATCGGAAGCTTCGTCCTCGTCAGCAGCAATGTTTTGGCCTAATTTGTATAACTGTATGCGTTTTGGTAATTACTCCTGTACTAAAAATGAGTTTTTAATCTTAAGCAAAATTTTCTTTGTTGAGTACAGAATGTGGACTCTTTGAGTGGGACTTGCGCACTCAGCAATTAGAAATTATTTTTTATTTTTATTTTTTAAGAAAAGGAAACCCCCCCAACCCCCCCCTGTTGGAGTGGGTGGGGTTCCCAACCTATGTGGAGAAGACCCCGGAGTGCGACGAGCGCCGTCCGTGTGTCGAAGAAGCTCGGGGAGGAAGCAGGACTGCTGAGAGAGCTGCAGAGAGCTGCTGGAAGCAGAGGGGCCGAGTTCGGGCCGAACTCTGCCCCTGGCAGAGTTCTGGCCGAACTCTGCCTCCTCATTCCAGAAGTGGGTCGGCCAGTGCTGGTTGCCCCGTACAGAGTTCTGGCCGAACTCTGTGTGTCGGGGGGCTGAAGCGGGATTTTGGATGAGTTTTCATCATTGGATCTAATCCAACGGTTCAAGTTGGTTGCGGGATTAGGGAGATATATATTGAGTTTTCTCAACCCTAATTCATAAGTGCAACATAACACAAGTTTGAGAGAGAAGGAGGCAAGAGTGCCATTGCAACTTCGGAGAAGAAGACGGAGGATTGAAGGTCGTTTTCGAAGGAGATCGTGTTTCGGGTAATCTCTACTCGTCGTTCTCGTTCTTCGTAGCCTTGTGATCATTGTTCTTGTCTCTGAGTGTTGTGGGGATCCGATTTGGATCAGGAGGAGTTTGTAGAGGGTGTAATTCTTCTATTCCATTAGTGGAGGCTTCTCAGGGTTGGACTCCGATCGTCCCGTGGTTTTTCCCGCAAGGGTTTCCACGTCAAAAATTCTCTGTGTCTGCGTGGTTGTTTTTGTGTGCTTGTTTTTGGGTTCGTGCGTTGTTTGCTCGGTCCTCTCGCAGGTACTCTCCGGTTTGGGGAATGGTTTCCGCGCTTCTTTCCCAACAGAGTGGTATCAAAGCTTTGGGTTCAAAGGGTGTCAGGAGTTGACAGAGGAACCAGAGAGGAGAGATGGACGCGAAGCCGGTGCGCATGGTGAACCTTAATGGCACAAACTATCATTATTGGCGGAGCAAGATAAAGGATTTGCTATTTGTCAAGAAGCTGCATCTACCTGTGTTTGCAACCGAGAGGCCCAGTGATAAATCCGAGGAGGACTGGAAGTTCGAGCACATACAGGTGTGTGGGTACATACGGCAGTTTGTTGATGAGAACGTGTACAACCACGTTGCCAATATTGAGCACGCGAAGACGTTGTGGGATAAGCTGGAATCCTTGTATGCGAAGAAGACCGGGGTAAACAAGTTGTTCCTGATCCGAACGATGATGGGTCTGCGGTACAAGGATGGGGCGTCTATTACGGATCACTTGAGTGATTTCCAGGGCGTGGTTGACCAGCTATCTTCTATGGGAGTCAAGTTCGACGACGAAGTTCGGGGACTGTGGCTGCTGTGTACCTTGCCAGACTCGTAGGAGACCGTACGAGTATCTATGATCGCTTCTGCTCCAGAGGGCGTGGTCAGTCTGGAGTTTGCCAAGTGCGGGGTGTTGAATGAAGAGATGCGGAGACGTTCTCAGGGCACTTCATCCACATCCCACCACTCAGAGGCACTTGTTTCAGAGAGCCGCAGAAGGGGCAAAAGCAGGGGTCCAGGTGGTGGCAGAGACAAGAGCAGGGGAAAGTCCAAGGGTCGGTACGAGGACTCAGAGTGTTATCATTGCGGTAAGAAGGGCCATATCAAGCGGAATTGTTTCGCTTGGAAGAAGGAGAAGAAGGGCGACAAGGGGAAGCAAGAAGAGAACACTACAACGGCGGCCTCGGTGCATGGAGGCGATGTGATCGTCGTAGGTGATGAGGTCATTACTAACCTCGCCTGCGATGACAATTCTTGGCTGGTGGACTCAGGGGCTTCAGCACATGTATCTCACAATAGGGCACTGTTTGCCACTTACACGACAGGCGACTGTGGCGTGTTGAAGATGGGCAACGGAGATGTGTCGAAGGCGGTTGCCATTGGAGATGTGCATTTGAGAACGAAGACGGGTGCGGTTCTTGTTCTCAAGGATGTTCGTCATGTCCCTGATATCCGTTTCAACCTGGTGTCGGTTGGAAGGTTGGATGACGAGGGATTCTTCAGTCTCTTCGGGAATAGTCAGTGGAAGCTTTCCAGAGGTTCGATGGTGATTGCCAGAGGAAGCAAGAAGTCCGGTCTCTACTATATGGAGGGGAGCGCAGAGGGGGCACAGGAGGTGAACGCAGTCAGTGACGCGTCTACCGAGTTGTGGCACAGGCGGCTCGGCCATATCAGCGAGAAGGGGATGAGCTACTTGGTGAACAGGAAAGTGATTCCGGGGCTCAAGTCTACAAAGTTGGAGAAATGCACGCACTGTTTGGCTGGGAAGCAAAGTAGGGTGTCTTTCCAGAGTCACCCAAGTTCGAGGAAGCCGGCGTTGCTCGAGTTGATTCACTCGGATGTCTGCGGTCCTATGAAGGTAAAATCTTTTGGTGGTGCTTCTTACTTTGTGACTTTTATTGATGACTGTTCCAGGAAGGTTTGGGTCTATGCCTTAAAGACCAAGGATCAGGTGCTGCCTACTTTCAAGGAGTTTCAGGCCTCCGTTGAAAGGGAGACGGGCAAGAAGTTGTTGTGTGTTCGGTCCGACAATGGCGGCGAATACATCGGTCCCTTTGATGCGTATTGCAGAGAGCAAGGGATACGACACCAGAAGACTCCGCCAAAGACACCTCAGCTCAATGGTGTAGCGGAGCGCATGAACAGGATACTGATGGAGAGGGTGCGGTGTTTGCTGTTAGAAGCAAACTTACCGGGCAGTTATTGGGGTGAGGCTCTTCTCACAGCTGCTTATATTATTAATTTGTCTCCTAGTGCTCCTTTGTAGGGTGATGTGCCTGACAAAGTATGGTACGGCAAGGAGCCGTCATACAGTCACCTGCGGGCGTTTGGTTGTAAAGCCTTCGTGCATGTACCGAAGGACGAGAGGACCAAACTTGAGCCGAAGACGAGGCGATGCGTCTTTGTCGGCTATGGTCGGGATGAGTTTGGCTATAGACTCTACGACCCAGTGGAAGGAAAGCTCTACAGAAGCAGGGACGTGGTGTTCATCGAGGATCAGACCATGACCAACACTCAGGATTCCGAGACGCCTTCTGAGGCTGAGGAATTGCCTGAGTTAGAGTCATTTCGCTTCGAGCAGTTTCCAGAGGACATCGCAGAGGATCCAGTTATGGGGGAGCCGGTACATGGAGTTGCTCCCAACCTTGATCATCAGCCTGCTGATGGTGGTCAGGGTGTCCCTCAGGAGGATGAGCATGCCGGAGAGGTAGTTCCTGAAGGGGAGGAGGCTGTCGGTATACAGCCAGCACCAGTGGCTCCACTGAGAAGGAGCAACAGGGATCGTCGACCATCTACGAGATACTCGCCGGATGAGTATGTGCTATTGACTGACGGGGGAGAGCCCGAAAGTTTCGCAGAGGCTATGGAAGACGAACACAGACAGGAGTGGATGGTGGCTATGCAGGAGGAGATGAGTTCCTTGCACACCAATTCTACTTATGATCTGGTGCGGTTGCCAAAGGGCAAGAAGGCTTTGAAAAATCGATGGGTGTTCAGAGTGAAGCAGACGGATGATGCTACTCGCCCTCGATACAAAGCGAGGCTGGTAGTCAAGGGCTACGGTCAGCGGAAAGGCGTGGATTATGATGAAATCTTTTCGCCTGTCGTCAAGCATTCGTCTATTCGGGTGGTGCTAGCATTAGCAGCCAGTTTCGACTTGGAGGTCGAGCAGATGGACGTGAAGACGGCGTTCCTCCACGGTGATCTTGAGGAGGAGTTGTACATGGAGCAGCCGGAGGGATTCTGTGAGAAGGGCAAGTCACATTTGGTCTGCCGGTTGAGGAAGAGCTTGTATGGTCTGAAGCAGGCTCCGAGGCAGTGGTACAACAAGTTCGAGTCGTTTATGGGGGAGCATGGTTATGCACGGACGACGTCGGACCATTGTGCATTTGTGAGATATTTTGTCGATGATGATTTTATCATCTTATTGCTCTATGTTGATGATATGCTATTAGTGGGTCGGAATGCCACTAGGATAGCGGAGTTGAAGCGCCAACTGGGCGCGGCCTTCTCTATGAAGGATTTGGGCGCAGCGAAGACTATTCTTGGGATGGAGATCAGCCGAGAGAGAGAGTCCAAGCTGCTACACTTGTCCCAAAAGAAGTACATTCACCGGGTACTTCAGTGTTTCGGGATGGACGGGTCGAAGAAAGTGAGTTCCCCCCTCGCGGCTCACTTTAAGTTCACTGAGGAGCAGTGTCCATCTACCGAGGACGAAAAGGAAGATATGGAGCGGGTTCTATATGCTTCAGCTGTGGGAAGCCTTATGTATGCCATGGTGTGTACGAGGCCAGATATTGCTCATGCAGTTGGTACGGTTAGCAGGTATCTTTCGAATCCTGGAAGGGTACATTGGAGTGCGGTCAAGTGGATTCTACAATATCTTCAGGGCACTGCTGGTTGGAGACTTTCCTTTGGTGGTGACGAGCCGAAGCTGGTCGGGTATACTGACGCTGATATGGCTGGAGATGTAGACACGAGGCGGTCGACTTCGGGCTACGTGATGATGTTTGCGGGAGGAGCGGTGTCGTGGCAGTCGCGGTTGCAGAAGTGTGTTGCCTTGTCGACGACGGAGGCAGAATACATTGCGGCGACGGAGGCTTGCAAGGAGCTGTTGTGGATGAAGAAGCTGTTGCAGGAAATGGGACTGAAGCAAGAGCAGTATACTTTGCTTTGCGACAGTCAGAGTGCTATCCATCTTGTGAAGAATCAGACGTTTCATAGCCGGTCCAAGCACATCGAGACTCGGTATCACTGGATACGGGATGTGGTTGAAAAGAAGGACGCGGAGCTTGAGAAGGTGCATACAGATGACAACGGAGCTGATATGTTCACGAAGATTCTACCAAGGGGGAAGTTTGAGTACTGCAGGCAGATCGTCGGGATGACGACGTCCTCCCCATAGTTGTGAAGGGGGAGATTTGTTGGAGTGGGTGGGGTTCCCAACCTATGTGGAGAAGACCCCGGAGTGCGACGAGCGCCGTTCGTGTGTCGAAGAAGCTCGGGGAGGAAGCAGGACTGCTGAGAGAGCTGCAGAGAGCTGCTGGAAGCAGAGGGGCCGAGTTCGGGCCGAACTCTGCCCCTGGCAGAGTTCTGGCCGAACTCTGCCTCCTCATTCCAGAAGTGGGTCGGCCAGTGCTGGTTGCCCCGCACAGAGTTCTGGCCGAACTCTGTGTGTCGGGGGGCTGAAGCGGGATTTTGGATGAGTTTTCATCATTGGATCTAATCCAACGGTTCAAGTTGGTTGCGGGATTAGGGAGATATATATTGAGTTTTCTCAACCCTAATTCATAAGTGCAACATAACACAAGTTTGAGAGAGAAGGAGGCAAGAGTGCCATTGCAACTTCGGAGAAGAAGACGGAGGATTGAAGGTCGTTTTCGAAGGAGATCGTGTTTCGGGTAATCTCTACTCGTCGTTCTCGTTCTTCGTAGCCTTGTGATCATTGTTCTTGTCTCTGAGTGTTGTGGGGATCCGATTTGGATCAGGAGGAGTTTGTAGAGGGTGTAATTCTTCTATTCCATTAGTGGAGGCTTCTCAGGGTTGGACTCCGATCGTCCCGTGGTTTTTCCCGCAAGGGTTTCCACGTCAAAAATTCTCTGTGTCTGCGTGGTTGTTTTTGTGTGCTTGTTTTTGGGTTCGTGCGTTGTTTGCTCGGTCCTCTCGCAGGTACTCTCCGGTTTGGGAAAAGGTTTCCGCGCTTCTTTCCCAACCACCACCCCCCCCCCCCACCAAAAACACACACACACAAACACTTGAAAAGTCGATAGTCTTCCTACAGAAGCCAACTTTGACTGAAAAAAAAAATTTGAACATAATGACTCTTGGGGAGGGCAACAACTGACTTGTATATAATTTAGGAAGCTTCTGTGCTCTTAGAAGTGAGAATCGGTCGCAACGTCGCACTCTCAAACAACTGATAATTTTTTCTTTACTTAATAGCTGAGCCGAGGAAAAACAAGCCATTGCATTGTATATGCACAATATACATTGTTCGGGGGCCCCACATGAAAAGATAATTTTTGTTAGGGACTGTAATTGAAACTGATTGGACCTACCCTTTCTTCCTCTTCCTCTTTTTGAACATTTTGTTCCTCTTCATATTTTAGGATTTTTTTTTAGTCTTAGTTTCTATAGTTATTTCATGTGTTTTTAAACATTACTTATTAGATTTTGGGTTAATGATTTGTCAATGAGTATTTTTTCAAAGTTTAGAATTCAATATTAGCATTTCAAACTTCAGTTTCAGACACAGTCCAGTTGACGACGATATGGAACTGTCAGAATTCTGTTAGTCCTAATTAATACAGATATGAACATAATGATGGCAAATAATTTATGTCAACTATTGGCAAATAATTTATGGCAAAAACAAACAGGTGATAGGAAAAACTATTGGCAAACGGTGGTCTTCTTGATTTTGGATGTGAGATGGTCTTCTTGATTTTGGATGTGGGTCTCCATCTGAGTGGTTTTTATTGTACAGAGTAAAGACTTGGGGATGTTGAAGGTCTCCTACTGATGCCAATAGGCCAACATCAACCTTGACTTGGAAACTTCAAGGTCTTGTAATGAAGTGGACATACGTGACAAAGGGACAAATTTTATGTCCTACTTGATCTCCAATAGGAAATAGGGTAAAGGAATCTCGTAGGATCTTGAGATTCTCGCTCACTGACTATGAGATTTGAGAAAGTCATCACTAAATCATAATAAGAATCGAAAAAATAAGAACCATAAGACGACATACCTATGTTGCACATATATACGGATTGAATACAACGATACGAATTCAATACTTATTTTTGTGTGTCCTAGCATGCTTTGGGAGTTTTCTTGCGTGTCCAATATGTGTCCGACTCGATAGTGACACAACATAAATTTTGGAATGTGAGTGCTTTTTAAATTATTTAATAACCAAGTCCAGCGTTCTTCTATTTTGAATCTACGAGTTCAATCCGATAAAAAGAAGCATATGAAGCATCCATATCTTCTTATAATAGCGGAATCAGTCATCTATATGAAGCATCTATATCTTCTTCTAATAGCGGAACCAATCATCTATATGAAGCATCTATGAGGAGCATAAACACATGGTCATAACATTCCAAACCTTTTTCGAATGACTACTGTAGAACTTAGTTTTCAAATTAGAAAATATGTGTGAGCTCTAACATAAACGGTTTATTATCTCTCAAATTTAATTCAAACTTGCAAAATAGAGATAAAATAACCAAATAATAAAAGTTGCGTACCTAAAAGTGTATCAACATTGTTTGTCCAAGAAGAAAACTTGAAGTATTGGGTCTCCATCTGAGTTGATTTTGGTATGTGATGGTCTTCTAATAATCCCGAGTTGCACTAGTCTTCTTGAACTCAAATTAGGATTAGAAAACACCTTAATATATATAGCTTTTCTAAATATTTCATAAGTCAGGATAAATATAAATCGACTTTCGAACGCAGCTGTTAAATCTAACAACGTACGTATCTCCAACCACAAAATTTTCTAAAAAACATGATGATTTTTCGGTATACCGGTCTGTAGTTGTTGCTACAAACTTGCAGATATCAGAGTATTGCTTGTTGTTTTGACTCACCAAGTTTCTCGATCAAAGGACAACGTCTATTGTACTCCGTCATTAAACATGAGCCATTTCATGAATAACATATGACCACTCAACCGAAGAGCTCGACAAGACAACGTGTGACAAATAGCATTTTGTTACATAAAACATGTAAAATTTGAGTAATCCAATGAAAGTTGACTTAGTTTTAAATTAAGTGGTTGAATAATGGAAAAAAAAAATTTGCTAATTCTGCTTCTGGCTCTATATAAATGGAAGGGAAATGAGTATGAGCGTATTATCAATCAATCAATCAGAGAGAGAGATATTCCCATACCACACGCAGCAATGTGCTCCTCCTTCCTTTTGTGTCTGCCTAAAGTAGCATCTTCTTCTTCTTCTACTACCATTCTAATTCTTCTACTGCTCTACTTCTTGATCATCCCACACTGCCACCACCTCCATGGGATGTCTGCTCCAGCTGCTATACTACCACCAAAACACAACAATGTAACCGACCGATCTTCTCTCCTCCTCTTCAAATCCAAGATGATCTCCCTCGATCATCCCCATGGACTCCTTGCTACGTGGAATGACACCCTTCCTTTTTGCCGTTGGCAAGGTGTCGTCTGTGGCCGTAGGCATCCAAACAGAGTCGTCTTGTTGAACCTCAAGTCCCTCAACCTGGTCGGAACCATTCCACCTCACCTAGCCAATCTTACCTTCCTCAGGACGATCGACCTATCCTCCAATCACTTCCATGGGCCGATCCCCCAAGAACTCTCTCGTCTGTCTCGTCTGCAAATTCTAAACCTTAGCCGTAATTCGCTCAGCGGGATAATCCCGTCGGAACTCAGCCATTGTTTAGGCCTCCAAACCATAGATATGTCTTACAACATGCTCGGAGGATATATCCCTAGCGAGTTTGGTTCTCTTCCCTCCCTCTATAGTCTCGACTTAAGAAACAATAGTATTACTGGGCAAATACCGACCTCTCTTTCGAACGCGTCATCTCTTAATATTCTAGGACTGTCACACAATCCACTTTCAGGAGGAATTCCACCATCCTTGGGAGAACTCTCTGTACTGAAAGTGCTCGGATTGAGTTCTAACAATCTAGAGGGGTCCATCCCGCCTTCGTTGTGGAACATCTCCTCTCTCGAGTCTCTTAGTTTGAGCTTCAATCAGCTGAAAGGCTCATTTCCACAAGATTTAGGTCAAAAACTTCCACACCTTGAATTTTTAATTGCCAACTCTAACCAAATGCATGGCTCCATACCTATCTCTTTGTCAAATGCTTCGCAGCTTAGTCTTATTCAGCTTGCCATCAACAATTTCAGTGGAAGGATTCCTCCAAACCTAGGGAGCTTACAACATTTACGCAATTTGATTCTGTCTTACAATCAGTTGGAAGCTAGGGAGCCCCTTGATTGGAGCTTCCTTAATTCTTTAAGCAATTGCACCATATTAGAGCTACTGGAACTAGACCAAAACAACCTTGGAGGCTTGCTACCAAAATCAATTACAAATATTTCTACTACTCTACGAGCGCTAACAATGTACCACAACTCCATAGAAGGAAGCATCCCTCCAGAGATTGGAAACCTTGTCGGCGTAACAGTGCTTGATCTTGGAAGTAACTTTCTTTCAGGTCGTATTCCTGCCTCCATTGGGTTGCTCAGGAACTTAGTTATTTTGGAATTTCCATTCAACAATTTTTCTGGAGAAATCCCATCCACTATAGGCAACCTCTCGCAACTAAACGAGCTTTATCTAGATTTCAATAGTTTTAGCGGAAGTATTCCAGCAAACCTTAGCAATTGCAAGTCTTTGGATTTTCTGAACCTTGCGTATAATAAGCTGACAGGAACAATACCTAAAGAAGTCTTCGGTATCTCTAGCCTCACCCAAGGGCTTTTACTTCAAGAAAATCAATTAACAGGCACGATACCTCCAGAAATAGGGAGCTTGATAAATACAGGAGCGATAGGGTTGTCTGGGAACAAATTGTCAGGGGAAATACCCAATAGTGTTGGCAAATGTCTGGTTCTGCAAATCCTTCTTCTTGGTAGAAACTTCTTTGAAGGAACTATCCCTGCATCATTAAGTGAATTAAGAGGCCTTCATGAGCTAGATCTTTCGCAAAATAATTTCTCGGGTAAAATACCAGCATTCCTAGGGGAATTTTCTGACCTGCATGATTTGAACCTATCTTTCAATAACTTTGAAGGCGAAGTGCCAAGAAAAGGAGTCTTCAAAAATAAGAGTGAGATTTCGGTACTTGGCAACGATAAACTGTGCGGGGGGGATCCGGTTTTGCATCTACCTATTTGTGCATTTTCGGGTCCTAAGAAGAATCATAAGTCTCCTAAACTTGCAGTGACCATTTCAGTTTGTAGCGGATTTCTGTGCTTATTCTTCCTTTTTGTTACTTTCCGTCTTTGGATACGTCAAAGATCAAGAAGGAAACCTATAGAAAACTATACCATCAACGAGCAACATATACGTATCTCATATGCTGAACTTGTCAAAGCAACAAATGGATTTTCTGAAGAAAACCTAATTGGTTCTGGTAATTATGGTTCTGTATATCGAGGAGCGCTAGATGATCATGAGAATGTTACTAAAGTTATTGCAGTCAAAGTATTTAACCTTCGACAACTGGGAGCTTTGAAAAGCTTTGTAGCTGAGTGTGATGCTTTTAGAAATATCCGACACCGAAACCTTATCAAGATACTGACGACATGTTCAAGTGTGGATTTCAAAGGCAACGACTTCAAGGCAATGGTTTTTGAGTTCAAGCCCAATGGTAGTTTAGAGAGTTGGTTGCATCCTGAAGGAAATGATCCTATCGGATTGAAAACATTGAAGCTAAAGCAGCGGATAAATATAGCAATCGATGTAGCATCTGCATTGGAGTATCTCCATAACCATGGCCAGGCTCCTATTATTCATTGCGATTTGAAGCCAAGCAATATTCTTCTTGATGATGACATGACAGCTCTTGTGAGTGACTTCGGGCTAGCCAGATTTATCAACAACTCCACAACGAGTTCTACTAGCTCCTTTGGAATTAAAGGAACTATTGGGTATATTGCTCCAGGTTAGTCAGTTATCAAGATGATTATTTTTCTTTTTTGGGATAAAGTAAACTTTTGTACTGATTTTAAAAATTGCTCTTCAGATTTAGCTTATTCTTGACAACTAGAATTTAGTTTAATAGAGAGCCCTGTCGAGAAGAACTTAACGGGAGTCATATGAAAATAACTGTAAGGCTGGTCCAGGTTTGAAATAGTCATTTCATTTATCCTTATTCCTTGAATAAAAATGAAGACATTATTGATTCCATTTTACGTCATCTTAGGCTTTATTGCACATATGCTCTGGTAGAGAACTATATCTTTCTCTGTATCCTTACCTAACATGTATTCGACACGACACTTTCTCGACGGTCATGTCAAATATGTCTTGCTTAATCTAGGCTCCAAGAGACCAAAATAATGGTTGAAAGTCATTATACATGTGTGTATCGAATTTGCTTGCATGTCTTTGCAAACTAGTTCCTAGGAGAAGTTAAGAACCATTTTTAGTGTTTACTCTTTTTAGTATGTTGTGCTTTATGTCTTATCTTGTAAAGGATAGTCCAAATCTAGAGTTACATTAGGTAGAAGACATCCAACACAAAACATTGTAGGATCTCTATGAAAATTAAAATAGTCGACACAATTTTTCTTGATTAATGGCTTTGTTCTTGTTCTTATTGTCTACTCTATTCTTGTTCTTCTTGTTGTTCTCTACTCTATTCGCATAACTAATTAGCAATTAGTGTTTGGTTCAAATGAAGAGTGCGGAATGACCAACAAAGTTTCTACTCATGGAGATGTCTATAGCTACGGAATACTTCTGATGGAGCTATTTACTGGGAAGAGACCTACAGATGGTGCTTTTAAGGATGGCCTAACGCTTCGTACATTCGTCAAGGATGGATTTTCAGAAGGGCTCATTAGCACCATGGATGAGTGCTTGCTAGCAAATGGAGTTCAAGCTAGTGACCATTCTCAAACTATAAATCATGCAAAAAAAATTGAATGTGTTTCTTTGGTGCTTAAACTTGGTCTCCTATGCACAAGTGATTTGCCAACAGAGCGAATGGAGATTAAAAAGGTAAGGAATGAGCTGAATGATATCAAAAACAAATTCCTTGGGAGATAATGCTTCTGAGAACTGTAACATCGTGAATTCCACTAGCATATAATGCTACAACTAAATAAAAGTGATATGCCTTAACAAAGAATTTGAAAGTTATTTCTGATTTCAATATATATCACTCTTGTATTAGACTTGTTGTCTATTAATAAAACTTCATGTTCATGGCATTATATTTATCATCCTCTTTAGTTCTATTAACAAGGTCAGTTCAAGTAAGATATATTGTCAAAAATCTTGTACTTGGTTGTTTGTTATTATCTTTTGAAGAAAGGAGCAGATTTCGAAAGTAGCATCCCGGCTGCTTCCATAAGCTACCGAACTTATGTAACAAAGATATCTCAGGGATGTGATGGTCTTCTACTGATTCCAAATGGCCAAAATCAACATTGACTTGGAGATTTGAAAGTCTTGTAATAAATCCAATTAGGTCCACATCTGAATTAATTTGGGATATGATGGTCTTCTAATGTTGCAATTTTTGGGAAAAATTAAAAATTTTATATTTTTTTTAAACATTGTTCTTCAGATTTAGCTTATTTTAGAATTTGATTAACTGAGTGCCATGAAGAGAAGAACTTACAGGGAGTCATATGACAATAACTCGGATAACTAGGCTAACTCTGATATCTTGGGATGAAGTAATCATTTCGTCCGATACGTTTGCATCACTACGTGACACGTATTCAACGCAAGACACTTTATAGAAGTCATTTTGTATGATTCATAAAAGAAGCAAACTCGTAAGTCTTTAGAAAAAGCCATATAAGTCACTTGGAAAAGTTATTTATAATTGCAATACATTTCACATCTTGTATCAAACTTATACAGATTTTGAGCTTGGTTATTTAGTATCTATCTTCGGAGTGTATGAGTGTACTTATCCTATAGTAATATGTTTGATAAAAGAAGGAAGTAAGAAAGAAATTATATGGCTTATTTCTATTTTATTTGGATTTTCCCTTATTTAATTACAAAAAAAAAAAAAATCTTTGTTGTTCATGTGATTATTATTATCATTTGAGAGAATCATTGGAAGAAAGCCTGTCCCTGTGTTTTATTAAAGAGGGATTTTACATAACCAAACAGTTACAAAGAAAACATCACAAACTAGATAGAAGAATTTGTCTAAATATCCAAATACAAAATATAAGTATGGTGAATCCCACACAAGCGCTAGTTTGCTCCCAACTCAGTAACATGCAGCATGTCAGAAATTCGATACCAAGTCATGTGCAGTTGGGCTGCCCCCCTTGGCGACAGGCATCTGCTGGATGTGTAAAGACATTAAATGGACTGACAAGTTACATGTTCTTTCTGGTGCATTATATGCAGGTAGCTGCCAAACTTTTACATCTTGTTGAAAAATTGAAGCTAAAGCAAATCTTTAAGCCATGAATTATTGCCTCTCTAAGTATAATTTTCTAAACACACCATCATTTTCAGAGAGAGCTGAATATTCTCCGGACAGGCTTTATGAAGTTTGCAAACAAAGTCTACATTAGTAAGTTTGCAACATTTTTAATGGATACCATTACTTATTCTCTCAGACTCTAGTTGATTCTCGTAATTATGTATGTTTTCACAAGCGTTGTTTTTTCCTTACACGAGGAATATATGCTTCTGGTATCAAAATCTCATGGGCGGTGTTCAAATGTACCTGCAGTATTTCCTTTATCAACTACTACGAGGGCTGAAATATGTGCACTCTGCGCATGTTTTGCACCGTGATCTGAAACAGACTTTTATGATGGAGTATGTTGTCACTCGATGGTATCATGCTCCTGACCTGCTCCTTAATTGTCAGAGTACACTGCTGCAATTGATATATGGTCAGTAGGCTGCATACTTGGCGAAATACCAGCTCGATAACCTTTATTTCTGGGAAAAGACTGTCCATCAACTGAGGTAAGACTATGTCCATCAGTAGAGTAATAAAATTTGAAAATCATTTTGCAAATTAATAAAATTTTGAATGCTATATTGTACATGTTTTAAGCCATGATTGGATACTAGGATTCATGGCCACTCCAAAAGTATGGATTATGTCGTGTCGGACATGTATCGGATACAAGTCGAACACTCCAAATACACTAACAAACCAAAATAGGGGTCATGTCAGTCCATGTTGTTGTATCCTTATTGTATCGTATCGTATCCATGTCAATGGAACATAGGTATGAATCGTATGATATGCATTTAAATTGTAATAGATTTCTCAAAACTTCTATCATGGTTGTGTAGAATCCTAGCTCAACCCTGAACCTTAGGAGTTATTCAAGAGTAGTTGAGAGGAACACTATTAAGTGTGGTGTGCTTACAAAATCTAGCAACACAAAGACAATTTGTTATTGATTGTAGGTTGAAGATCATTACATAGTCATACCAAATTAAACCTGCTTCAATTGTGAACTTGTATTGTTGCATTGTTAAGTTTGAACTCGCTGAATTGTTGGTGTAATTATGCAAAACCGATATCACTTACAATTTAGACCGACTTTAGCATGACACCTTGCTTCCTCTTATTCCTCCTAAAAGTTAATAGGTTCACCATATGACTCAAGCCTTGGGTTTCTACTTATTGGTGTTATGTTCTCTTTTTTATTGTACAGGGACAATTATCAATTTTATGGACCTTAGTAATACAATGTGTTACGGCTTTTATAATATATCATTTATTTTGCTTTTCAACATTCACAAGCAGTATCAACCGATACGATACAACCGATACCGATACAATTTGGCATGCCCGATTCCGATACGGATATACATTTCTGAGACTGATATCCTCATTTTGGTCCATGATATTTTTCAAGAACTAGCAAGCGTGTGAGTATTATCTATTGCTATGTAGCTTCCTGATGGTTAATTCCCAGTACGATTCAAAATATAGGAAATTCATCTTTTTCAAGCTCCTCTTTGTCCTCTCATTCTACATAAGGAGAATGACCCTGGCGAAGGACAACACATGCTACTTCTGTCCCTTAACAGCTAGGGTATAAAATATGTCGTAACTTTGCTAATTCAATATACAAGTGCCCTAAACACGACATGCAAATATGGTCTAAAAACAGGTCAGTTTTTTAATATCTGGAAAGAATATTCCTTTCTAGGTAAATAGAGTATTTCCTGTCTTACCTGATTACCTCCCAAATCACAAAGTAGTATTTTATCCTCGTCGGCTTATTCTAGGCCGTGTTTGGTTCAGTAACTAATATAAAATCTTAGAGAAATAGGATCCAATTTCTACAAGATCATTGTCCATCTTTCTTATCCCGACTTTCTTTGCAGGTAGGAATAGTCTTAAACTTAAAAACATGGTTCACAGTAACAGAATCAGTATCGGACCATTCTTAATTGACCCTTTCGGGGCGGTTTCGGTGGTTTTGGTTTTGGTTTTGGTATCTGTATCGGTATCGGTATCGTCGACCAACACTGCGGAACTATTCTTAAAAAGCAAACCCTTTTTTACCATGGGTATATGTTGTAGCTTAGACAATTTAAAGTAACATCACCGGTTGTGTCCACAGTAATTTATAATTTGATGGGGCCACTTAGTGTGACATTAAGGAAAAACATGACTATCTAACCAAGATTTGTGCATGTAGCCTGAGAAAGCATAACTACCCATTCTATTAAAGTACATCACAATTGTTCATTTTGACGGAGCATGGTGAGTAAAGTTTCAGGGGGTTTTCCAAAAGCCCACATTTGCAAGTTTGAAGCATAACCAGTTTCTTTGGCAGTACCCAATGCTCAGCCTACAATATGATATTTACGCAAATACATACAATAGATCGGTTTTGACTTGCTGGTGGCCTAAAGATGTCATAATGTCTTAATACTTTACATCTATAATCACCTTCTGCCAAGGATTTACTTCCTCCTTTAGTTTATGTTGCACACTAGTAGTTCAAACCCAAATAGCACAACTTGCACGACATATGAACCTAGATGGTGAGTCCCAAGGATGAGACTACTGTAGGTGATCAATAATCCTTAAATATTGTCCGACTAGATTCTTGAATCAATAGGAAAGCACTTTTTAACATCTCAAATACACAAAGTTACTGACAACGATCATACATTCTTCGTATCCAAAACATATTCATCCAAGACAATAACCAAATAATGCTTTATACATTATGTTCTGCCGGAGAGTAGTGCACACTAGACATATAAGACACTAATCCTTCTAAAATATGAGGGAAAAAACCAACACGGTACTTTGGGGAACATATCACTGTCCTGAAGATTGCGTACACAACTCCAAAGTTCAATTGTCTTCTCAAAGTCGTGCTATTGAAGGGATTTTAGAAGAACCTCGTGTGAGTTTGCAAGCCAATAAGTGATAACCCTCTATGGGTTAGTTTCATCTTAGTTATCAATCTTTAATTAATTGATGTAATGTCCCGCTCCGCGTGAGGCATTTGGTTGGCTTGTTGGATGCTATCAGGATGTTGGTCCGTGACTTATATTGGGAATCAAGAGAGTTGAGACTGATGCAGTCTCTCTGAGCTGGCTAGACGGATTAAATGTTGGAACGTGGCTCGCTGGTGGAGCTACGCTTAGGGAGAATGTGTGCAATGTGCAGGCAAGTGGAACTATCCTCCTTCCTCCTTATTCATGCATGCTTAATAAATGGAATAACGTGATGCTTTGAATTGTCCATAAATGTCCCATGTTTTAGTTGCTGAGTAATAGAGATGCTTATGCTGAGAATTATTGAACTGCTGAATGAATCACTTGAACTGCTAATACGACTTGATGCTTGAAATGAATTGATAACGTCCCTTCGGTTAATATTGCTTAAGCAATGGATTCTTGAATAATGAGATGCCTTATGAATGACAGAATAAGAAATGAACTGGCTATGCTATCGACCCAATGAACTGAATGAAACACCTCAATCATGTACCTTCTGCATAACTGTTGTTGTTGCCTGTTTCCTTATAAGCAATGAAAGAAAGAATACTGTCCCTATTAAATGAATGAGATGCTGCAGGTCCTATCAAAATGAAGGAAATATTGTTCGTTCCCCTTTGAAAGGAATGATATGAGAAATGTTGCAATGATTGATGCAATAAGAAATCATGAAGCTTGGGATCATTGAGATCACCAAGTGAACAGGTGGTAATATTAGAAAGATGAGATAATGAACTGTTGTCTTTACTTATCTTATTATTTTATCATGCGACTTCGAACACGATCGAGTCGGACACGCATTCGCATGACCATAGACGTACTTGTATACAAGGATTTCCTCAAACGGTACCTGCGGCGGTGGGATCGAGTCGGCCTAGGAGGAATTGGTGCTTTGGTAGCACGGTATTGGGACCCTCATTCGGGCTCGCAACCTGGTGAAGGGCATATCCCATACCCTATGAAGTCCTATATGGCACGTCAACATAGTGCACAACCACCAGTAGTCTTGTAGTCAGGATGCATGCTAATGAATGTTTTGTGCAGACAGAGTAAGTATATCATATTATTCTGTATTCTTATGCAGGTATGCGGAGTCGGATATCGGTAAGAAATCACTTAACGTGGTAGATGCAATTTATGTTGGTTGAATGGTCTGCTTAATCATGCTAAACAAGAAAATGTTATGATGATGCCTTTAAAAGAGAACTCGATGACATGCTCAACATGTTAAATGAAATATGCTGGAATGTTGCCTTGCTAAAACAATACCTATAACATGTTTGGCTCATGTTAACTCAATGTTGCTTAATAGATGCCCCGAATGTTCACTGTCAGAACTTGATAACACTAAGTATGTTTCATTGTTGCCTTTACATAAGAAATGAGATAATAAGTTTACATGCTTCACTATGATTATTGTCCATGAATTGTAAACTGGTGCTAGGCCCCAAGTAGAAAGATCATTCTATTGAATGCTTGCTAAAATTGACCAGTTAGTGTTGGTTTAGGCGAGTGGGTTGGATTCTGCTCGCCAGTACATAGATGATGTGCTGACCCACGTTTTTGTGGGCAGTGCTCAGGCTTGGGATGTTCTGTACACGAAGATTTGCTTGATTGGTCCCGCAGCATCGAAGATTTGTTGGGAATACAGAAGCTCTTCTTGTACAAGATGATGTCTTCTGTTTATAAAGGGCATAATATATAGAACATTGTAATCAGTTGTACCAGTGAGTTGTAATCCAATGTATCCAAGTATCAATTGTAAGCTATGTAGCATTGTTCAGTTGGCTTTCAATGTAAAGTGGGATTGGTTGTAAGTATTGTACTTCAATACAAGTCTTGTACTCTTCTTCAATTATCAATAAAGAGAATAAAGTTCTATATATCTCTGTGTGACTTCAAGTTATCCTTTTGTCTCTGCTGCTATAAAGAAGTGATGTACTTCTATTCAATGAGAAAGATTGTCCTCACTAACTTCAATTTATCTGCTTCTGCAGCTGCAATGTGTTCCTATTTGAAGAAAATCAATTATGTACCATTTTTGTCTTGTACAAGTACAATACCAGACTTGTACGGCATCACGCCCAAGCGAGGACGATCGATTCCAAGAGATAAAATATGTGATTAAATGACTATACGAATCGGGACATGACAAATTGGTATCAGAGCACGGCTTTACGTCCTTGGTCTCTTCTTTGATTCATTTCAAATCAAAGTTGCATCGACGATTAACCAAAGTTGCTTCCGCGATCACTCAACGTTGCTTCCGAGATTAAATCAAAGATTGCTTCCGCGATTATGTTGTTGTTGTTCGGTAATCATCCTATGTTGTTTGTGTTTGAAAGTTTGTTGACCCTCTTGGCTACTCACTGGATGTTCCATACAATAAGTCTATATACATTGTGATGCCCCTGAATGAATGATTGTTGTTGGTTTGGACACAAATAACCCAACAATGACTCGATGCCATAGTATGCTATAGTATGAATGCTGCTTGGAATGGTGGGAGTAAAGAAAAGTGGCTATGTATGCCGTAACAAGTTGAGAATTTCATGTGATGTTGGAAAAGATTTAGGAGTGAATAATTGATGGATGAGTTCAGCAGAACTAGTGAGTTGACCCATATGTGCTCGCTAGTGCTTTTGAGACCCTAAGAATGTTGGCTTGTGATATTGAGACCCTGAGATGTTGGCTAAGTGTTGTGATTATCATAGATCATGAATGTCCGGAATAGAATTGGATTGGTATCGTTTAGGATGGCTTCGTTTCTGAGTGGTATATTGCCTCTACCACCTCAGAACGAGATGTTTGTTGACCCTTTCCATAGGATAGCAATGAGACTATCTGTGGGTACTGGGTAGTACCGAGACTTAGCTGGGAGTCATATATTGTTGCTAGATGACTCGAGTGTCCCTTGACGGTGAAGTTATGTTGGGTAGCGAGATTGTCGGAAATTATAACCGGTGGCTTGGTTAGAAATTGTTTAGTCGAGTGATGACTCAGACTAGTAAGACCGTTAGTATGCTATGGGTAAATGAATTTGGCTAGAGAATGTTGTGGCTTAGAACATCTGAATGTTGACTTCGATTGGTTGGATGTAAATCAAATGTGGCTAATACAAAGTTGGTTGCGTAGCTGGAAGTTTTAGAAATATTGTCGGTGAACCAAAAAATATTAGAGATTTGTGCCTTGACCCTAAGGTGTAATAGATGTTAAACCATCTAGATCACCAAAGGATAGTAGTTGCCTATGTGCATGGATGCTGAGGAATTTAATGGAATTAGAAAAGTAACAAGTAGCAGCCCTGAATATTTGTGTTGCATAGAGAATGGTTAGTTGATACATGAATTGTCGGATTGAATGGAATGAACTACTCGACCCTTGCTGCATGAGATTTAAGAATGCCCATAAGATAGTTTGATGATTGAGAAACGAATGGGATTGAGAAATTACAAACGTGTTGGATAATATCGGTATATGTGACTGTTGGTTGGGATATAGATTATTGGCTTATGACTTGGTGGTGTGACTCTGTCATACAGATCGAATAGTATGATTCCATAGTTATGTTAAGACTATCGGAACCGATGACCCTTGAATAGTTAGCCTCGGCTTATGGGTTCGTGTGAGTACAAAGGATTTGAAATAGAAATTGAATCATTGGGAATTTACTTGATGGATTATTACAACGATGAAAATCGTATGTCAGGATTGGGATTGACCGTAATGTTGATAGATCTATCTTAATCGATCGTTGGGTCAGTCTAGAATGAGCCTCTATGGGAATTATTTTCCTTTAGGAAGACCCTGGATAGATAGACTTGACCCTAGCGACCAGTTGATGACTTACCAATTGTTGGCATAGCCAACAATGGCGAATAATTATTCAGACTAAGTGGATACCCATAGGTTTGGGTAGAGTCCTTTATAACTGTCGGTTGCTTGTTGGCCTGAGAATAAGAAATTTATATGATCCCTAGAAGCCGTCCACGTCACGCCCCGATTCGTAGTCATTTCTTCACATATTTTATCTTTTGGAATCGATCGTCCTCGTTTGGGCTTGATGTCGTACAAGTCTGGTATTGTACTTGTACAAGACAAAGATGGTACATAAGTGATAATCTTCAAATAGAAACACATCGCAGCGACAGAAGCAGACAAATTAAAGTTAATGAGGACAATCTTTCTTATTGAATAGAAGTACATCACTTCTTTATAGCAGCGGAGATAAAAGGATAACTTGAAATCACACATAGATATATAGAACTTTATTCTCTTTATTGATAATTGAAGAAGAGTACAAGACTTGTATTGAAGTACAATGCTTACAACACATCTCACTTTACATTGAAAGCCAACTGAACAATGCCACAAAGCTTACATTTGATACTTGGATACAATGAATTACAACTCAATATACCGACTTGGCTTACAACTCACTGGTACAACTGATTACAATGTTCCATACATTATGCCCTTTATAAACAGAAGACATTATCTTGTACAAGGAGAGCTTCTGTATGCCCAACAAATCTTCGATACCGTGGAACCGGTCAAGCCAATCTTCGTGTGTAGAAAATCCCAAGCACGAGCACCTGCCCACAAAACGTAGGTCAGCACATCATCTATGTACTGGCGTGCAGAATCCAACCCACTCGCCTAAACCAACACTAACTGGTCAATTTTAGCAAGCATTTAATAAAATGATCTTTCTACTTGGGGCCTAGCATCAGTTTACAGTTCATGGACAATAATCAGAGTGAAGCATGTAAACATATTCTTAGTAGCATTTATGTGGACATATCATTATAGCATTCTTGGTGTTATCATGCAAAGGCATCATTGAGGCATCGTTAACATTATCAGCCTAAACATGTTATGACAATTCTCACTTCAAGCATCACTTAGCATGTATATTATGTTTGAGCAATACTCATAGCAAGGCATCTTTCTAGCATACTGAATTTAACATGTTAAGCAGGTTCTCATATTGAAAGACTATGCATAGCATCATTTACTTGGCACGTTAAGCACGCAAGTTAAGCCAACACATATATTGAGTATATCACATTTAAGTGATTTCTTACCGATAGCCAACTCCCTTGTACCTGCATAAAAATACAGGATAATATGATATACTTACTCTGTCTGCACAAAACATTCATTAGCATGCATCCTGACTACATGACCACTGGTGGTTGTGCACCATGTCGACGTGCCATATAGGACTTCATAGGGTATGAGATGTGCCCTTCACCAGGTTGCGAGCCCGAATGAAGGTCCCAATACCGTGCTACCAAAGCACCAATTCCTCCTAGTCCGACTCGATCCCACCGCCACAAGTACCGTTCGAGGAAATCCTTGTATACAAGTACGTCTATGGTCATGCGAATGCATGTCCGACTCGATCGTGTTCGAAGTCGCATGATAAAATAATAAGATAAGTAAAGGCAACAGTTTATTATCTCATCTTTCTAATATTACCACCTGTTCACTTGGTGATCTCAAGGATCCCAAGCCTCATCATTCTCATTGCATCAATCATTACAACATTTCTCATATCATTCCTTTCTAAGAGGAACAAGTAATATTTCATTTATCTCGATAGGACCTGTAGCATTTCATTCATATCATAGGGACAATATTCCTTCTTTCATTGCTTATAAGGAAACAGACAACAGCAACAGTTGTGGAGAAGGTACATGATTCTAGTGTTTCATTCAGTTCATTGGGTCGATAGCATAGCCAGTTCATTTCTTATTCTGTCATTCCTAAGACTTCTTATTATTCAAGTATTCATTGCTTAAACAATATTAACCGAAGGGACGTTATCAATTCATTTCAAGCATCAAGTCGCATTAGCAGTTTAAGTGTGATTTCATTCGGTAGTTCAATAATTCTTAGCATAAGCATCTCTATTACTCAGCAACTAAAACATGGTACATTTAGGGACAATTCATAGCATCACGTTATTTCATTTATTAAGCATGCAGGAATAAGGAGGAAGGAGGACAGTTCCACTTGCCTGCATAAAAGGGTCTTCTTCTTCTGGTTGCACACATTCCTCCTAAGCGTAGCTCCACCAGCGAGCCACGTTCCAACACTTAATTCGTCTAGCCAGCTAAGAGAGACTGCATCAGTCTCAACTCTCTTGATTACCAACACAAGTCACGGTCCAACTTTCTGATTCCATCCAATAAGCCAACCAAATGCCTCACGCAGAGCGGGGCATTACATAATATACCACTCAGAAAAAGTTTCGTCCTCGAAACTTAGGAAAACAACTCATCTACTAGATTCACTTAATCACAATGAGTTACTCATTCAGCTTCAATTCAATATCCATTTCAGCCCACTCGGTCATTTCGAAATAGCTATCCAGCTGTATCATTTTAATCCATCAACGATCCAATCCATCTTTCTCTTTTCCAAATACTTACAACATCTCATTGATTCACCAACATTTTCCTTGCATTCTATCTTGGTCACAACATATCACTTCGTTTGGATCCATACACATATTTCAGGCGTCCCCAAAATATATGTATTTCAGCCAAAGTCCGCGCTAGTGCGATAAATTCTCCCAATAATGTTATCTCAGTCGTAATCTATCACTTCGGCTAGATCCATACACATATTTTAGGCGTCCCCAAAATATATGTACTTCAGCCAACTTCCATGATAGCGCGATTCGATCAGCCACGATACAACTCTCTTTCCCAAATCCGACCATATTTTTCACCGAGGCAATTCATCTTTTCTAAAAGATACAATCCGACATCACCAACTATCGATTACTCAGGTCAGGGTATAGTTCTATGCAACAGTCAAGGTTAATCCAACTACCCGACTATAGATACCGATCCAACATTTTCGTCATGAGCAGTCAATTATATCTCATGGATTCATTCACTACTCGATACATACAACTCAAATCTCATCCCACGATTCTAGTTCCCGCTATAGGCCGACACATAATCCTCAAGGGTCAAACATCTCTAAAGCACAAGTTGAAGCATACATATAACATATCATCCTTAGGTCATACTCATCACCATCTCTCGTTCAATGCCACAAGGTTATCCTACGGTCGTCAATGGTCACCCTATTATTCGGTCAAGTCTCTATGGTTAGCTATACCGACAGCTAAACCTAATCATTTAGGTGACTCCCCTAGAGTAGACGGCTTCTAGGGATTATATAAATTTCTTATTCTCAGGCCAACAAGCAACCGACAGTTATAAGGGACTCTACCCAAACCTATGGGCATCCACTCAGTCTGAATAATTATTCGCCATTGTTGGCTATGCCAACAATTGGTAAGTCATCAACTGGTCGCTAGGGTCAAGTCTATCTATCCAGGGTCTTCCTCAAGGAAAATAATTCCCACAGAGGCTCATTCTAGACTTACCCAACGATCGATTAAGATCGATCTATCAATATTACGATCAATCCCAATCCTGACATACGATTTTTATTGTTTTAATAATCCATCAAGTAAATTTCCAATGATTCAATTTCTATTTCAAATCCTTTGTACTCACACGAAACCATAAGCCGAGGCTAACTATTCAAGGGTCATCGGTTCCGATAGTCTCAACATAACTATGGAATCATACTATTCGATCTGTATGACAGAGTCACACCACCAAGTCATAAGCCAACAATCTATATTCCAACCAACAGTTACATATACCGATATTATCCAACACGTTTATAATTTCTCAATTCCATTCGTTTCTCAATCATCAAACTATCTTATGGGCATTCTTAAATCTCATGCAGCAAGGGTCGAGTAGTTCATTCCAGTCAATCCGACAATTCATGTATCAACTAACCATTCTCTATGCAACATAATTATTCAGGGTTGCTACTTGTTACTTTTCTAATCCCATTAGATTCCTCAGCATATATGCACATAGGCAACGACTATCCTTTGGTGATCTAGATGGGTTAACATCTATTACACCTTAGGGTCAAGGCACAAATCTCTAATATTCCTTTGGTTCACCGACAATATTTCTAAAACTTTCAGCTACGCAACCAACTTTGTATTAGCCACATTTGATTTACATCCAACCAATCGAAGTAAACATTCAGATGTTCTAAGCCACAATATTCTCTAGCCAAATCCATTTACCCATAGCATACTAACGGTCTTACTAGTCTGAGTCATCACTCGACTAAACAATTTCTAACCAAGCCACCGGTTACAATTTCCGACAATCTCGCTACCCAACATAACTTCACCGTCAAGGGACACTCGAGTCATCTAGCAACAATACATGACTCCCAGCTAAATCTCGGTACTACCCAGTACCCACAGATAGTCTCATTGCTATCCTATGGAAAGGGTCAACAAACATCTCGTTCTGAGGTAGTAGAGGCAATATACCACTCAGAAACGAAGCCATCCTTAAACGATACCAATCCAATTCTATTCCGGACATTCATGATCTATGATAATCACAACACTTAGCCAACATCTCGGGATCTCAATATCACAAGCCAACATTCTTAGGGTCTCAAAAGCACTAGCGAGCACATATGGGTCAACTCACTAGTTCTGCTGAACTCATCCATCAATTATTCACTCCCAAATCTTTCCCGACATCACATGAAATTCTCAACTTGTTACGGCATACATAGCCACTTTTCTTTACTCCCACTATTCCAAACAGCATTCATACTATAGCATACTATGGCATCGAGTCATTGTTGGGTTATTTGTGTCCAAACCAACAACAATCATTCATTCAGGGGCATCACAATGTATATAGACTTATTGTATGGAACATCCAGTGAGCAGCCAAGTGGGTCAACGAACTTTCAAACACAAACAACATAGGATGATTACCGAACAACAATAGCATAATCGCGGAAGCAAACTTTGATTTAATCTCGGAAGCAACGTTGAGTGATCGCGGAAGCAACTTTGGTTAATCGTCGATGCAACTTTGATTTGAAATGAATCAAAAAAGAGACCAAGGATGTAAATCCGTGCTCTGATACCAATTTGTCACGCCCCGATTCGTAGTCATTTCTTCACATATTTTATCTCTTGGAATCGATCGTCCTCGCTTGGGCGTGATGCCGTACAAGTCTGGTATTGTACTTGTACAAGGCAAAGATGGTACATAAGTGATAATCTTCAAATAAAAATACATTGCAGCGGCAGAAGCAGACAAATTGAAGTTAATAAGGACAATCTTTCTTATTGAATAGAAGTACATCACTTCTTTATAGCAGCGGAGATAAAAGGATAATTTGAAGTCACACAGAGATATATAGAACTTTATTATCTTTATTTATAATTGAAGAAGGGTACAAGACTTGTATTGAAGTACAATACTTACAACACATCTCACTTTACATTGAAAGCCAACTGAACAATGTTACAAAGCTTACATTTGATACTTGGATACAATGAATTACAACTCAATATACCGACTTGGCTTACAACTCATTGGTACAACTGATTACAATGTTTCATATATTATGCCATTTATAAACAGAAGACATCATCTTGTACAAGGAGAGCTTCTGTATGCCCAACAAATCTTCGATGCCGCGGGACCGATCAAGCCAATCTTCGTGTGTAGAAAATCCCAAGCACGAGCACCTGCCTACAAAACGTGGGTCAGCACATCATCTATGTACTGGCGAGCAGAATCCAACCCACTCGCCTAAACCAACACTAACTGGTCAATTTTAGCAAGCATTTAATAAAATGATCTTTCTACTTGGGGACTAGCATCAGTTTACAGTTCATGGACAATAATCAGAGTGAAACATGTAAACATATTCTTAGTAGCATTCATGTGGACATATCATTATAGCATTCTTGGTATTATCATGCAAAGGCATCATTGAGGCATCGTTAACATTATCAGCCTAAACATGTTATGACAATTCTCACTTCAAGCATCACTTAGCATGTATATTATGTTTGAGCAATACTCATAGCAAGGCATCTTTCTAGCATACTGAATTTAATATGTTAAGCAGGTTCTCATATTGAAAGACTATGCATAGCAGCATTTACTTGGCACGTTAAGCACGCAAGTTAAGCCAACACATATATTGAGTATATCACATTTAAGTGATTTCTTACCGATAGCCAACTCCCTTGTATCTGCATAAAAATACAGGATAATATGATATACTTACTCTGTCTGTACAAAATATTCATTAGCATGCATCCTGACTACATGACCACTGGTGGTTGTACACCATGTCGACGTGCCATATAGGACTTCATAGGGCATGGGATGTGCCCTTCACCAGGTTGCGAGCCCGAATGAAGGTCCCAATACCGTACTACTAAAGCACCAATTCCTCCTGGGCCGACTCGATCCCATCGCCGCAGGTACCGTTCGAGGAAATCCTTACATACAAGTACGTCTATGGTCATACGAATGCGTGTCCGACTCGATCGTGTTCGAAGTCGCATGATAAAATAATAAGATAAGTAAAGGCAACAGTTCATTATCTCATCTTTCTAATATTACCACCTGTTCACTTGGTGATCTCAATGATCCCAAGCCTCATCATTCTCATTGCATCAATCATTGCAACATTTCTCATATCATTCCTTTCTAAGAGGAACAAGTAATATTTCATTCATCTCGATAGGACCTGTAGCATTTCATTTATATCATAGGGACAATATTTCTTCTTTCATTGCTTATAAGGAAACAGGCAACAGCAACAGTTGTGGAGAAGGTACATGATTCTAGTATTTCATTCAGTTCATTGGGTCGATAACATAGCCAGTTCATTTCTTATTCTGTCATTCCTAAGGCATCTCATTATTCAAGTATTCATTGCTTAAACAATATTAACCGAAGGGACGTTATCAATTCATTTCAAGCATCAAGTCGCATTAGCAGTTCAAGTGTGATTTCATTCGGCAGTTCAATAATTCTTAGCATAAGCATCTCTATTACTCAGCAACTAAAACATGGTACATTTAGGGACAATTCATAGTATCACGTTATTCTATTTATTAAGCATGCAGGAATAAGGAGGAAGGAGGACAGTTCCACTTGCCTGCATAAAAGGGTCTTCTTATTCTGGTTGCACACATTCCTCCTAAGCGTAGCTCCACCAGCGAGCCACGTTCCAACACTTAATCCGTCTAGCCAGCTAAGAGAGACTGCATCAGTCTCAACTCTCTTGATTTCCAACACAAGTCACGGTCCAACTTTCTGATTCCATCCAACAAGCCAACCAAATGCCCCACGCTGAGCGGGGCATTTACACATGCCCCCACCCATGTGACTCGCGCATAAGACGAGCGCACGAGCGCAACAACAACGCACAAAACATCATACGTCGATGTTGACGTGGTAAGTGCAAAGTACGCCAACAAAATGTTACTTTGTGCCCTAGAGTCCGAGTCCTAGCCCGAGTCCGAGTCACTAAGCCCCTTCAGGATTTAGCTCCTAAGGGAATAATCTTATGAGCATGACAAAAAGCATAAATGCTTCCTTTGTGGAGTTTAATCATTTTTCCATTAGAAAACATCCCACATGGCATCCATGTGCCCCAACACACCCCATATGCATACATCAACAGAAGTAAAGCTTTATATTGAGATATCCATTTCTTGGTGTGAGCAATATGGGACTATTATTTCTAGTTACAAAGGCAAAACACCAACAATCCTGCATATATGGGTTGAGCGTTTCCTACAGTGACTGTCCATCATGCATTAGGATAGATGTCACTTCGCCTTGAATATTCCTGCATGGATTAAATAATAGCATGATACATGAATGAACTAAACCTTAAATTCTGTACCATAACTGTAATTCTTTTCACTCATATAATGACATCGACTGTGCTTTTGGATGCAAATTAAAGTCCATGTGCATGTCCGTCTGATTTTGGTGTATCTATATTGGGTGTCTACAAGCTTTCCCTCAAGATACGACATATCTCTTTCCATACACTCTAGGAGAGTTCTTTTAAAGAGTCTTGGCATAAAGTCTTTCGTTTCCTTGCGGTGCTACACTGCTATGACATGGCTCAAAGCCGACGCTATACCTCATCATGGTGTCATACCACTATAGCATGAGGACCCAGTCTCTTTGTAGTGCCAACCTACCCAACATGAAGCCTTTCTCTTCCTTACGTTGTTACGCCTTTGTGATATGGCTCGCGAAGCCGAGGCTTTACCCTTTCTAGGTACCTCTTGTTGGTGTTACACCACTGTAACATGAGGTCACCGGCCTCTTTGTAGTGATGCCTACCACTCTTCATTCTACAGCATTATGCCACTCGCCTATGTGCGATGCTCTGCCGCTGTGATATGGCCCAAAACTGAGACTTTACCCTTACAAGGTACCTCTTGATGGTGTCACCCTACTGTAGCATGGAGTATTACGCTCTTTTGTTGTATTGTGCCACCTGTGCTTCCTATAAAGCATGTCGGACATTCAAAATGCTCAAGAACTCATACGACTTCCAAGCCATCCTCCCACAGGACTTTGTTCTATACAAAGAACAAATACTAGACAACATTTGTTTTGGGTGCGTAACCCCTCAATGTCTCAAAGGATTACCCACTGCTCCTGATATTTTTCCAGTCAATAGTCCTTCTTTGAACCAAAAGTTGGATGCCTAGTAGATTTATCTTTGCTAATAGCATAAAAGTTTATGGTAGAACAATGACATAATATCATAATGTCTTCAAGCCCATTTTTCTGGCTGAGTTTTCGACCAGCTGACACTTGAGACCTTTCGTGAAAGTATCCACTAGATTCTCCTGGCTCCGAATATCAACCACAACAATGACTCCTCTTTCGATAAGACCATTCACCGTCATGTGCCTCAATCGCACAGTCCGCTTCTTGCTATTAAAGAGATCATTTGATGCCACCGCTGTAGTCGTCTGGTTATTGCAGTATATCAGTACTATAGAAGATCATACATGAGTTCTCAAAGCCATTATGCTTCATTTGTTGCAGCTGCTAGCGCATAGAACTCAGATCCCATAGAAGAGTGTGAGAGCATAGTTTACTTCTTCGAGTTCCATGATATAGCAGCTACACCCATGGAGAAGACATATCATCCTGTGGACCGTTTACTTTCTACTTCTCAGTACCAGCTTGCATCACTGAAGCCTTCCACTACTGTTGAATATTCGCAGTAGTGCAGTGCATACTTTTGAGTCCTTTTGAGGTATCTCATTACCCTCTTTATAGCTTTTCAGTGCTCAACACCTAGATTGCTCGTGAACTGACTTAGCATCCCCACGACAAAAGAGCTATTAGGCATTGTGGCAGTAGTTGCATACATCAAACTCCCGATGACCCTTGAATACTCTAATTATCTGACGCTTTTCCTTGGATTTGGCTTAAGCTTCTTGTCACACCTATATGGAGTATCAATCTCTAGAAGATCCGGATACCCATAGTGTGTTAGCATCTTCTCAATATAATGAGACTGTAACATTGTTACTCCATCCCTAGGATAACATTAGCGTCCCCTAAGTCCTTCATGTTGAACTTAGACGAGAGAAACTTCTTTGTCTTCGTGACACATGCTAATTCTGTACCCAAGTGTCGTCTATGTACAGCCAGACAAGAACTCCTCTACTGTCAGCAAACTTTGTATACACACACTTGTCCATCTCGCTGACCCTGTAGCCATTTGATTTTAACTTTATCAAACTTCTCATGATACATCTTGGAAGCTTGCTTCAGACCATATAAAGATTTTACCAACTTGCAGACTTTGTATTCAAGATCCTTGACGATAAATCTTTTGGTTGTTGCATGTAAATTTTTTTTGGTCAAATCACCATTCAGGAATGGTGTTTTATCATCCATCTGATGAATAACTAGCTTGTGAATTATAATCATAGCAATCAACATCCTGATGGTCGTCATCCGTGCTATTGGAGCATATGTGTCAAAATAATCGATCCCATGTTTATGAGAAAATTTCTTAGCTACCAGCCTTACCTTGAACTTGTCAACGGTTCCATCGGCCTTTATCTTCTTCTTGAACATCCATTTACATCTGATTGGTTTTGCTCCTTCAGGTAGATCGACCAACACTCACGTGTTCATACTCATCATTAATAGTCTCCTTCCAGAAGACAACGTCTCTGGTCTTCATCGCCTCATCATAGGTAAGCAAATCTACTTCCACATGATAGGTGACAAAATCATCTCCGAAGTCCTTTTGTCTCCTCATTCGCATAGATACTGGTTCTGCAAGTTCTGGTTCGACCATTATTTCTGCAACAATAACTTCTTGGACTACATCTTCATTTGAAGCTTCAGCCTCCTGTGCACCCACACTATTCTTCGAAATATTCGCGAGAATAATATTTTTGTGCCTCGCAAATTTGTCTTCAAAAAAATTTGTGTCGCGAGATTCGATGATATAATTTGACTCAATATCAAGAAACCTCCGAGCATTACTTTTTTCTGCATAACCCAGATTGTCTTCGTAGCCCTTGATCCCAGCTTCTGAATATTCAAATCCAGAAGCTTCACATACGCTAGACACCCCCACACACAAATGACATTCAAGTTGGGTTTGACCTTGAACCAAAGTTCATGAGAAGTGACATCGGAAGTTGCACGACACTTTATTCAGAATGAAAGTAGCCGTAAGCACATCTTCACCCCAGAAGCAATTTGGAAGACCCACAGTTAACAATATTGAATTCGTCATCTCTGTTAATGTTCCATTATTCCTTTCTGCAATACCATTTGATTGGGGAGAGTGCGGAGCAGTCGTCTCGTTGATAATTATATGTTCTCTGCAGAACGATGTGAATCCATGAGACCTATACTCTCCACCTCGATCACTTCTAAGTCTCTTGAGTTGTTGTCCGCTTTGACGCTCGACTTCAGCCTTGAAGTCCTTAAATTTTTCGAATGTTCTATTTTTAGACTTGAGCATATAAACAAATGCGTACTTTGAAAAATCGTCGATGTAGATAACGAAGTACTTTGTCCCGACAGGAATAGAAAATGCCCTAATGTAGCTCTTATAAAATTTCTTAAGTTATGATACATATGAACGGGCAAAAGCAACCTTTAAATATGACCCGCATACCAATACCTGACTGAGTGACATAGCAACATTTTTCTAACCCCAAAAGTTCCTTAAAATATGGTGACTATTTGGTATATCACCGATTTACCACTCTATAGTTGTTGCTGCAAACGTGCACATATATGAGTGTTATTTGTTGGTTCAACTCCTCCTGTGTTTCCCAACTAAAGGATGGCGTCGGTTTGCACTCAGTAGTTGAAAATGAGCAGTTTCATGAATAACATACGGCCACTTAATCGAAGAGCATAACAACTTGTGACAAATAGCATCTTGTTATATAAAAAAAAATTCGAGTAATACGAACGAAAGTTGACTTAATTTTAAATTAAATGGTTGAATAAATGAAAAATTATAAGACTAATTAGCGTTTAGATCTTGAATTTTATACCAGCTTAGAGTTTAAGTCCTAACATGTAAGTTTAGACCATGTTTTTTTTTTTGGTTTTTTTTTTCTATTATACCTTTGACATGATAACAAAAGCCAACAACTAACACATGTACTTGAAAATGAGAATATTGTTGGAGTGGGTGGGGTTCCCAACCTATGTGGAGAAGACCCCGGAGTGCGACGAGCGCCGTTCGTGTGTCGAAGAAGCTCGGAAAGTAGGCGACGAAGTTGCTGCTGTTGCTGCTGGAGCTGCTGGAAGCAGGGGATCCGAGTTCGGGCCGAACTCGGTCCCATGGCGAGTTCGGGCCGAACTCGGTCTAGCCGTTCCAGGGTTTGGCCAGTAGGTGCTGGTTGCCCCACACAGAGTTCTGGCCGAACTCTGTGTCGTCGGGGGCTGAAGCGGATTTCTGGATGAGTTTTATCATTGGATCTAATCCAACGGTCCAGGTTTGCTGCGGGATTAGGGAGTTATATTGGGATTTTCCAACCCTAATTCAAAAACGCAACGCATTGGACAACACAAGTTTGAGAGAGGAAGGAGGCAAGAGTGCCATTACAACTTCGGAGAAGAAGACGGAGGATTGAAGGTCGTATTCGAAGGAGATCGTGTTCGGGTAATCTCTACTCGTCGTTCTCGCTCTTCGTAGCCTTGTAATCATTGTTCTTATCTCTGAGTGTTGTGGGGATCCGATTTGGATCGGGAGGAGTTTGTAGAGGGTGTAATTCTTCTATTCCATTAGTGGAGGCTTCTCAGGGTTGGACTCCGATCGTCCCGTGGTTTTTCCCGCAAGGGTTTCCACGTCAAAAATTCTCTGTGTCTGCGTGGATTGTTTTGTGTTTGTTTTTGGGTTCGTGCGTTGTATTGCTCGGTCCTCTCGCAGGTACTCTCCGGTTTGGGAAAGGTTTCCGCGTTTCTTTCCCAACAGAGTGGTATCAGAGCTTTGGTTTCAAAGGGTGTCAGGAGTTGACAGAGGAACCAGAGAGGAGAGATGGACGCGAAGCCGGTGCGCATGGTGAACCTTAATGGCACAAACTATCATTATTGGCGGAGCAAGATGAAAGATTTGCTATTTGTCAAGAAGCTGCATCTACCCGTGTTTGCATCCGAGAGGCCCAGTGATAAATCCGAGGAGGACTGGACATTCGAGCATATACAGGTGTGTGGGTACATACGGCAGTTTGTTGATGAGAACGTGTACAACCACGTTGCCAATATTGAGCACGCGAAGACGTTGTGGGATAAGCTGGAGTCTTTGTACGCGAAGAAGACCGAGGTAAACAAGCTGTTCCTGATCCGGACGATGATGGGTCTGCGGTACAAAGACGGGGCGTCTATTTCGGATCACTTGAGTGAGTTCCAGGGCGTGGTTGACCAGCTATCTTCTATGGGAGTCAAGTTCGACGACGAAGTTCAGGGACTATGGCTGCTGTGTACATTGCCAGACTCGTGGGAGACCGTACGAGTATCTATGATCGCTTCTGCTCCAGAGGGCGTGGTCAGTCTGGAGTTTGCCAAGAGCGGGGTGTTGAATGAAGAGATGCAGAGACGTTCTCAGGGCACTTCATCAACATCCCATCACTCATAGGCACTTGTTTCAGAGAGCCGCGGAAGGGGCAAAAGCAGGGGTCCAGGTGGTGGCAGAGACAAGAGCAGGGGAAAGTCCAAGGGTCGTTACGAGGACTCAGAGTGTTACCATTGCGGTAAGAAGGGCCATATCAAGCGGAATTGTTTCGCTTGGAAGAGAGAGAAGAAGGGCGACAAGGGGAAGCAAGAAGAGAACACTATAGCGGTGGCCTCGGTGCATGGAGGCGATGTGATCGTCGTAGGTGATGAGGTCATTACTAACCTCGCCTGCGATGACAATTCTGGTTGGTGGACTCAGGGGCTTCAGCACATGTATCTCACAATAGGGCACTGTTTGCCACTTACACGACAGGCGACTGTGGCGTGTTGAAGATGGGCAACGGAGATGTGTCGAAGGCGGTTGCCGTTGGAGATGTGCATTTGAGAACGAAGACGGGTGCGGTTCTTGTTCTCAAGGATGTTCATCATGTCCCTGATATCCGTTTCAACCTGGTGTCGGTTGGAAGGTTGGATGACGAGGGATTCTTCAGTCTCTTCGGGAACAGTCAGTGGAAGCTTTCCAGAGGTTCGATGGTGATTGCCAGAGGAAGCAAGAAGTCCGGTCTCTACTATATGGAGGGGAGCGCAGAGGGGGCACAGGAGGTGAACGCAGTCAGTGATGCGTCTACCGAGCTGTGGCACAGGCGGCTCGACCATATCAGCGAGAAGGGGATGAGCTACTTGGTGAACAGGAAAGTGATTCCGGGGCTCAAGTCTACAAGGTTGGAGAAGTGCACGCACTGTTTAGCTGGGAAGCAAAATAGGGTATCTTTCCAAAGTCACCCAAGTTCGAGGAAGCCGGCGTTGCTCGAGTTGATTCACTCGGATGTCTGCGGTCCTATGAAGGTAAAATCTCTTGGTGGTGCTTCTTACTTTGTAACTTTTATGATGACTGTTCCAGGAAGGTTTGGGTCTATGCCTTAAAGACCAAGGATCAGGTGGCTACTTTCAAGGAGTTTCAGGCCTCTGTTGAAAGGGAGACGGGCAAGAAGTTGTTGTGTGTTCGGTCCGACAATGGCGGCGAATACATCGGTCCCTTTGATGCGTATTGCAGAGAGCAAGGGATACGACACCAGAAGACTCCGCCAAAGACACTCAGCTCAATGGTGTAGCGGAGCGCATGAACAGGACACTGATGGAGAGGGTGCGGTGTTTGCTGTCAAAAGCAAACTTGCCGGGCAGTTATTGGGGTGAGGCTCTTCTCACAGCTGCTTATATTAATTTGTCTCCTAGTGCTCCTTTGCAGGGTGATGTGCCTGACAAAGTATGGTACGGCAAAGAGCCGTCATAGAGTCACCTGCGGGCGTTTGGTTGTAAGGCCTTCGTGCATGTACCGAACGAGAGGACCAAACTTGAGCCGAAGACGAGGCGATGCGTCTTTGTCGGCTACGGTCGGGATGAGTTTGGCTATAGACTCTACGACCCAGTGGAAGGAAAGCTCTACAGAAGCAGGGACGTGTGTTCGTCGAGGATCAGACCATGACCAACACTCAGGATTCCGAGACGCCTTCTGAGGCTGAGAAATTGCCTGAGTTAGAGTCATTTCGCTTCGAGCAGTTTCCAGAGGACATCGCAGAGGATCCAGTTATGGGGGAGCCGGTACATGGAGTTGCTCCCAACCTTGATCATCAGCCTGCTGATGGTGGTCAGGGTGTCCCTCAGGAGGATGAGCATGCCGGAGAGGTAGTTCCTGAAGGGGAGGAGGCTGTCGGTATACAGCCAGCACCAGTGGCTCCACTGAGAAGGAGCGACAGGGATCGTCGACCATCTACGAGATACTCACCGGATGAGTATGTGCTATTGACTGACGGGGGGGAGCCCGAAAGTTTCGCAGAGGCTATGGAAGACGAACACAGGCAGGAGTGGATGGTGGCTATGCAGGAGGAGATGAGTTCCTTGCACACCAATTCCACTTATGAACTGGTGCGGTTGCCAAAGGGCAAGAAGGCTTTGAAGAATCGATGGGTGTTCAGAGTGAAGCAGACAGATGATGCTACTCGCCCTCGATACAAAGCGAGGCTGGTAGTTAAAGGCTACGGTCAGCGGAAAGGCGTGAATTATGATGAAATCTTTTCGTCTGTCGTCAAGCATTCGTCTATTCGGGTGGTGCTAGCATTAGCAGCCAGTTTCGACTTGGAGGTCGAGCAGATGGACGTGAAGACGGCATTCCTCCACGGTGATCTTGAGGAGGAGTTGTACATAGAGCAGCCGAAGGGATTCTGTGAGAAGGGCAAGTCACATTTGGTCTGCCGGTTGAGGAAGAGCTTGTATGGTCTGAAGCAGGCTCCGAGGCAGTGGTACAGGAAGTTCGAGTCGTTTATGGGGGAGCATGGTTATGCACGGACGACGTCGGACCATTGTACATTTGTGAGGTATTTTGCCGATGATGATTTATCATTTTATTGCTCTATGTAGATGATATGCTATTAGTGGGTCGGAATGCCACTAGGATAGCGGAGTTGTGAAGCGCCAACTGGGCGCGGCCTTCTCTATAAAGGATTTGGGCGCAGCGAAGACTATTCTTGGGATGGAGATCAGCCGAGAGAGAGAGAGTCCAAGCTGCTACACTTGTCCCAAAAGAAGTACATTCACCGGGTACTTCAGCGTTTCGGGATGGAGGGTCAAAGAAAGTGAGTTCCCCCCTCGCGGCTCACTTTAAGTTCACTGAGGAGCA